>CM047004.1:9077874-9677874 GCA_025698465.1 Gossypium longicalyx
CAATTATTGGAGGTAAAATAATGTGAATTAAACTTACAAATGAATGATGTATGTAGTATATTGAAAAAGTCAAGGATTATTGAAAAAGTAGAGATCCCACCAAAAATGAAGCAAAGCCGATGGCTTTATTAAACTTGAATTAACTGTAATGTAAATGAATTATTGGAGGTAAAATAATGTGAACTAACAGTAGACGTAAGGATGGATCGACCGACTCCAGAATGGCGTTTTGAACCAACTGGTCTTGGCGAAACCAGTTTTGATATAATGGATTTGGAGTGTTCCTATTTTCGTAAGAAATTGTGGTGGGTAGAGCAACAGATATGCCGTCGAGATGACCAAATAGGTTATGTCCATGCATGAGCATTGAGATTTGTGGTTTCCAAGTCGTGAAATTGTGACTGGCTACCGGTTTGGTAGGCAACTAAGATGCCGGATTGAACTTCACCACAATGGAATTGGTGTTGGTGTTATCAAGGTTAACAACAGTTGATTTGGTGGCCATTTTTTGTGTGAGAGGTTGTGAAGAGGCTTAGGTTTGAGAGAAAAGAAAAGGATTCGCTAGTGAGAGCTCAATAGGCTTTGATTACCACAAAAGAGATGGTGGATGAGTAAATGAAGCTTGTCTTTATCCAAACAAATATCATGTATTGAAAAATATCTTGTTTCATTTTTCACCTGGAACAAATTTGTAAAATGTCACTTGAATTATTATATTGATTACTTGCACGATAAGGATTCGTTGAATTAGTACAACAAGAACCAAAGATAGTGACACTGTCTTCTCCAAATAAAAGAAAGAGCTAAAAGACTCAAACCATAGCCAATATATAATATCTAAAAAGTGAAATGAGATATAGGTACAACATGAAGAGGGTTTTTCCTATTGATTGTTAGGCCATTGAGTTCAGTCATGTCCAAGTTCTCAGCAATTTCGCCCACAGGTAACTTCCAGTCAAACCAATACAAAAGATTAGCCATCACATACTCAATAACAGTAACTGCGAAGGGCATCCCAGGACAGCTCCTCCTTCCAAAACCAAATGGGATGAATTGCACATCTTGACCTTTGAAATCAATGGAGCTATTCTCGAACCTCTCTGGGATGAACTCTTCTGGGTTATCCCACCATTTGGGATCTCTTTGAATGGCCCATGCATTTATCAAGATGGTGATATTGGAAGGAATGTGGTAGCCACCCAATTCAACACTTGCAGATGTTTGTCGAGGAACAAGAAGAGGAACAGTCGGATGCAGTCTTAAAGTTTCTTTCAGCACACATTTTAAGTACTTCATTTTATTGATATCCTCCATATCCACCTTATATTTGTTTCCCACCACATTCCTCACCTCTTCTTGGACCTTTTTCATTACATTTGGACGCTTTAGGAGTTCAGCCATTATCCATTCTGTTGTCGCTCCAGTGGTATCCGTTCCTGCGACGAACATGTCCTGAGATTGACAAAATTAAAGAATTATGACCAACATGCAAAAGGGGGGGGGGGGGATGCTATATACATAGGAAGGAGAGGGTGTTGAATAACCAGTAAGATTGCTTTGATGTTAGTGAGATCAATATCAAGCATGCCATCCTTTTGGAGCTGCATAATTATAGAAATGAAGTCCTTATTGGAAACTTGGTCATCAGTTTTCAATGTTGTATGCTCCTTAATAATCTGATCAAAAAATGAATCCAGTTCTCCAAATAATGCTTTCAAACGTGGAATATATCCCGTAAGCACATCGACCCACCTCAGGTAAGGAAACAAATCCCCTACACAGAAACTTGTGAGGAGAACCACCGTACTTTTTGCCAACTTCCCGAACTTGCAGCACCCATCTTCTTCTTCCTCTTCACTTCTTCGACTAATAACACAACGAGAAACTATGTTGCTAGAAACCAACATAAGCATCTCTGAGAGATTAATAGACTCTCCTTTAAGACAAGAACGGCGGATTTTGTTGATAAGAAGTTCAACTTCTTCATCTCTGACAAACTGAAATGAGTGTACTCTTCGGTGGCTAAGAAGCTCAACAACACTGAGCTTCTTTTGTTGTCTCCAGTACTCACCATAGGATGCAAAAGCCAAATCCCTGCATCCATAAAACAAGATATTTGTTGCAGTGGAACTTGGTCTGTCGGAGAAAACAACGTCATGGTCTTTTAGAATTTCTCTAACCATGTCGGCTGATGAAACCAGTAACGTTGGATTACAACCCAATTGCAGAAGCAAGAGAGAACCATAGTTCCTTGAGAGCTCTCGAAGAGAACGGTGGGGAAGTTTGCCAAGTTGATGAATGTTGCCGATAATAGGTAGCTTTGGGGGTGATGGAGGCAAATTGAGGTGTTTCCTTTTTGCTAGTTTGAGCCAAATTAAAAGGGTGAAAAGGAGAATGAGAGAGAGAAACAATGGATTGCTAGGAAGTTTGGGTACATGCAAGAGCTCCATTTTCAAGAGATCCATGCATATGGCCACTAATTGTCTACTCAGCTAAGTGAATGTTCAGAACTATATATCATGAATATTTGTTATTTTATTTTTCCAAAAATATAAATATATATTATAGTTAATCATAAATTAATAAAAACATGTGTTTAATGTTTAAATTATTCACATTTTTAGTAGAATACATATATGGATAAACATTACCCCCCTCCCCGTTATTACCTTTTTTGGATCAATTTTCCCATTCTTTATTTATCTTTACCGTTACTCCCTAATAATTTAAATCTATCCCTATCCCTATCCCTATCCCTATCCCTATACCTATCCCTCACTATGTATAAATTTTAAGATATATTATTACCACGTTTCTTTTCATTTCCACATTTAAAAAGAAAATGTTTAATTATTTCGGGTGGACTCCATTAGGTTAAAATTAGACCCCATCAAAAAATTAATCAAATATCTTGTTTGATTATTAATGTAGTAATAAGAAAAGAAAATTCTATTTATTATATATGTATTATAAAGAATAATTAATATAATTTTTTGAAACTAAAAAAAACTAAGTAGCAAGGAAAAATAATTTCTTAAAAAAATCATGTGAATAACTAAATATTATCTGTTAAAATTAATTTATTGTTAATTTATATACTAAAAATATGATAAATAAATAATACTCCATCAATGTTTAAAATTTAAACAAGAAAAGAAAAACCAACAGCTCAATTGGAATTGGAATAAACTGAAATTCGATTTTATCTCAAATCAAGCTCTCCAGACCCAACAATAATCAAATAACTTGTTTTATGCCTCTTTATGACCACACAGCCTACTAATTTTACAAATTGTCAACACCAGTGCTGCATCAGCAAAACTGCAGGTGCAACAATTCACCTACTAACATTACCTGCAAAGAAATCGGAGGGTCTTGAAACAATGACTGCTTATCTCTTTTCAAGCATTCCAACACTGAAGTTCCCCATCTCACAAGTTTCTTAGCTCTTCAGCTACTTCCTGCCCACATTGTTCAAGGATTTCGATCAACCGGCCAGCATGCCGCGAATCATCTTTAGTTAAAAAACTATGCAATACACCATTGACTGTGTGCCGTGCCATCCTCGTGAGAATTTGAAGATAATCATCAATTGATAGAACAAAGTCTGGAATTATTACAACACCATACTCTCCCAAATCTGTACAACTGATGTTTTCAGTATCGATAATGGAGACTGTGGGTCTCATTCTGCCACCACAGTCTAGGCTGGAGAAGAAAATAACAACATATCAGCTATGGATACATGCACCAGCAATAATGACAACATGCAAATACCTTCTAAATATAGGGTCCAACTAGCATATATCTTTTAAATTGAATGTTCAAACTTTGAAGGACATGAAAATATATTGAAAGGACTAAACCTATATTTGCAAGCAAACTTGAGCAGTGCCAGAAGCAGTGCTTAAGTCCTGTACCAACTGCTTCAGGTACTGAGAATGAACAAGGCAGAAAAATAAAGAATACACAATATGATTACACAGTTTGGTTTCTCTAAATCTGTGGGGCACTACTCCTTGCCACTACTCAAAAACTGCCTCAACATATATATACACGTACACATTGATAATTCAGATTTTACCTGTTTCCAGATTCCATGCTATTCAAGTAGGAGCTGATTGAGATGGAATATCCCTTGAATTTGATAGCTGATACTAATTTCTGAATATTATTGTCTTTTCCAACTACGTAGAGAACCTTCAAATGTTGTGCTATTATTTGATTGGAATAAGCATTATCCAAAGCTTGAATGCCCTGTAAAATATTATGTACGAGATTTAGAATATTAAATCATGGAAAACTGGAAGTAAAATCTTAATGTCCAAAAAATAATAACATCTAGTGAAAGTGTTAATCTATTATCACTATCCGATAAAGTTCCCACACCCCTTCTTTCCATAATGATCCAACTTACTTCTCGCCTCCAAAATAAAACCAAAAGTGCATGAGAGAGAACAGTGTGAATATGATGTAGAAGACCAAGGGAGCAACATGGTAAGATCAATCCTAGAAAATAAAAATGATGATAAGGTGATAAATGCACATAAGCACATGGAATGCATCTATAACTAATTACAAATTGGATCAGCCGCTCCACAATGATTCCCAACATTAAGGAAATCTAATGGTATTTCTAAAATCTTCCTTCAAAGAAAGAAAAGCTAATTACAGTATAATGTTGACTAATCTATTCCTAGAGCTGATTGATAGCCAATGAGTGAGTAAAAAATGAGTTGGTAAACACACCCTTCTCGTTTTCTTACTTCCTCAGTTCAGAGATTAAACTACAGATATTAAAAGCCCGTTTAGAGGGGCAATCAGTTCCGTTCCCACCACATAGACAGCACTTCCAAAAAAGCAGTAACTTACATTTACCTTCCTGATTAGTAACAACATGTTGGACTCTCAGCACAATCCTCACATTTAAAGGCCGACTAATAAGGCTAATAATGAGGCAAAGAAACAAAGTCATGATGCAGCAAACTTGCACTTCAAAGCTTTTAGATCCTCATCAGTAGGAGAGGATTGAAGTATACCACTCAAGCAGGAAGGTTGAGGTACCTTCACCATTTTGACAAATATAGGCAGAACAAGGAGCTTTCCAACTTATAGGTTTTGTCCTAAATCCTTTTTTTTTTTTGCTTTCCACTTTCAAATAAAAATGCAGAGGAAAACAAAATCCATTTTATCACACATTCCTTTTAACTCAGACTTCTTTAAACTTTCTCAGCTTAACTGCTGAAAACATCTCAGTTTTGATTATTTTTAAGTATTTTCTGTGTTTATCATCAGCAAGTGATCTGGATTCATTATTTTAATCCAGCTATAACTATACTCATTCCTCCCTAGTTAAGCTGAAATCTAATTAGTTCCCTGACCACTACTTTAGCTGAAACAAGCAGGCTCTAACATGACCTAATTCTCAAAATTATAAGATGTAAATTTGTAATTATACAATTTTGAAATGTCAAGCTTTTCTTTTTAGTAAAGCTTATAATATATCCATAGAATCTTCAGTTGAATTATCATCACTTTATGCTTCATTAAAGCAAGGATTCAATGTGTTCATGCAATATCATTACTAGAAAGCAATAATTTTCATAATTAAAATCATGCCTGACTTCTGTCATTGCCAATGTTTGAACCACCTCCACACAGCCAACGTCAATTTCGGATATATTATTTTCACATAAATAAATTTTAAAACTTGAATTGATAACCATAAATTTTAGAAAAAAAAATTTGCCTTTCTTCATAAGGCTTATGCCTCACTTTGCCCATTTCCTTACAGAAAACTGGTCTGGAATCTTAATATAGCAAGAGCTTGCATTAAAAATAAAAATCAGTTTTCTTTATGCAATAATACAGGGGAGAAGTTACAGATATATATGTTTATATATAGAGAGAGAGAAAGAGAGAGAGAGAGACTACCTTCATTGTCCTTTCTTCCTTTGAGGAGCAGACATGTATAGACTGGATGATGCCAGCACTTTGACTGGCAACAGAATCATTGAGCGATAATCTATAGACTAATCCAGTCAGTAGACTTTGCACAGCAGGGACATAAGCATTATTGAAGGGATTAAAGAACACCAGAGTATGGGGTTTTCCTGAAATAGCCTGCCTGACAGACTTTACAGTATCAAGATAACAACCTCCAGAAGCAGACTCCATACCATCAATAACCTATTCAAGCATTTAATCTTTAGACAGTAAAATTTAACGACTTCAATGAAATGTAGAGGGAGATAGGTGGCAAGGATGGGTGGGCAACTAGAAGTAAATGAATCCAAAATATTATGTCCCTGAGTTAAACTTGATGACATTCCAAAATGGGAAAATGTTCAAATGATATATAACATTAAACTTGCTATATGCAACATGTATAATCCTAAAGTATGCTTGAATTGCACTATTACTTGTGCACAAAATTAACTTCATAAGAAAATCTAAGTATCTAGCAGAATGGAAGAAATGTCAATAAGAAGAAAAAATGAAAGGAGAAACTTCATAAAGAATACGTTAAGTTGAAAAAACCGAGTTATACATGCATAAATAACCATAAACATTGTCCAACACTTTAAGAAACTTGTTTATATAGATAACATTACAGACTGACCATTGAAATAAGGAAGCACATTATATGCAACAAGAGAATTTCCAAATTATATAGACAGGCTTACCAGCATGGAGACCCCAGATATATCTATGGCCTTTAAGGAAACTAGCTCCAAAAGTCTCTCAGGTGTTGACACGAGAAACTCAGGTTCACAACTCTGCAGACTACAGAAGAAAACCAGAGAATTGAGGGAAAAACACCACATTAATCTTTTCCAGGATAAGGTTTAATTTAAAGATTTGGATTATATTTACCCATTGATCTGATGGTCTATGGAAGCACCTGGGTGTAAACTCACTGTATGTATCCCTTGAGCTTTCAGAGGCTTGCAGAGCGAGCGTACCTGAGCAGGATAAATGATAACTTATTACATGAATAAATAAATCAACAAAAAATAGGCTTACCACATCAATGCATAAAAGTAACATTGTTTTAGAATAGTAAATTAGCAAAACAGCCTCAGCCTCTATTCAAATATGATCACATTCTTGTGTATTGTAACAACTAACACTTGAATATAGGTTTACGTTTTCCATTTATCTTAGTGGATGGTGAAATATTAATATAGTATTAAGTAATGAAGCAGAAGCCACATAGGTCCTTCTATCCACTACCTTGACATTAGCCTATATCACAAGAGGCCTATCATTGTAAATTACTAAATTGTGTTGGGCTTCTAAAGATAACAGAAGATAACGGCTGAAGAAAGAAGTCATTGAAAACACAAAACCAACAAATAAGCGTATAATGAAAAGGTATAGAGAAGATCATAGAAACCTTGAGAGCTTTTTCTTTGGATGGTACAATGAATAGAAGGAAAGGGCCACTAAACAAGTGACCTTCTTTCTCTCTCCTAGAAATAACATCAGCAGCAGTTGAAGCAATCCATGCAATTTGCTCAAAATCAGAAGATGACCCACTTGTCTCAAGTATATCCTTTCCGGCAGAATAACATTTCCAGAACTCAATACCCCATGGGTTCACAAATAGCCGGTTTCCCTCTTCGCCATTGTAGGTACCATCAGGATACAATGTATCCTCTATTGCTTTCAGGCAGAGTATAAGATACTTTGATGGAAAATCAGAACTTTTACAGGCTTGTTCCTTATTACCATGGAGACCAACCTTCTTTCCATCTTCCTGAATCTCCATTTTGCCTGAGTCTATATGTCTAGACTTCCCCATAGTATTAATTAATGTAACTGAGTTTTTCTGTTCATCCTTCAAAGCCACATTATGCCCAAGAACAGATCCTTTTGTTGCCACACTGTCCTTCCTCTTGGCTGAAACTTTACGATCCAGTTTCGAAGGTTTGGGTTTTTGGGGTTCCCTTCTACTGATATCCTTCTTATCGAGTCTCTCATTGAAGGGATCATCAGGAGTCGGAAGGCTAAAACACATCCCCTGAATAACATGTTAAAAACCACTATGTTACAACAGAATTATGCATCACTAACAGCAAAAACAGTTGAAGCCAGATTAAATTTGCAATAACATTTTTCACTCATATTATCCTGAACAATCTAATAATTTATCAAAACAAACCATCCCCAAACCGGCTATCATTCCCCATTCATGCTCCTCGTCATATAAAAATCTCATTCTATGCTATGAACAAATCAGTATTTAGTTCTTTCCCACCAGCTCGTTGCTGATAAACTAATTCACTGGTCATCCTACATGCACAAAAGAAGCACCCCACATCCAACTTCGATCTCTCATGCTATTAAAAGAATTATAACCATTCCTACCAATAATGTATCCACATTTCCACTTCTGAGTAAAACAAGCAATTCCCATATCTCTAACTCACCCAATTCAATACTACGTCAAATTTATTAATTACCAAACACCTAAATTTTACTCCAAAAAGTAAAAAGTAAGAACCAAATTTAACCCAGAAAAAGAAAAAGGAAAATCAATGAGAACTAATGAGAGGGTCATTAGACTACCTGACAAATGCGACGTTTACCGGCTTTTCGGCGCTTTTTGGCGGCGATAATGGAAGCAACTCGAGCTGATACAGTTGAAGAATCACTTTTCCTATTTAGCTTCTTTCTTTGTGCTTTGTTTTTCTTTCTTCTCACTGCATCATCTCCCTTGGCCATTAAAATAAAAAATCAAATCAAAAGCTAACAAAAATTTTGTTTCTTAGATTACAAAATTTTTTTCTATTAAGTGAAGAAACGGCAATTTTAGAGGAATTTTTTGTTTCCCTTTCTTGCAATGAAAAACAAAGGGCCGGCGGGTTTAAAGTTTCAGCTGGGGGTTTACGAGGCTTTCTTGTCTGAAGGTTTAGCGGCATTTTGGATATTTAAGACCAGACGCAGGGATTAAATTGGCAAATGACACTTTTTTCTTGGCTGGCCTTTTTATGGGCTCCAGTCTTGATTGATTTGCCTTTCACTCCTTTATTTCTTAAAAGAAAGGTACGAGACATCAACAAATACAATGATTTTACTACACATTCAAAATTTTATTATTTTTATTATTATTTCCTAATATCTCCAAAACTTTTTTTTGGAAATACATTTTTAGGATTATTTCAACATTCGTAGACGTTGTTGTATATGTTAAATAAATATATTGTATAAATCATTTTGGTAATAATGAAAGACATTCATGAATCTCGATGTATTATTCACAATTTTTTTTAAATTTTCCTTAAAGAAACAACAATTTATTTTTTATATATGTCAAACTTAGGCTCTTTTTAATGGAGTCGACACTTGTGGTTGAAAACTTCAGGACTACTTAAGCTAGTCAATTCTCCTCTCCTCTTTTATAAGTTGTACGTTTTCGTTTGAAAGGAAAGATAAAATAATAATAATAATTTTTTCTCAAAATTTTTGGTAATCCTCTCGCAATAATTTCATTATGTGCAAATGTTCTGCAACTCATTCAACGGGATTTTTTTTCACAATTCATAAATTAGTGGTATAATAGTTGGCATTAATGTTTGTAGCCAGTGTTATGTTATTGTTGTATAATGTTAAAAGTAAATTTCTAAGTGTGTTATCTTATTATTGTTTTTCCAATTGTGTATGGCATAAAGAAATTGTGTTATTGTTTATGGTTGTTATTGTAGTAAGTTGATGTTATTTGTTATTAAGAATTGTTAAAATCTTTAAAATTATTATATAATTGTTGTTGTTACATTTGTTGTCTATGTTGTATATATGATTTATGGAAGTTCTGCTTTTATTTATGGTTGTCATTGTAGTAAACATTGCTACTATCCTTGTTATTAAGAATTTGTGGATTTGATAAAGCTTTTTGCTATATTCAAAATGTAATATTTGATGGCCAATCAACTATTGGCACAAATTCATTTGAATGGAGATATGTATTCGAATGAATGAAGTTATTTTTCCAATCAAACATGACCTTTTAAAAGTGATGCTTCCTTACCTTTCAAATAAAAAATAGAGTGATGCTTCCTTAAGAAGCATGAAAAGAAGGATTTTGAGATAAATCCAAGTTGAAAGTACTAAGTGAATATCCAATACCAAGTACAAATTTTTGTGATCTAGCAAAAGGAGTGTAAATGTTGAAAAAACAAGTTATGAAAAATAGTTTTATATGCACAGATAAATTTTAGAAATTTTCACAAAACTGGATCTTGATTGTGATATTTATAGTAATAAGTTTCACCAAATTGAGTATTTATATTTTCAAGTTGGGGAGATTTGTTGAATATTGGACCTAGCATCTAAATTCTTCTGACTTTCAATTGAATGATCTTCTACGCTATTGTTGAACTCTTGAATACTTAGAGAATGGGCTCTATTTAATAACAAAACATAGGATGAAAGCCAAGACTTTCTAGTAGGGAAAGCCAACTTTCTTTAAGGGAATCCAAAACTGAAATTTTCAATATCACAATATCACAAATTTGCATTATAATTTCCAAAGAGCATGCAATTATAATCTAACAAATTTGTACTACAAATACTCATGAAAAATAGAATTTATTGAACTCTAAGAAAATAACCTAAATAAAGTTTTCACTAAAGTTCAACAAAGAATCCTTATATTTTTTCTTATTATTTTCGCTAGCTTCTAATCACTATATATATGAAAAAATTACAAGAGTTCTACTAGAATAATAAAAGGGGGAAATAATATTTTAAAAGAAAAGAAAAGTTCTACTAGAACTCTATAGGGTAAGCGGCAACAACTAGGATTACCATCAATGTGTGTTGCCCATTTTGCCTATTAATTAGGCTCTCTAGGGTTTTTCATGTATTGGGTATGAATGTATGTGTAGTCCAGTTTTAAATTAAATTAAAATAAGTTTATATAATTATTCAACACAATTTTAATTTCATCAAAGTTATAAAAACTTTATCATATTAGATATTATGAGTAAATAAATTCAATTGTCTAATTTAGTAAAATTGTAATATGACTAATTAATTTAATTTTCACTTTGGACACAATTATTTAATTACACACAATTATGAGTAAATTAATTTAATTTAAGTTGTCTCTTATTGCTTCGAGAAAATGCATTTACTGTGTATAATTAATTTGTAATTAAGTTCTAACTATTCATCTTTAATCACAAATTATTTAGTCATGGAATGGAACACCTCTCACTCATTAATGTAACAAAATTAAAATTAACCCACTGTATGTAATATGCTAATCCAAGAAAGTAGCTGGCAGTACGATTACAAATAAAAATAATAAGAAAAATAAGAATCGCATGCAATTTTATCTAATTGCTTTAACATTCCATATTTGTTGGATTATTCTCTCTCTGGCATTTAACATATTCTCATTAACTTGTTGGTCCTTGACCTCTTTCTTAATCATTTAAATTGATATTTGAATTTATATAACTAAGATTATTTGTTGTACTCTTCAAGGTATGGATCATCTCAATTCCAACTACGAATGAAGTTATGAAGTATGCAACATTCTAGCACAATCCGACCTTATTTTTTTAGACTATATTAAGGTGGTATTGTTGATATGGGAATTTTTTTTAAAATAGCAAATGTCCTCTCAACTATTGGAAATATACTACTGCAAAAATAAAACTGTTAGCGTTGACAGGAAATCAAACTGAGTGTAAATAAATAAAGAAATTATTGTGTCATGGAATAACCACTGCTTTAGAAGTAAATTTGTAACACCCCTAACCCTAAACCGTCACCGAAACAGGGTTATGGAGCATTACCGAATCTATTGGACAATTTACAATTAATATACAAATAATTATCAAACATAATATAAAATAATCTTAAAGTCCCTTAGATGGACCCTCGAGGCCCAAAATACGAGTTAGGAGTGATTCGGGACTAATTCGGGTGCTTGGGGAATTTATTTTATTTTTTATTTTTTTATTTTTTTTTTGTGCGAACTCATTATACTCCCTTTATAAATATCTAACATTCCCTACAAATTCAAATCGAGACCAATCCAAACAAAAATCACAACCAACCCAGTTCACATTTAAATACACCTAAACTATATCTAAAACATTAACTTAATATTTTAATTAAATAAACATTCAAAATATCATTCAAAATTTATTGATAATTTCCTTAATTTCTATTTAACTTAGTATTAAAAATACCAAAGTGTCATATAACTTTTCTTACCATTTCATTTAACCATTCAAACATTATAAATCATCCTTTACAATCAAAACATAAGACATGTTTAAGTGACCTATACAACTCCTAAGTACATGCCACTTTTACCCAAAAGAAAGATTATATCACCAAATTTTCTCTGAAGTCGGGATTACTCTGGATGCAAACTCGGGACTCTTGACTTCTATTGACCTGCACACGGAAACAACCGTACGTTGAGTATGGGTATACTCAGTGGTATTACCATAATTCAAATTATATTAACAATAATAAAATATAGATATTAAACATGTAACAATTTAATTTCTTATATACTAACTCATTCTTTTATCTTTCATTACTTCACAATAACAATTCAATTTAACTATTCATCATTCAATACACATATCATAAACTTGAATTTAAGTCACTTTATGAACATTTAGTTCATGCCTTTCATTCTTTATCTCAGTTTCAATCTCAATTCATAATTCAATTTTCTCTTCTCATTTCAATGGCTCAATCAATCAATTTCAATTGATTTATCATTTCATTTATTTACCCCTATTAACAAGACTCGGACCTTGGCGGATACACGGATCCAACCAAACACACCAGAATGGCACCCAGTGCCTCATCAGATAGTTCGAAGCAATAGTTGACACCCAGTGTCTCATAGGCAAAGCCGAAGAAAGTTAGTACCTAGTACCTCATCGAATCTATCCGAAGAAATATAGTGACACTCAGTGTCTCATCGACTCAAGGTCGAAGAATCCCTGAACTCTTCCAATCCTATGGCATGCCAACTATATCTGACTCAGCCCGACTAGTTAATAGGGTATTCGGTTCACTTTCTCAATTCAATATCGCTTTCAATTCATTTACGAATCAATTCAATTTTATTTTTCATCAATATACAATTCATTATCAATACTTATCCATCATCAATTCAATTTCCTTTTCAATTCCATAATAATACTTACCTCATAATTTACTTACCATACATATAATTAAAAAATTAACATTTAATAAAAAAATTAACATTTAATAGAAATAACTTGAATTATAGTAATACAAACCCAGATTTCGTAATTACTCCTCGATAACTTTTTCCTTTCCTTTTTGTACCGATGCATTGAGTTCTTTGCTAGCTACGAAAATAATAATAATTTACACTATTAATTAAAAAATAATTAATAATAATAGTTGAATTTCTATCCAATTTACCCTAATTCCAATTTAATCCTAATTAACTCATTTACTTTTCTAACTCAATTCATACTTTATTTCTATTCAATTTCCTTCCAGTTCTACTTAACTATCTAATGTTCATAATAAAACCCTAATTTAAAACTTCTTTCAATTTAATCCCTACAACACAAAACTTATAGCCTAGTTTACAATTTAATCCTTTAATCAATTCTAACTTGAAATTCATTCAATTAAACCCCTAATTCATTATTTTGTTCAACATGAACTATGTTCAAAAACCTAAGAACTTTCAAAAATTCAACTTAATTTCAACAAAACTTTGTTCTAAAGCTTCTAAAACATCAAAATTAAAAGAAAAGGACTTAATTGACTTACCTTTTAAAGCTTCAAACCTTAAAACCCTAGTTTTTCTTTTTTCTTTTCTTTTTCTTTTCTTTTTCTTTCTTCCCTTCCCCTGTTCGAATGTTTTCTGTTTCTTCTTCTTTTTTTTTTTTGGTGGCTTTGTTTCTTTTGTTTTATACTTTTGTTTCTTTTATTTCATTTACTTTATATTATAATTAATTTAATTAATAATTATAATAAATATCTATTTAATAACAAATACATATATTACAAATGTACATATAAATATTTTTACATTTGTATATTATCACGGCCATCCATTTATCTTTCTTTTATTTATATTTATTATACAAAAATCTTATAATATAATTATTTAATTAATAAATATCTTTTACCTTAATTTTTATGTAAATCAATTATAATCTTACATTTGTACATTTTTTTATATTATTACACATGTATTAATTTGTACCTTTTCATTTGTCATTATCATATTTATTTTCATAATATAATATCATAATTTTAATAATTTAATATAAACTATAATAATAATAATTAATTAATAATAATTATATAACATATAAAAATCTAAGAAAAATGTTAGATTTTATCTAAGTTTGCCGCCTCAAATTAGAAGGATTGGCCTAATTGTCATTTTGGTCCTTTATATTTTCTATTAATCTATAATTCAATTTTTTCCCTTTATTCAATTTAGTCCTTTTCCCTAATTATTCTTAATTAAGCTAAATTCACTTAATTAAAGCCTAATTAAATACACAACTAGACTCATAAATATTCCTAATAAATATTTATGAACTCGGTTTACTAAGATGGAGGCACTATAACTCATTTTTTCAGTGCCCGTGAATTTGGGTCATTACAAAATTTGCCTTGATCGACATAATCGTGTAGTGGATGTCGCCTCCCAAGGTTAACACAATACTTCAATATTCGTACACCTGAATAAAGAAGGTGGAACACAATTAGTATTGCTCTTCTCGAAAGGAATTGAAACCGAAAAAACAAAACAATTGGTCAGAAAATAAACAGGAAGAAAACTGACAAAACCACACTAGGTTTAATTCCCAGGAAATGTTGGAGGGGTCACAGATGATCCCACTTAAAAAAAATCTCCCAGACAGAATTTCCCTCTTGTGTAATTTCGTAGAACACCAGAATTTAGAGAACAGAAGGATGAGAGAAGTTGTTTTTCTCTTGTTGTGTTCTATGAAAATTGAGGAGAATGACCTTCTAATCTATTTTTTGAAGGGGCAAAATGATAAATTTGCAGAGTTAGTTTCCTAAAAAATCTCAATAGCTAGATTTTAATTCTTTCAAATTGTAACCATTTAAAAGCTAGATTCTGATTTTGTCAAATCATAACTGTTAAAAAAAATTCAATTTCTTTGCATTACTAACATTCCCCCACCAGTGCAAAATAATTTTTGTAAACATGATATAAAAAAGGGTAAAACATGAGAAGAGCAATAACGAAATTAGCTACCGAAGCAGTAGTATCTTGTGGATTTGAACTAGTACGTTGTGAAATGAGTGATTCTTCTCTTTAACAAGTGAAAGAATCTTGAATTTGTTAAGATAAGGGTTAACTCATGACACACAACTAATCTTAGATTCAATTAATGTTCTGCGATAGATCAACAAATTTTAGCCAATACATCTCGGGATGTTGGTAAGTGCTCTAGAAAGACTACTTTATATCTTTCATAAAATGTGGCTAGTCCTTCACACTTATGTAGGTGATTTCATCAAATCTATCTCAATATAGACCGTCCGAATCAGGACTATGAAATCATTAAGAGCATTTATTAAGCTTATCCTCTCAAATTTAAATTCGTTGAATTCATCAAGTCCGTTTCAATATAATCACCCAAACTCTAGGATATGAATGCATTAAGAGTAATAAAATCAACCTCACATGTTGGTGAATCCATCAAGTTCGTTTCAATAGGACCACCAAAATCCTGGGATATTAATTCATTAAGAATGAGAACTTAACCTTATGCATGTACATTGTTCGTCATAGAGATAGGTAAAATGTACACTATGAGTCCTTCCATGGTTTTGTTTGACCACATTGAACTTAAAGAACTAAATTAGGTATTCACCATGAATTCCTCAACCACTGGGCTTAAGATTCATCACCCTCGACAAATCAAGAACTATTTTCCTACTTAACCCTTTGGTTAGTAGATCAACTAGGTTCTTTTCAGACCTCACGTACTTCAAAGCAAGTACTACATTCTCTCATTGAGGAATCTTTGCAAGTAAATTTGTCACGCCCCATATTTTCTATTTTAATTTCGTTATTTCATGTGCAAGCAAGTAAGTAGCCTAGTGGTAAAGAGCTTAATCAATTTCCCTAAGATCTTATGTTCAATTCCCCTCATCTACATATTTATTTAGAATTTTTTCCACATTAAACCTTGGTCAAACTCCCTTGTGCCGTCCACACATAGTTGCCATGCAATGGAAGATTCTTTCCTTGTTGCCATTTTTCCTTCCTTTACCATGCTATTACTATCCCATGCACCTAGACACCATAGAATTCCATTTGTTTTTCATTCCAACTTTTCTCTCTTCCTTTTTCTCTATTATTCCTCCTTCAACCACCATTTATTTTACTTTTTTCGACCAAATCACCACCATTAACCACCACTTTCTCACCAAACCACCAACACATCATCACCTAAACTTCCCCCTCTTCCACACCTCATCACCGTCGCACCACCACGCACCGCCGTCATTCCACCATCGTAGCATTGTCATACTACCATTGGGTTAGTAATTGTTCTTTGCCATTTTTCATTTCCTCTTCAATTATTTAGTTATAATTGAACTTCTATTCCTCCTCTCCTAGTTTCATAGATCATTTCTAGTTCTAATCCATTTTTTTTATTTTGGATGATGATTTCTCCTAAGATAATTCTCCTCCATCGAACCATTATTCCAATGATTGTTGATCTTTCAAACTCAATCTTAGTAACGCAAGTATCAACGGGGAAACCTATATCAATTTTTTCATTACATATAATTGAGTATAAAGACTGATTTTTAATGACATTTTGAAAGGTTGACTTGATTATTCGGATTCTCTTCATCCATAAAAAATCAATTGAACTTCTTCATAGAAATGAAATAAGAGTAAGTCCTCTACTCACTCCCTTATGAGTTTGAGACTGAATTCATGACCAAGGCTAACAAATGTGTTTTAATGATAAATCATTATTCGAATCAGATCAAGTGGGAGATCTGTTTAATTTTGTCATCACTAAATATTGGAGTTTAGATCTAAAGGAAAGGCTAATCATCAGGTATGGGTATAACTCAATATTAAATATATATACATGATTTATTGTTAACTAAAATATTTATATATTTTTTATAATGGAAACACTGTTAAGTTCTTCATAATGTGAAATAATGTGAATACACTACGTATTCAAAAAGGGATGCTAAACTTATAAAAAGGGTGATTCACAAGTAAGTATTTTCGAACTATTCAGTTTGTGATTGTATGATTATGTTGATTTGATTTAATGTTAATTGTGAAAATATGTTTAAATTCCAATACTCGTGATGTGTGATATATTAGCATTATATGATATGCATGATATATAAATCATGCCTCTGATATTGAAATTGAGATATGATTCGCATGTTAAGCATGCTCATTGTACTGATTATAAATCTGGTTCGCATGTTAAGCATGCACATTAAAAATATTGTTTTATATGCCATTTCACAAGCTTTCGATTAATGCTATGGATCACACATACCAGCAGTGACTCCGGACACTCACCAATTACACTTCTGCTTACAAGCCGAAAGCTCAAACAAGCTTTTCCTTGCCTTTAGACTTGCTCGTAGTGGCTCCCGAACCGACACTTAACACACATAACAAACACATTCCAAACTCATCAAAAATAGCCTTGCACACAACGAAACAACAAGAAATACACAATTCAAGCCTCTCTTTTTTCACTATCGAAAACTAGCTAGTTTTATCGAAATTGAAGTTTCGACACCCTAACCTCGTTTCTAAACCTCCATTTCGATTTCAAACATCTTAAATAACATTTAATATCATATCTAAAAAATTAATTTCACCTAAATACTTAATCTTAAATTTTTCGAAAAATAGAAGCTTTTAAGAACATGTAAAAGGGGAAAACATTTGATTCTTAAAAATTCGGTTATGAACTATCAAATTAAAGTGAAATACCTTCTAATTAAGTTAGAATGAATAAAAAATAACTTCAAAAATACAAGTTTACTCAATATTTCGAGATCTACCATTTTTTTAATCCAAACATACTTTAAAAATATCTAATCCAAATATACTCATTTAAAATTCAATTTGAATTAACATCACTCTTCATTTAACCATAGAAATTTAGAATATTACCTTGATTTGATGAAAACGACAATCTACAACTCTAATTTGGGATTTGAACTCAAGAAGAACAATGACGAATTTGGGGAAGAAAACATGTTTTTCGTTTGAAATTGGGGGTTGTTTTGGTGTTTGTAAGATTAATAAATCCAAAAGAATGAATTGATTCTGAAAGAACTCTCTAATTTTAAGTTTTGGAAAACTTTTTAATAGTTTGGTTTAAAAGATGAAGGAGAAGATGGTGGGTGTTCTCTTGTAGAAGACTAATTTAAAAAATGGGGCATTTTGTCCTTTTGTCACTCCTTATTCCCCTATTTTCCAATAAGGTCCTTAATCAAATAAAATCCTTTTTTTTTCTTCAAATTAGACCTCAAAATTTAATTTTGTTTTAAGCTAGTTAATAAAATAAAAACCCAAATGTGTAATTTTAATTCTTTAATTACTCACTTACAACCCTAATTTTTTATACTTGACACAACCCCCGATTTAAAAGCTTTATTCTACTAACCCAATTTTTGGGGCATGACAAGCATTGTATGGTCGCAAATGTGAAACACCTCTGTGTTGGACCAAGTTGAGGGAAAAGAAGATATTTGGTTTGGATTTGGTACAGGAGACTGAGAATGTTGTTAAGATGATTCAAGATTGATTGAGAGTGGCATCAGATCGACAGAAAATCTTCGCTGACTTAAGGAGAAAAGATATAAAATTCAGTGTTAGGGACCAAGTATTTCTTAAAGTATCACTATGGAAGAAGGTACTGAGATTTGGTCATAAGGGCAAGCTGAGTCCAAGGTTTATTGGACCTTATCGGATACTTAAGAAGGTAGAACACAATTGGTATTGCTCTTCTCGAAAGGAATTGAAACCAAAAAAACAATAGCAGTTGGTCAGAAATCTGATCGGAAAATAAACTAGAAGAAAACTGACAAAACCACACTAAGTTCAATTCCCAAGAAAGATTGGAGGGGTCACAGATGATCCCGCTTAAAACCCAATCTCCTAGACAGAATTTCTCTTTAGTATAATTTCGCAGAACACCAAAATTTAGATAACAAAAGGACAAGAGAAGTTGTTTTTCTCTTATTGTGTTCTATGAAAAATAAGGAGAATGACCTCCTATTTATACTATTTTTTGAAGGGACAAAACGATAAATTTACAAAGTCAGTTTCCTAAAAACTCCCAATAATCAGATTTTGATTGTGCCAAATTGTAACCGTTTAGAAGCTAGATTTTGATTTTATCAAATCGTAACTGTTTAAAAATATATATTTTTTCAATTTCTTTACATTACCAATATTTTTTAGAATAAGAAATATTCTCTCAAAGTTTTGGATGTCTTAAATTAAATAGTTCGCGAACTATTTTTAGTGTTTGTTTCTAATTCCATTCTCTCAAATGGTATTGTATCCCACAAAATGGTGCAAGAAAACTTTTTATATTTGCATAACTAATTTTATGAATTATCCGATGCAATTTTTAAACCAATTTTGGGATTTGTCTTAAACACATTTCTTAGCACTCAAAAATCTAAAATCTAAACCAGCTTTGTAATTCTTTGATTGTAATTGGTTCTATAAACCTAATTCCGCATTTGACTTATGCTAGGCTGTCAAATTTCAAACCAAAACTTTTTTTTATATAATATTTCAGTTACTATTATTCACCCGGCCCAAATTAGGTCCAAAATAATATAGAATTTATAACAGTTTTTTAAAAAAGGTTTTATAAAACTTATGTTAGGGTGCTTATATACGTTTCGACGCAGAACAAATATGGAATTTATAATATAGCCTTCCTAAACCTAATTTGCTATTAGCTAAAAGATTGAGTGAAACATTTAGACTTGTACCAAAATATTTTTTTATCGAATAATAAATATATAATTATATTTTAAAATTAAAATATATTATTATTGTAGAAAAATAATTTTTTAATTTAAATTATTTATGTGTATTTGGAAAGCCATAAGATAATTAGTAATGTCTTGTATTACATGCGTAATTATCCCCAATTCTCATCCTTCCTCTAAAAATTTGAGAGTGTTGACGAAACCATTTTTTGTTTTGAAAACAATGGTCGACTTTTAGTTTGAAAGCCGCCACCAATCTTTTTTTTATGAGGTGTGATCAGATCACCTTGTGATTGATCGTTTTAATAAAACGTTTTGATTTATTAAAACAACAATTTTGGTCTACGAAATTCGAGAAAATGGGTGTATTGCCCAATATTTGCCCGGGTTTGAACCTAAACTAAACCTACCCAATACACATCAGCCAACCCTTACCCACTAACCCAATACAAAACAACCCAATATCTAACCCAAACCCGAATGGCCCACTACAACCCATTCCAACCTAATACCCACCCCAATTTCATCAGCCCAACATCATCAAACCCAATCTAAACTAACAGCCCACCTAAACTAACCCACTTACAACCGAAACCCTAACAAACCCTAGCCCATTTTCGGCTTCCCACTTTCACCTGCCCTCTGACACCAGCCATCAGCACCATACCTTGACGCCCCAGCTCTCCATGCCACCGTTCAACCACCCTGCAAGTACAAAACAGAACACACAACAGCAAAAAGGGAAAAACAGACAGTGTAAAACATAGGCTATAAAAGGCCGAATGAAAAACAGATTAAGGGTTAGATTTTTTTTCATCAATACAAAGGATATTCCAATATACACAAGCAGATTCAAA
This sequence comes from Gossypium longicalyx, assembly GCA_025698465.1. Lineage (NCBI taxonomy): Eukaryota > Viridiplantae > Streptophyta > Magnoliopsida > Malvales > Malvaceae > Gossypium > Gossypium longicalyx. Next base: position 9,098,760 of record CM047004.1, read on the forward strand.
AAAAATATAAGAGAAACACGAGAATAGCATCAATCCAGCAACTTAAAACACATGCATCAAACATTTAAGGTGATTTTTTTTCTTTATTTCTATTTTTAATTTCGTCTCAGGCCTATTTTCCACATATATATATTTAAAACACAAAAAAATATAAAACAAATATTAAAAAAAAGGAAAAAGTACCTTTTCCCTCTCTCCCCCCTTTTTTTTTTCTGATCTTGCTTCAAATGATTTTTTTTCTGATTTTTAGGCTATTTATAGCCTTTAAAAACGGTGTCGTTTTGGCATTAAATTCCAGGGTACAAAAACGACGTCGTTTTGCCCTGGGTCGGACCAATCCGACCCGACCCGACCCGTTAGGGTCCGCGTGTTTTTTAATAGAGGGGTTATTTGCGCATTTAACCCCTCCGCTTTTTAAATGTTTTGCAATTAAGTCTTTCATATTTTTTAATTTGGCCACATAATTTTTCACGATTTTCAATTTAGTCCCCTTACATACGCTGCGTTTTGATGGGAGGGGTAATTGCTGTTTTGGTCCCCCTAGGTTACGCGCACGTTGCATTTTGATCCTTCTTCTTTATTTCTTTTTAAAATTGCCCAAAACTTCGTTTTCATTTCAAATTTAGTCCTTTTTTTAATTTTAAGTTTATTTTCATATTATCCTTGCTATTTTATTTTATTTTTTTATTATTTATATTATTCTCATGATTATCATTCTTATTATTACTGTTATTTTTATTATTTATTATTAATGAATTATTATTATAGTTCCTATTATTATTTCTAATATACATATATTACGTACATTTTTTATTATAATATATTTATGTAATATTATTAATAAGTTTATTTTTTTAACATTATTAGTATTTATGTTATGTATATATTACGTAAGTATTTTACCACCATATTATATATGTGTATATATATATTCTTCATGCTATTATGTATATATGCTTTTAATACCATATTTTTATATATTATATGTACATGCATTAATATTATTAGTTATGTATCTTTATACTATTATAGTATATTCCTAACACCATTATTATTTATATATATATATATACTTTATGTAACATATTAATAGTGATTCTTTTAATATTATGACTATCTTTTTGAAATATATGTATATTATATGTATTCCTTTAACATGTGCTATATATATATATATATATATATATATATATATATATATATATATTTTCTATTCTATATTATGTATGTATATTTCTAATATTATGTTACGTTTTCATATATATTAAGTATATACTTTAGTATCGTAGTTATATATTTTTATACGACCTTATGTACATATATTTACACGCATATATTTTCTTTTATATATTATGTATACACATTTTTATATATGTATACGTTTATACTATATTAGTTAGTTTTTACACTATCTTATGTGTACATTTTGAATGCTATGCTATGTATGTATTCTAAATACTACATTTTATATATATTATGCATACTTCAATACTATTATTATGTAAAATATATACATATATATATACGCCTATGTAGATGTAGTATTATTAGTATTTTTAATATTACATTTTTCGTCACCTTACATATTATTATATAACATATGTATATATATAATCCATTGTTTTCTTTCGTGTTTAATGTTATTATTATCGTGCATAATATCAAATACATCGTGAATACTTTATAGTTATTGTTTTACCACCCGCTTCATATTTTATTACAACATTGTTATAAGTTGCTATTGTTTTTAATAAAAAAATATTCTTATTCACGATTTAAATTAATTTCAATAAGCAAGGCAACGTACCAATTTAACATTAAGTCATTGATTTCATCGCTATGTTGGGTGAACATCAATCGACTTATGTTAAAACGGTATGTCCTTCTCAAAAATCAAAAAAATTAAAAATTCTCGTATTTTAATCGGGCCACGACTAAATGTTACATTGAACTAGCGTTTTTGAAATTTGAGACAACACATGTTTAACAAGATACCAATTTTGGGCGTCGCGAGGGTGCTAATACCTTCCTCGCGCGTAACCGACTCCCGAACCCAACTTTACTCTGATTTCCACGTAGACCTAAACTCGGCCTTCATTTTGTTCAAGAATAAATTTTCTTTTCTGAAAAGATGATTTATGAGGTGTCCGATCACACCTAGAAATAAGATCGGTGGCGACTCCTCTTTTTGAAAATCAAACCTTGGTCTTTAAACTTTCAATCAAACACCCCAATTAGCGACCAAAGAAAATTTTACGTCGCTACAGCTGGCGACTCCACTAGGGATCCTTTTTTAGAGTCGAGTCGAGTTAAGCATCTGTTGTCAAAACTTGCGAAAATTCCTTGTTCAAAAACATATTTAGTCGCGACCCTTAAAATTTTAAATTTTGAAAAATCATTTGTATCGTGTTGTAAATATTTTCCTAACTTGTTTATCTTTCGTTTTTCAGCTTTAAATTTTTATGGTTTTAGTTTTGGTTTAGTTTTTTTAAATAAAACGTAAAGTTTTGTGAATTTCTCCCCACACACCGTGCATTTGCATTTTTGCATAACATGAGCTCTCTACCCGGGCTCCGTCCGTTTAAGTGGAAGTAAACACTATGCCTTCGTGAGTTAACTCGTCCCTCTGCACAGGCTAGTGAATACTTCCGGGTTACATACGACTTATGCTTTCGTGAGTTAACTTGTCCCTCCGCATAGGCATAAGTAAATGTAATCCCTCAAATTAAACTCGTGAGCCTGTGATGGGCTACGACCGAGGCTTCGTACTAGTCTTAGTAGACAACAGTACGGATAATTCGAGTACCTATCTAGAACCGAAACCGCATATAGTGAACCGTACGAGCCACCTAATTAGAGCCATGTCGAACCTGTCCGTTAATAGTCACCAAAATAAATGCACGAGAGGAACGCCTCTTACCTTTTGCATTTTCATTTTCTATACAAGGGGATTGGGTCTGTTTAATAAACTAGATCGGGTAGTTCAATTTGTTAAATTTTCCATGTTTTTCTACCTGTATTTAATTACTAATCAAGGTTATTGGTCTTTGCCTTATTGTTTTTCATCATGCATTATAGGCATCATATTAGGAAGGTGTTGATTAGAGATCGGTTGCCAAAATTTGGGTTTCTAATAGAAGAGTCAATTATACAAACAACCGAGAAGAACGCCATGGTCCGGGACTGGTCTCTAAAAATTCAGAAAGAAAAAGGGGATAGTCTAGTGGAGGGATTTATTGTCAATCTGCCCGAGCACATAACTGTGAATGTTCGCCAGGTTAACCTTGAAGACTTGGTTCGGGTTTGGAATCAGTGGGACTCGGACACTAGGGGTATCTTCACTGAGAGGTACGGAGATATAGCCCACCTGATCACTATCAACATAGACGAGCGTTTGATTCAAGCCATGATCAGATTTTGGGATCCGGCCTACCAATGTTTTACTTTCAATCAGGAAGACATGACCCCGATTATAGAAGAGTACGCTGCTTTACTTCGTGTCGATAATGTACAACCCTATAAGATATATGTGAAAGAACCTAAGCCAATGACCTTCAAGAAAAAATTAGTGAGATTAACAGACATAACTGACGCGTGAGCCGAAAAATAGATAAAGAAGAAGAATGAAACCATTTGCATTCCATGGTCCTCCCTACGAGATTTGGCTCTGAACCATCCCGGCATGTTGAAAAGGGTAAATCTATTCGCTTTGGCCATTTACAGTTTGATCATCTTCCCGAAAGTCCTTGGACACATAGAAGTTGCGGTGGTGGATTTCTTTGAAAGGTTAAAACAAAGAATCAACCCTGTCCCAACTATCCTAGCCGAGACCTTCAGATCCTTGAGTAGTTGTCGAAGGAAAGGGGAATGATGATTTATTGGATGCGTGCAGTTACTCAATGTTTGGATTTTGAGCCACTTCTAGAAAGTAGAGCGCACACCGTTCCATATGTTTTCAAAAGCATTTGCCCCGTTGGAAGCTTATCTCAAGAAAGAATGGCCAAAGGAAGTCATTGAACAACATTGGGTCTCAGTTTTTCAGAACCTTCGCGCCGAGGATATAACGTGGAGAGCGCCGTGGATACGCCCTTTAGTTCTGCTATACAAGGTTGGAAATCAAGATTGGGTGCCACTACTCGGGTTGTGGGGAGGAGTTGGATACGCTCTGTTAATGGTTCAAAGGCAATTTTCTTCACGACAATTCATACCCACCACCAGAGGATTAACACAGTCCGAGTTTGCTTTTGCGGGTGAGGGATATATGAAAAGGGTCCGAGACACTGCAAAGTCTTGGAAGAAAATTCATTTGATGGAATTGGCTCTATATGTTGATACCCTCACCCAAGATTACGACATATGGAGGAAGCAATAGGTGAATAGTCAGCAAATCTCGTCAACAAACTACACTGTCCAGAATCCTTTCTCGGAGGAAATGCCGTCTGAGCTAGAAATGGCAAGACAAGAATTTGAACGAGAAAAGGCTAAGATGTCTCGGGACCTTAGTGCTCTTCAAGAGGAAAATTACCAGCTGAAGATCGACGTTCAGATTAAAAGATCCAGAACCGAGGAAGTGCAAAAAGAAGTTGAAGTCGTAAGAAATGACTTAAGAGATCTTCATCTAGAAAATAAGAAGTTAAGAGGCGCAATAAAGAACAGTGGGCTGGGCAAGTCATCAGCAGAATGGAAAGAAGAATTAAACAATATCAAAGGCGGGATGGAATTTTGGAAAAGAAAAGCGAAGAAAGAGGAGGAAAAGGCTGCGCGGGCTATGATGGAGCTAAGGAAGAAGAACCCCGAATATGAAGCTGTGTCTGCTGAGGTAATGACTAGTCGATCTAAGCGTCAAGAACTAAAAGAGAGGATACGGGATTTAGAAGACACGTTGCAAGATCGTCAACAACAGTTAGATACTCTCTTGGAGGCTTTGGAAGAAAAGAATAGTCAATATGATAGAGACATTCGTGCTTACGAAGAGGGCCTCCAAGAAAAAAAACGCAACTTGGCTTCTTGATCAACAAAATTCGTGAAGTGGCCATACACATGGTACAACTATCAGATGAAGCAGAAGATCTCAGTTGCCAATTCCTACCGAGCCAACGATCGAGCATATCGGAATTCTTAGAGCGAGCAAAGAAATATAGCGATATAGCTAGGAAGTTCGTGTAATGGCCGAATCAAAAATGGCGAAATGTTTTGTAATGAACTCTTTTGATGAATGAAATGCCTAAATAGGGGCTATCTTGAAATCAACACCAATTTCTTGCATTTCTTTCATGACTGACATTCATTTGACATTTATACATTCATTCATTCATTCATTGCATATCCCATAATTGTTCGCTGAGGTTAAAACATACAATTCGCAGTTGTAATACCACAAGACTGGAACCACGTCATTTGTATAGGACACACCGACAAGCTAGAGTAATGAAGGCTGAATTCAATGAAAGGATTGAAAGGATGGAAAGAGTCCAAAAGGAATAACAAGAACAGTTGGCAAAGTCACAATAAGAAACCAGAGATTTGATGGTGAGATCTCGAGAAGAATCACTTGAACAGAAGGATCAAATGGCTAAGATGATGGAAATGATGTCGGCTCTGGTAAAAGGAAAGGGGCCTATGAACCCTGACGTCGTGGAACCACAGTCAAGGGTTAACTTCGATCAGGATCCACCCCATCCTCTAGGATTTACTCCACCACACGCCCATGCAACACAAAGAAGGTACGCTCAATGAGAACCTACAGGCCTGAAGCAACGACCTGCGCCACCTGCTAATCTAGGGCAAAGAATGTTCGTATCAAACACGGGGGCTAGTCTTGCCGATCCACTTATTCCAGATCTGGACGATCTAGCAGAAATAGCCAAGTTGAAAACCGATGATCACGAGGCTCAAGAGAAGTATAGGAGTTTAGAGGAAAGACTCAAAGCGATTGAAGGCACTGAAGTCAGAGCTCAGTTTGGTACCCGATTTAGTCTTGCCTCCAAGGTTTAAGGTACCAATTTTTGAAAAGTACGATGGGACAAGATGCCCAAAAGCGCATCTCATCATGTTTTGCCGAAAGATGACCGGCTATGTGAATGAAGATAAGCTGCTCATACACTGTTTTTAAGACAGCTTAGTCGGATCAGCTCTTCGATGGTATAATCAGCTTAATAGAGAAAGGATCCGGTCATGGAAGGATTTAGCATCAACTCTGTAAACAGTACAAACACGTATCTGATATGGTGCCTGACCGAATGACTCACAAATGATGGAAAAAAAACCAGTAGAAACCTTTAGGCAATATGCTCAAAGGTGGAGAGATATCTCGGCTCAAGTAGAACCACCACCACCGACCAAGACGAGAGATAATGATCCTTTTCATAAATACTCTGAGAGTACCATTCTATGACAAGCTGGTGGGAAGTGCTACGAAGGATTTTTCGGATATCATAATATCCGGAGAACTTATTGAGAGTGCCATCAAAAGTAGGAGGATGGAAGATTCAGAAAGTTCAAAAAGGGCAGCGCCCATGAAGAAGAAAGAACCAGAAGCCCTCATGGTGGGAATGGGAAACCGTTATACCCCTAATCCATATCCAAACCAACCCCGACCTCAAAATTATCCACCTCCGAATTTCTATTATCCTCCTCAAACCCCTTACTATCAAGCACCACCTCCTTCCCACCCCGTATACGCCACGAACAACCAAAGACCCGTCACCATATTCCCACAAGGCACTGTACCCATTCCAAGCCAACCCAGAAACGAACCAAGACCAGTAAGGCCTAATCTCGAGAGACCACAATTTACTCCTATCCCTGTGTCGTACGGGGAATTGTACCCAAAAATTTTAGAGAAACAATTGATATCTCCCCATTATATGGCACCCTTGAAACCCCCGTACCCGAAATGGTACGATCCTAATGCTAGTTGTGTTTACCATGCTGGGAATTAGGGGCATTCTACGGAGAATTGCCTTGCCTTTAAGAGGAGAGTTCAAGGACTCATTGACGCGGGCATCCTACGATTCGATAGTGCCAGTAATACAACTGGGAACTCGTTCCCTAACCATACCAAAGAGAATGTGAGCGCAGTGGGGAAAGAAGACGAATGGCAAGTCAGAAGATGTGTTTTGGAAATAAGGACGCCTCTGCAAAAAATCTGGGAGGTACTGGTTAAGAAAGGATTGCTCTGTCGCCCCGATAGAATTCTCGGAGAAGAAGGTCAAAGTTTTTACGATTTTCATGGAATTATAGGGCACGACATTCAGTCGTGTGAGGAATTTAAAAGGTTGCTTCAAGACCGGATGGATAATAAGAAAATTAAGGTCCTCAACAAAGGGGAAGAGGCCACCGAAAGAGAAGTATGCGCCTCTGACAGTCAATCATCAGGTCCCCCTTATAGCGCTGATCGACCGTTAGTGATTTATTACGATGCAAGGAGGGAACCGGTAAAGCCAAAAATGGTAATTGGAGTACCGTCTCCCTTCCCCTACAAGGACGATAAAGCGATACCGTCTCCCTTCCCCTACAAGGACGATAAAGCTATACCTTGAAAGTACGACGTCAATATCGTTACACCTGAAGACAAAGAATCCAAAGTCACGACTGGAAGCGTTGAGGAAGTAGTTTATTTCACTCGCAGTGGGAGATGTTATTCAAAAAAGGTCGAACCAGTGAAGAAGAACAGTGATTTAAAACAAAAAGGAAAGACACCAATGCACGAAACTGAAACTGAGCATGAAACTCCGCCCGAGCGACAAAAAACTAAAAACCCTATGGATGAGAAAGAAGCACAGGAATTCTTAAAGTTTATCAAACATAGTGAATATAATGTGGTGGAACAATTTAGCAAACAGCTAGCACGAGTCTCAGTATTATCTCTACTGTTAAATTCAGAGCCACACCGGAACACTTTGCTGAAGGTGTTAAATCAAGCTTACGTAGCAAACAACATATCTGTTGAGAAGCTTGATAGGTGGGTGAATAATCTGAATGCGGACAATTTCATCTCTCTTAGTGATGATGAGATACCACCAAACGGTAGAGGCTCTGTGAAGGCACTGCATATTACGACTCGCTGTAAGGGCTACATAATACCGAACGTGCTCATCGATAATGAGTTGGCACTCAACGTCATGCCTTTGGCCACGCTTTTCAGAATTTCGATGAATCTGTCCTATTTAAGGCCTTGTCATTTTACGGTAAGGGCATTCGATGGGACAAGGCGTGAAGTCATGGGAAAGATTGAGATACCTCTGGAAGTGGGCTCGTATATATACGATGTTGAATTTCAAGTCATGGACATTACACCATCATACAATTACCTCTTGGGAAGACCTTGGATCCATTCCGCTGGAGCAGTCCCGTCATCCCTCCACCAAAAAATGAAATTTATCATAGATGGTTATTTGGTCACTGTCGAGGGAGAAGAAGACATTGTAGCATCTATTTCTACCGACGCACCATACATTGAAGTGAGCAAAGACGCTATAGAATGCTCCTTTCGATCCTTTGAATTTGTCAATGCCACATTCGTCGCTGAGGGAAACAGAATTCCGGTGCCAAAACTGTCGAGAAATACTAGAATGAGTGTCAAGTTGACTGTAGGAAGGGGAGCTCAAGCAAGAAGAGGTTTAGGGAGATATCTGTAAAGAATAGTCAAGGCTCTAAAGCCAGTGCCCCACAAGGCCCGATACGGTTTGGGGTTCCAGCCAGACATGCATCAAAGAAGAAAAAAATGGAAGAAAGACCAGGAAAGAAGGATCGCAGGAACCTTAGGCCGAGAAATAGAATGAGAGCCCATAACGTACCCTCCTTTGTCAAAAACATTTACATCTGCAGGAATAATATACCCCGAGCAAGACAATCCACGAAGCACACTGTTAATTATTGAAAGGGGTCTTCAGAATGTTAGTATAAATATCATTGATAAAGGAAGTGATGCAATTAAAGACGTCTCAAGGATACGCCCTTGTCCCCCAGATTTCATGTTGAACAATTGGACTGCCGAGGACCTTCTTGTAGTTTATAAGTCTTCAGAGTAATGCTCAAACGTTAACCCTCTATTGTGTCCTTAGATATAATAGAATTCTTTTGTAAGAGCTTACATTCGCTCTTTATCATTTAAATGAACATCAATGAAGATGCATTTTGTCATGATCTTTCGCATTATCACTAATTTCATAATCATTTTCTCATTTCATAGCCTATCCTTACATGTGCCTCATGCCATGCCATAACATTTCATTTGTTGGTTCCAATACTTGGATGCCCCTCTATAGTTTCCTTTTCCATTCAACTTTCAGGTGCTCAGATATCAACGGCATGAACGAACCCGTTACGAGTCCTGAAATCGATTTTGAGAAGGCTGTTTGTTTAGGAGAATTTGAAGCCGAAGAAAATGCTAAGACTATATCTCCTCTCCTGACTTGCTAAGAATGGTGGAACAAGAAGATAAACAGATTTTTCCTCATCAAGAATCTGTTGAAAAAATAAATTTGGGAACTGAAGAAAGGAAGCAAGAAGTGAAGATTGAGACCTCTATTTCGAAATTACTGTGCATAATTTGATTACTTTGCGCCGCGAGTACAAAGATGTATTCGCATGGTCATATCAGGACATGCCAGGATTAGATGAAGATGTAGTGGTCCATAAGCTCCCATTAAAGCAAGAATGCAAACCCATTCAACAAAAGCTAAGACGGATGAGACCTAAGATGTTGTTGAAAATAAAAGAGGAAGTTAAGAAACAGTTTGATGCTGGCTTCCTACAAGCCTCTAAATATCCAGAATGGGTGGCTAACATAGTCCCGGTACCAAATAAAGACGGCAAAGTACGAATGTGTGTGGATTATCGTGACCTGAATCGAGCAAGTCCTAAAGATAATTTTCCCTTACCACACATTGATACGTTGGTGGATAATACAGCAAAACATTCATTGTTTTCTTTCATGGATGGATTATCGGGGTATAATCAGATCAAGATGGCCCCTGAGGATATGGAGAAAACTACTTTCATAACAATGTGGGGAACATTCTGCTACAAGGTAATGCCGTTCGGATTAAAGAATGCTGGGGCAACATATCAGAGGGCTATGGTGACGTTATTCCATGACATGATGCATAAAGAAATAGAGGTCTACGTCGACGATATGATTGCTAAATCCTAAGGGGAAGAAGAGCACGTAGTGAACCTCAAGAAGTTGTTCGAAAGACTGAGAAAGTTCCAGCTGAAGCTCAATCCGGCCAAATGTACGTTTGGGGTAACCTCGGGAAAATTGCTAGGCTTCATCGTCAGCGAGAGAGGCATTGAAGTTGATCCAGATAAGATAAAAGTCATTCAAGAACTACCACTTCCGCGCACACAAAAAGAAGTCAGAGGATTTTTAGGGAGGTTGAACTACATCGCTCGGTTCATTGCTCAACTTACCAACCAGTGTGATCCAATCTTTCGGCTTCTTCGAAAACATAACCCGGGAGAATAGAATGAGGAATGCCAGATGGCCTTCGATAAGATAAAACAATATTTGTTTAGTCCTCCAGTGCTAGTACCGCCAATTCCGGGAAGACCATTGATATTGTATTTGACTGTAATCGAAAAGTTAATGGGTTGCGTATTGGGGCAACATGACGAGTCAAGAAAGAAAGAAAAGGCAATCTACTACCTCAGCAAAAAGTTCACTGAATATGAGGCAAAGTATTCGTCCATTGAAAAATACGGTTGCGCTCTGGTTTGGGTAGCTTGGAGACTCAAGCAATACATGTTATATCATACGACATGGTTAATTTCAAAGTTGGACCCAATAAAGTAGATGATGGAATCACCTGCACTCTCAGGAAGAATGGCACGATGGCAGATCCTGCTATCAGAATACGAATTGTCTATGTGAGCCAAAAGTCGATAAAAGGAAGTGCAATAGCTGACTTCTTAGCAGTTCGAACAACGGAGGAATATGAGCCCTTGAGGTTCGATTTCCCAGATGAAGACTTGATGTGCATTACAGAAAAAGAGTGCGAGTCATCAAAAGAGAGGTCATGGAAGATGAGCTTTGATGGGGCATCGAATGCATTGGGGCATGGGATTGGAACAGTCTTAGTATCGCCAGAAGAGAACCATTATCTGCTCACTGCCAGGCTGAACTTCTTCTGTACCAATTACATAGCGGAATACAAGGCCTATATCATGGGACTTCGCACAGCTATTGAACGAAACATCAAAACTTTAGAGGTATACGGAGACTCAGCGTTGGTGATATACTAAATCCGTAGAGATTGGGAAGTGAGAGATTCAAAATTAGTCAAATACAGCGATCTAGTGGCAGGACTGATTAAAGATTTCAAAGAAATAACTTTTAATTACTTCCCACGAGAAGAAAATCAATTGGCTGATGCCCTGGCCACTTTGGCTTCAATGTTCAAAGCAAACAGAGAAATAGAAATAATGCCTCTTCAAATGAGCATATATGAAGTCCTTACACATTGTTTCAGCATTGAAAAAGAGCCAGATGGACGACCATGGTTCCATGATGTCTTAGAATATATCAAGAATCAAAGGTATCCCGAACAAGCAAATAAGAACGACAAAAGAACAATCAGAAGAATGGCAGCGAGATTTGTTCTTGATGGGGACATCTTGTACAAAAGAGGAAAATATCAGGTGCTCTTGAGATGTGTAGATGCTATTGAAGCCAGAAAAATACTTGAAGATGTCCATGAGAGAATCTGTGGGACACACGCCAATAGTTTCACTATGGCCAGGAAGATTATGAGACTTGGTTATTACTGACTGACGATGGAAAGTGATTGCATTAGTTATGCAAGAAAATGCCACAAATGTCAAATTTATGGCAATAAGATTCATGTAGCCCCTTCGCCCCTTCATGTCATGACTTCTCCGTGGCCTTTTTCTATGTGGGGCATGGATGTTATAGGGCCAATTTCCCCAAAAGCTTCTAATGGACACCGGTTTATTTTTGTGGTTATTGATTACTTTACAAAATGGATAGAAGCCGCGTCGTTTGCCAATGTGACGAAGACTGCAGTTTGCAGGTTTTTAAAAAAGAAAATCATTTTTCGATATGGTTTACTTGAAAGAATCATTTCAGATAACGCCTTGAATCTGAACAACAAGATGATGAAAGAAGTGTGTGAGTAATTTCAAATAAGGTATCATAACTCATCACCTTATCGCCCAAAAATGAACGGAGCTGTTGAAGCGGCCAACAAGAATATTAAGAAGATTATTGGAAAAATGACCGAGACATATAAAGACTGGCACGAGAAGCTACCATTTGCTTTGTATGCATATCACACATCTGTGCGAACATCGACGGGAGCAACTCCTTTCTCTTTGGTCTATGGAATGGAAGCTGTGCTACCTATCGAAGTTGAGATCCCTTTTCTACGAGTCTTAATGGAGTCGAAATTAGAGGAAGCAGAATGGGTTCGAGCTCGATATGACCAGTCAAACCTCATCGAGGAAAAACGTCTAAAGGCAATTTGTCACGGATAGATGTACCAGAAGAGAATGATCGCGGCCCATGACAAGAAAGTACGGCCAAGAGAATTTCACGAAGGAGAACTCGTGTTGAGAAAGATTCTTCCAATACAAAAAGACTTGCGAGGAAAATGGGCACCAAATTGGGAAGGACCATATGTCGTAAAGAATGCCTTCTCGGGTGGAGCTTTGATTCTCACGGAGATGGATGGGAAAGAGTTACCTAATCTAGTGAATTCAGATGCTGTGAAGAAATATTATGCCTAAAAAAAAAAGGGATCAAGGTGAAAACCCGAAAAGGGCGTCTTGATTAACACAAAATATTAGGATGAAAACCCGAAAAGGGCATTCTAATGAAGCAAACCCGGGCTTAAAGAGGAAGGCAGTTGAACGATGGGTCAAACAGTGAGACTACAGCATTTGAAGCATTTTCAGTAGCTCGAAATCTTCTGCGCAAGAAGCCGTGCTCGAAAAGATTCTTGATTATGAAACGGGGAAGAGTTCATGTGTTGAATATCTAGAGCATTTGTATCTGTTGAATGTGATCCATTTTCTCTTTATGATACTTTTTACTATCCTTGGCTAACTTTCTTTGTTTGCTACATTTAAAACAAATAAATATAAGGTACCCCTTTTGTCCCTACCTGACCATTTTCGTGCATCTCATTATGTGGTTTATTTATATGATAAATAGTGAAATGACATACTCTAAACAAAAGAAATGTTAAGCATTACCCGGATAAGAATTCGATAAGTACAAGAGTCTCAAAACAAGGACAAAGTTCAACCAGGGGCAAAAGAGCGATATCTGAGAAACGCAGATTGTTCGTGAAGCTTGAGGACGGGTACAGGACCTAAAGAGAAAGTCAAGAGCCGAAGTAATGAATGCAGATCATAAAAAAAAGTGACGAAAAGGGACATACGACAAACATACCTAAGGCGCATAGCATAATCATGTAGGCATAAAAGCATTTAAGACAAACATGTGCATATCATGATAACATCATGCATGACATATACAGTTACTCCAGTAGAGCAAGAGGATGTGATGATAGTTGTACTGAATCAAAGCAAAAGACACCCGAGTTTCACCAGATGACATGCTTTGGTATTCTGATATTTTTATTTTTGTTCCAAAAATCAACTCATATTGCGAGAGGTGAGTTGAACCTTGGCTCACAAAGCTGAGGTATTTTCAATTTCTGTTTTTCAAAAAAATCAACTCATATTGCGAGAGGTGAGTTGAGCCTCGGGCCACATCCCGAGGTATTTTCAAAATTTCGTTTTTCAATTTCTGTTTGTCAAAGATCAACCCATATTGCGAGAGGTGAGTTGAGCCTCAGGGCACGCTGAGGTATTTTCAATTACTGCTTCTGCTTTTCAAAAAATCAACTCATATTGCGAGAGATGAGTTGAGCCTCGGCTCACATGCTGAGGTATTTTCAGTTTTTGTTTTTTTCAATTTCTGTTCATCAAAATCAACTCATATTGCGAGAGGTGAGTTGAGCCTCAGGATGCTGAGGTATTATTAATTTATGTTTTTAAAAAAAAATCAACTCATATTGCGAGAGGTGAGTTGAGCTTCAGGACACGCTAAGGTAATTTTAATTTCTGTTCATCAAAAAAATCAACTCATATTGCGAGAGGTGAGTTGAGCCTCAAGAGACGTTGAGGTATTTTCAATTTCTGTCTTTCAAAAAAATCAACTCATATTGCGATAGGTGAGTTAAGCCACAGGACATGCTGAGGTAATTTTAATTTCTGTTCATCAAAAAAATCAACTCATATTGCGAGAGGTGAGTTGAGCCTCAAGAGACGTTGAGGTATTTTCAATTTCTGTCTTTCAAAAAAATCAACTCATATTGCGAGAGGTGAGTTGAGCCATAGGACACGCTGAGGTATTTTCAATTTCTGTTTTTCAATTTATATTTTTCAAAAATCAACTCATATTGCGAGAGGTGAGTTGAGCCTCGAGTCACATGCCGAGGTATTTTCAAATTCTATTTTAATTTTTGTTTTCAAAAATCAACTCATATTGTGAGAAGTGAGTTGAGCCTTGGCTCACGTGCTGAGCTATTTTCAATTTCTGTTTTTAATGTCTAGTTTTAAAGAGTCAATTCATATTGCGAGAAATGAGTTGAGCTCAAGATCACATGCCGAGTAAAGAATAAAGATTAGAGCTGATGGAAGACACCAGTTTTGGCCTCCCTGAAGTTGCAGTGAAGCAGGTCAAAGTTGCAAGTCTTGTCTTCCTGAAGTTGCAGTGGAGCTGATCGAGGATATCAGATCTTGCCTTTCTAAGTTACAGAAGAGAAGACTACAAACCTTATCTCACTAAAGCGATAGAAGAGCAGATTGAGGTTGTAGATCTTATCTTTCTTAAGTTACAGTGAAGCAGATCGAAGCCACAAATCTCATATCCTTGAAGTTACATTGGAGTAGAGTGAAGCTACGAGGAATACATCAGAAGATGCAGTGGATTGAACCAGAGCTACAAGATGCGATGGACTGGAAAGAGACTACTTGGAAAAGAGGAGCTCCAAAGCAAGTCAAGACCCAGCAAGACCGGGCAAATTTGGCCTTTCTTTGTGTCTTTGCTCTATTCCCGTTATACAACAATGAGAAAAGAGGGGCAACTGTATAGCCCAATATTTGCCCGGGTTTGAACCCAAACTAAACCTACCCAATACACATCAGCCAACCCTTACCCACTAACCCAATACAAAACAGCCCAATATCTAACCCAAACCCGAATGGCCCACTACAACCCATTCCAACCTAATACCCACCCCAATTTCATCAGCCCAACATCATCAAACCCAATCTAAACTAACAGCCCACTTAAACTAACCCACTTACAACCGAAACCCTAACAAACCCTAGCCCATTTCCGGCTTCCCACTTGCACCTGCCCTCTGACACCAGCCATCAGCACCATACCCTGGCGCCCCAGCTCTCCATGCCACCGTTCAACCACCCTGCAAGTACAAAATGTAACACACACAAAGAAAAAAGGGAAAAAATGATGATGTAAAAACATAGGCTATAAAAGGCCGAATGAAAAACAGATTAAGGGTTAGATATTTTTTCATCAATACAAAGGATATTCCAATATACACAAGCAGATTCAAAAAAAATATAAGGGAAACACGATAATAGTATCAATCCAGCAACTTAAAACACAGGCATCAAACATTTAAGGTGATTTTTTTCTTTATTTCTATTTTTAATTTCGTCTCAGGCCTATTTTCCACATATATATATTTAAAACACAAAAAAATATAAAACAAATATTAAAAAAAAGGAAAAAATTACCTTTTCCGGCCATCGTGCCGCCGGCGATGGTCCGGCAATCGGACCGGTGACCGGCCCATGGCCGGAAATCGTCTCTCCTTTCCCTCTCTCCCCCCTTTTTTTTCTGATCTTGCTTCAAATGATTTTTTTTTCTGATTTTTAGGCTATTTATAGCCTTTAAAAACAGTGTCGTTTTGGCATTAAATTCTAGGGTACAAAAACGACGTCGTTTTGCCCTGGGTCGGACCAATTCGACCCTACCCGACCCGTTAGGGTCCGCGTGTTTTTTAATGGAGGGGTTATTTGCGCGTTTAACCCCTCCGCTTTTTAAATGTTTTGCAATTAAGTCTTTCATATTTTTTAATTTGGCCACATAATTTTTCAAGGTTTTCAATTTAGTCCCCTTACATACGCTGCGTTTTGATGGGAGGGGTAATTGCTGTTTTGGTCCCCCTAAGTTACGCGCATGTTGCATTTTGATCCTTCTTCTTTATTTTTTTTTAAATCGCCCAAAACTTTGTTTTCATTTCAAATTTAGTCCTTTTTTTAATTTTAAGTTTATTTTCATATTATCCTTGCTATTTTATTTTATTTATTTTATTATTTATATTATTCTCATGATTATCATTCTTATTATTATATTTCTATTATTAATTATTAATGAATTATTATTATAGTTCCTATTATTATTTCTAATATACATATATTATGTACATTTTTATTATAATATATTTATGTAACATTATTAATAAATTTATTTTTTTACATTATTAGTATTTATGTTATGTATATATTACGTAAGTATTTTACCACCATATTATATATGTGTATATATATATATTCTTCATGCTATTATGTATATATGCTTTTAATACCATATTTTTATATATTATATGTACATGCATTAATATTATTAGTTATGTATCTTTATACTATTATAGTATATTCCTAACACCATTATTATTTATATATATACTTTATGTAACATATTAATAGTGATTCTTTTAATATTATGACTATCTTTTTGAAATATATGTATATTATATGTATTCTTTTAACATGTGCTATATATATATATATATATATATATATATTTTTTTCTATTCTATATTATGTATGTATATTTCTAATATTATGTTACGTTTTCATATATATTAAGTATATACTTTAGTATCGTAGTTATATATTTTTATACGACCTTATGTACATATATTTACACGCATATATTTTCTTTTATATATTATGTATACACATTTTTTATATATGTATACGTTTATACTATATTAGTTAGTTTTTACACTATCTTATGTGTACATTTTGAATGCTATGCTATGTATGTATTCTAAATACTACATTTTATATATATTATGCATACTTCAATACTATTATTATGTAATATATATACATATATATATATACGCCTATGTAGATGTAGTATTATTAGTATTTTTAATATTACATTTTCCGTCACCTTACATATTATTATATAACATATGTATATATATAATCCATTGTTTTCTTTCGTGTTTAATGTTATTATTATCGTGCATAATATCAAATACATCGTGAATACTTTATAGTTATTGTTTTACCACCCGCTTCATATATTCGTAAATCGCATTTTATTACAATATTGTTATAAGTTGCTATTGTTTTTTATAAAGAAATATTCTTATTCACGATTTAAATTAATTTCAATAAGCAAGGCAACGTACCAATTTAACATTAAGTCATTGATTTCATCGCTATGTTGAGTGAACATCAATCGACTTATGTTAAAACGGTATGTCCTTCTCAAAAATCAAAAAAATTAAAAATTCTCGTATTTTAATCGGACCACGACTAAATGTTACATTGAACTCGCGTTTTTGAAATTTGAGACAACACATGTTTAACAAGATACCAATTTTAGGCGTCGCGAGGGTGCTAATACCTTCCTCGCGCGTAACCGACTCCCGAACCCAACTTTACTCTGATTTCCACGTAGACCTAAACTCGGCCTTCATTTTGTTCAAGAATAAATTTTCTTTTCTGAAAAGATGATTTATGAGGTGTCCGATCACACCTAAAAATAAGATCAGTGGAGACTCCTCTTTTTTAAAATCAAACCTTGGTCTTTAAACTTTCAATCAAACACCCCAATTAGCGACCAAAGCAAATTTTACGTCGCTACAATGGGTTCGGGAGTCGGTTATGTACGAGGAAGGATTAGCGCCCTCGTAACGCCCAAAATTGGTACCTAATTGATTAACTAATATCTTATCGTCGAAAATCGAAAACTCGAAAAGAATTTAAAATACGATCCCTTCTTTATTGATGTTGATTAGAGAAATGCTTGAATAAATTGAAACGAACATTAAAGACCCTCCCGTCTCGAGATAACAAAATGTCACGTCCCGTAAGTTAGGACATGACATTTGAACCCTCGAAAATAAGCTTACCTTTAAATTGTTTTATTTTAAAATTCGTACCTTGATTTTTTAAAAGGATATTCGATTGTTTAGATTCAATTGAGGAAAACTGAAACCCCGTAAGTTAGGGCACGATTTTCTCAAGTTTCTAAACACGGAATATTGCCTTTATTTTTATTTAAAATTCATATATTTTAAAATTTAAAAGAATATTCGACTATTTAGGTTTAACGAGAAAATTGAGATCCCGTAAGTTAAGGTATGATTTCTCGTATTTCCTAAATGTGAAATATTACCGGTTTTCAAAATTTTATTTTTTAGAGGTTTGGGTAAAAATGTATAATATTTAAAATGATTCACGAACGAAATGTCATATTAGTAAAGGACAATAATGAATATGTTAATAAAACAACGTATAAGGATCGTATAATGTACACTATTTTAACATTAACAAGCACCATCAAATAAAATAAATAATGACAATAATAATAGCATCAACACATACACATAAGGAACAATGTCAATCGAATAATAGAGACAAAGAAACAAATACACAAATAAATATAAAGGAAATTTTTTTTGTAAAAGATTGAAAATAAAGAAA
This sequence comes from Gossypium longicalyx, assembly GCA_025698465.1. Taxonomy (NCBI): domain Eukaryota; kingdom Viridiplantae; phylum Streptophyta; class Magnoliopsida; order Malvales; family Malvaceae; genus Gossypium; species Gossypium longicalyx. The sequence goes on from CM047004.1 coordinate 9,117,552, forward strand.
CAAGTTAAAGTAAAAATGAAATTATGGATATAATTTATAATAAAATATATAAATAAATAATATAGTAAATAAATAAGCAAAATTAATCAGAATACGAATTAAGTTGAAACTCACGAAGTTTAAAACTCATAATGCAAAATAAATGAGGAAAAAGGAAACACGAATATACAAATAAAATGAAAATAAATAATAAAAACTTAAATATATAAAAATAATAAAAGGAAGAAATAACAAATAAATGACTAAATAAACAGATAAAATAAATAGTGTAATGTTAAATTAAAAATCATAATATCAATAATAATAATGACTATATTAATAATAATATAATAAAAGTCTAAAATTTTAAATCTATATAGAAGGATATAAATAAATAAGTAACAAAACTGATAAAATGAAATAAAAGTATTTAAAAATAATTGATAAATAAATACAAAAAAGGAAATACAATAATAATGGTAATACTAATATAAAATTAATGATATAATAATATAATAATAATAAGTATAAAAAGAAAATATAATTAGAGTAATAATAACACTAAATTAATTAATAAAATAGTAAAAATAACAAAAGGGGACTAATTTGAATTTTAAAATAGAGATTTAAGGACAAATCAAAAATAAAATAAAAGGGAAGGGTTAAATTGTAACGCGCTCATACAAGGAGGGATCAAATGGGCAATATTCTTTGTCTTGCGAAACGCGCAAATCTGATGTGGACCAAAATGAAATAAACGCGAAAGTTATGGGGGAAAATTACAAAACCAAAAGAAATGAATAGGATTTTATTGAAAAAGGGTGAAAAAGCGGAGGGACTCATCGCATAAATATCCCATTTACAAAGAAAACACGCAGATCCTGGCTCAAGCAGGTCGGGTCACACAGGTCAACCTTAAACGGCGTCGTTTTGGCCCTTAAATGGCTAAAGCAAAACAACGCCGTTTTGCTTCGTTTATTTAAATCAATTTTTTTTAACTTCATTTTCTCACCTCTTCTTCAAAAAAAAAAAAAAAAAAAAAAAAACAAAAGAAAGAGCTCTCAACTCTCTCCCTCAGCCCCCATTGCCGGCCTAGCTTTGGTGCCGGACCACCGTGGCGACCGCCGTTTGCCGGCTACGGCACCACCATCCACGGTGGCTGGCAATAAAAATTTGCCATTTTTTTGGGCTTTTTTTTTTACTCCTGAACACATTTTCACACCATCTATCATCGGAGATGGTCTCCTCGGCCTCCCACGGCAGTCCACACACGAGAAATGTGAGATTTTTTTTATTTTGTTTTCTTTTTTAAAAAAATAAAATAAGCAAAATAAAAGAATGAAAATAAATGCAAAATAAAAGGCCATCCTTTTCTTTTTTCTGTTTTGATTTCTTTGTGTATATTCGTAAAAAAGAAGATTACATTGTAGTTGTTCATGGTCTTTATAGCCGAAAAAGAAAAATAAAAATACAATATTTTTGCTCTGTTTTTTCTTTTGCTATGTCTATCCTCTTTTGCTTGGTTTGCAGGTACGAAGGCCAGCTTTGTACGAAGGTGCTGACGTGGAGGAGCAGTGACGACTAGTCCTAGGGTTTCTTTGTTCTTTTTGTTGAAGATAGGGTTTATTTTCTGTTTTGGGCTTGGGTTTTGGATTGTAAAATGAGTTAGATGTAATTTGGGCTATTTGTAGTTGGGTTGAGGGCTTTGTAATGGACTGGACTTGGACATCTTATTTGGTTTTATTTATTTTTTGGGTCCAAGTCAAAATTAGCCTATTACAAGTGTAATTAGGGTGCTCCAATCTCATGTCCTTTTAACTTCCATGATTAGAGCTTAATTTGTTGGTGAATGGATGAAATGAGTAAAAATGATTTCCCCCTTTTACCAATCAGTCAAACTCTTAAATAAAAAAGAAGAAGAAAATAATAAAGGAAGATATCATGCATGAAAGCCATCACCATTAGAACATATAAGAACATGAATTCCACGATTCATTTTCCTCACATCTTCTTTAAATAATATATAATACAAAGAGAGGGGCAATTAAGAATGCAAAAGATTCCTAAATGTGCTAACTTTTTCCTATTCAAAAGGTGATTAAACATATATATGTAGGAATGAATATTTCAATATAATCCTACCAAAAAGCAGTCAAATTACTTTGATAATAGGCAGTACCCGAAAATTGAAGCAGCCTACCCATCATCATTATTCCATTCAATTCTGCTCAATGAAAACAAAATCACAAACTTCAAATTAACCTACCAAAACATCTAATTATTTCAAAACGGGAATGTGTTTCACGTTAATTACTTTTTTTTTTTTATGTTTTTCTAATATAAATGCCACTCTATTTATTGTAACCCAAAAAACAAAACAAAATCTTATTATTTGTTTTAAAATTATAATTGGAATAATAAATAAATTCATATAACTATATATTATTTAATGGATAATCGAAATATTTGAATTAATATTAGAATAAATTTGAATAAAACTTAATGAGAGTAGTTGATTGAGTTTTAGTTTGATTGACATAAGTATTATTGTCAATATAGGAAGGCGTAAGAGTGTGTTGAAGCGCATTATTTTTCTATTTATGGATTGGAAAAAGACTATGGATAGTTTTAGCTTTTGTGTTAAATTTTTTTTTTTAAATTAGCATGTTCCTATGGTTTCTCCCATCTATCTATTGTTAGAATTTTAAATAATATCTAATATAAAATTAGAACTGTAAATCAAGATCTATCATGTCAAATCATCAAGAATAAATCAAGAACAAAACTAGATGCGGAAACGTACCTGAATCCATGGATTCCTTGAAACTTTCTCAAACTTGGGGATTTGATCTTCCAAATTAGCACACAAGAAATTCAGAGAATATCTGCTCTCTCTTTCCTAATGATGGGATATTAGAAAAGATATCTTATGTGTAATTTGGGGACCATAACCCTAATATTTATAACCTTAGCATATTAATTCTAATCAAATTCTAATTAGCCCATCATTAATTAGAATTTGATTAGAAGAGTATCTACACATATTTGACCCATACTTTATTTAATAATTAAAAGCCCAATAAAATTCTAACCAAATTAGATCACTTTTAATTTGGGCTAACCTATCATGATAGTAAATAATAACATGTAATTATCCTTATTATATATGTGATGTCTAAATTTTCCAACAATCTCCCATTTGGACCACATATATATACTGATTACTTTATAATTACATGTCATTATATAACCTTATGAGCTCAAAATTTTTCTATCATATCCAAAAGGTATTCCGAACAATCTCGTCCATTAATTATGTTAAAATAGAACCAAGGTGACTTTCGTTACATATATTGTAACTAAATCCATCCATGATCACGTATATTAACACAACCAAATGACATAGATCAAGTATGGATATGTAGCATGGAAATTACATGCAATATGATCTAAACATGTCTATTTCCAACTGGTCCTTTTTAAACTTAAGTGAGGCCAATTTCAAAATAATAAACAGAGTGAATAAACTGAATACTTCATTTCTGATCAGAAAATAACCAAATACATAAATGTCTGAAATATAAACTCCCACTAAATCATGATATCCTCAAACAATGTAACACCCATGTGAGCAGTGTGCTCATGAAAGACCTTGGGTGGTAAACCTTTTGTGAGCGGATCTGCTATCATGGAGTTTGTCCCAATGTGTTCTATGGATATTTGACCATTTTGCACTCTTTCTTTTACAACTAGGAACTTTATGTCAATATGCTTTGACTTAGATGAACTCCTGTTGTTATTGGAATACAGCACTGCTGACTTATTGTCACAAAATAATTTAAGTGGTCTTTCTACATTCTCCAAAATGCGCAGCCCACTGACAAATTTCCGCAACCATATTCCATGATTTGATGCCTCATAGCATGCTACAAACTCTGCTGCCATAGTGGACGAAGCTACAAGTGTCTGTTTGACACTTTTCCAAGATATAGCTCTTCCGGCTAACAAGTAAATATAGCCTGATGTAGATTTTCTACTATCTTGGCATCCAACGAAATCAGAATCAGAATACCCTACGACCTCCAAAAGATCTGATCTCTTATAAGTAAGCATATAATCTTTTGTCCTCTGAAGATATCTCATAACCCTTTTGGCTGCTATCTAATGGTCTATACCAGGGTTGCTTAAATATCTGCCTAACATCCCAACAATGTACGCAATGTCCGGACGCGTACATACTTGAACATACATTAAACTCCCAACAGCTGATGCATAGGGAATCTTTTTTATTTACTGAATTTCAAGGTTACTTTTAGGGCATTGAATAAGACTAAATTTGTCTCCTTTAGCGATAGAGGTGTCACCTGGTCTACAATTCTACATGCTAAATCTTTTGAATACTTTATCGATATAGCTCTTTTGTGATAATCCAAGAATACCTCGAGATCGATCTCGATGTATTTGAATTCCTAAAACAAAAGAGGCATCCCCAAAATCTTTCATCTCAAAATGCTTGGATAAAAATCTCTTGGTTTCGTGCAATAAGCCTATATCATTAGTGGCAAGCAAAATGTCATCAACATATAGAACCAGAAATATGTACTTACTCCCATTGAATTTGTGATACACACAATCATCAACAATATTCATCTCAAGACAAAACGAAACAATTATTTGATGAAACTTGTGGTACCATTGACGAGAAGCTTGTTTGAGTCCATAGATGGATTTTGTCAATTTGCAAACCATATTCTTTGAGTATTTCGACTCAAAATTTTCTGGTTGCACCATATAAATTGTTTCTTCAATGTCGCCATTAAAAACGCAGTCTTAACATCCATCTGATGTAACTCAAGATCAAAATGAGCAACAAGTGCCATGATTATCTTGAAGGAGTCTTTCGATGAAACTAGAGAGAAAGTCTCTGTAAAATCAAAACCTTCTTTTTGAGTATATTCTTTAGTTACAAGACGCGCCTTATACCTCTCCACATTACCATTTGCATCCCTCTTAGTTTTAAATATCCATTTACAACCAATTGATTTTGCACCTTCAGGTAATGGGACAAGTTCCCAAACTTTATTGTCTTGCATATATTTATACTCATCTTTTATGACATCAATCCATTTTTGAGAATTAGAACTTTTCATGGCTTGATGAAAGTTGATTGGATCTTCTTCCATCATTCCATTATCATCCTCATGTTCTTAGAGAAATACAATATAATCATCTGGAATAGCATTTCTCCTTTCTCTTGTAGACATCCTTAATGACACTTGTTCTTGAGGTCGTTGAGTTGTTCTTCTGGAACAATTACCTCATTTTGAATAGGGAGTTGTTCAACATTGTCTTGTAGAGGTTCTGGATTCACTTCTTTGTCAATGATAGGTATAAAAACCTGAACATCGTCAAAAGTGATAGTAGGAATTGAGTTAGAATCCAATTCCTCCTCAAAAGTAATGTCTCTAACCTTATTTCTCCTCCCAAACTCAACATCCTCAAAAAATGTTGCAGTTCCCATCTTAAAAATATTCCTTATTATGGGATCATAAAATTTATAGCCCCTAGATCGCTCAGAATAACTAATAAAGTAGCTGCTTACTGTTTTGAAGTCCAATTTCTTTTCATGTGGCCTATAAGGCCTTGCCTCATATGGACATCCCCAAATGTAAAAGTGTTTTAAACTAGGCTTTTTACCTGTCCAAAGCTCATAAGGTGTTTTTGTAACTGTTTTATTGGGTACTTTATTCAGAATGTAAGCTACTGTCTTTAATGCTTCTCCCCAGAGGGACTCAGGTAAGGTAGAATGAGCAATCATGCTCCTTACCATATCTTTAAGAGTTCTATTTCGTCTTTCAGCTACACCATTCATACTAGGTGATCCTGGCATGTTGTACTGTGGGACAATACTGCATTCCTCTAGGAATTTCACAAATGGTCCTGGACATTGTTTACCTGAGCCATTATATCTACCGTAGTACTCACCACCACGATCAGATCTGACGTTTTTAATCCTTTTGTCGAGTTGATTCTCAACTTCAGCTTTATAAGTTTTGAACACGTCCAAAGATTAAGATTTCTCATGAATGAGATATAGGTATCCATAATGTGAGTAATCATCTATGAATGTTATGAAATATTGTTGACCATTCCAGGATGTCGTAGGGAATGGCCCACAGATATATGTATGAATTAATTCTAAGACGTCTGAAGATCTGTTTGCACCCAATCTCTTGGTTTTGGTCTGTTTTCCCTTAATGTAATCGACACAGACATCAAAGTCTGTAAAGTCAAGGGACTCTAAAATACCATCAGACACAAGGCGTTCAACTCTAACTTTTGAGATATGACCCAAGCGCCTATGCCATAATGATGCTGAATTTTTCTTATTTAATTTGCGTTTAATACCACGTGATTCCACATGCAAGGTTTCATTATAGGATACAACTGTTTCTAGTAAATAAAGGTTGTCATAGGTATTTAAATAACCATTTCCAATAACATTTGAATTTAAAGACAAATTAAATTGATTGTTTCCGAATGAACAATAATATCCAAATTTGTCCAATGAAGAAACAGAAACTAAATTCCGTCTAAATAACGGTACAACAAAAGTGTCTTTTAAATCCAAATAAAAACCAATTCCTAATAACAACCTAAAATGCCTAATTGCTTCCATTTTTACCGATTTTCCATCGCCCACAAAGATGTGTCTTTCACCATCACTTGGCTTTCGGTAACTCAGGCAACCCTGCATAGAAATACTTATGTGAGTAGTAGCACCAGAATCTATCACTGAAGCTAAATTAATCTCAGAATAGACCAAATTAAAAATTATACATTTCTTTACACGCCAAGCATGATATTTGGTATAATCTTTCTTTACATGTCCAGACTTATTACAAAAGAAACAACTCTCTGTAGCTTGTTGTTGTTTCTTTTGAACTGGACCCTTAGCAGCTTCATTCTGATATTTTCTTTTCTTGCCCTTGTCCTTAGGGGCATTGGCCAAATGAGCACTTTCAAACTTATCACGCTTCAACCTTTCTTCCTCTTGCACACAATGAGAAAAGAGCTCATTTAAGGTTCATTTCTCTTTTTGACAGTTATAACTAATTTTAAACTGGTTAAACTGTGCAGGAAGCGATACCAAAACCATAAGAACAAGCAATTCCTCAGAAAGCTCGATCTTAAGTCCCTTAAGTCTTGAAGCAGTGTGGAACATCTCCATAATGTACTCCCTTACGTTTCCTTGACCCTTATACTTCATAGACATCAAAGAAGTCAAAAGTGATGTCATCTCAACCTTATCGTTTTTAGCAAAACGTTTCTCAATTTCATCAAGGAAACCTTTAGCCTGAGTAATCTCTTCAGATTCTATGCCCCTAAAGGTTTCTGGAATGATGTGTTTCATGATCATTAGACTCATGCGATTTGATCGATCCCACCTCTCAAAGTCCCTCTTAATATCAGGGGTGCTTTCCGCAGTGAAAGGTGCAGGTTGTTCTTCCCTTAGTGCAAGGTCTATATCCATACAACCAAGCACTATAAGTAAGTGCCTTTTCCATTCCTTAAAATTAGTTCCATTAAGCATGGGTACAGAATTTATATTAGCAGATATTGTGGCAGCAGAAGATGAATTAGCTGAATAGAGAACAAAAACAAGCTTAAATCAATATTCATAAGTAAACAATAAATTCAAGATAATGGCTAATCCTATCTCAAGATACCAAACACTACATTAATATCAAGTCTTTGGACAGTAATATTAACAGTAAGCGGTACTGTTGTTGTAGCAATCAAATATTGACAATAAACTATGTCAAACAATGAATTAATCTTTGGACTAACTTATTGCTCACATAAAATACCTTATAATTGTCACACATTTATCACAACAGATTGCATTGTAATTCTGCCAAATATCAACTTACCTTTGGGTCAATCAATAAACTCATGAATTACAAAAACATATAACCATCTTAATATTTTAAATAAACTAATCTACACAAAGGAGGTCACTTTGGCGGCATTTTGTTTCAACTAATTTATTTAAAATATTAGACATTTTTAATTAAAAGCCAAAAAATGAATTTATTTATTCCAAAATATTTACCTTAATTTCATCTTTCAATCAAATTAAAAGACAAAACATATATATTTATATAATTTTACAAAACATTAAACCAATCAAAGCATGCATATATTATATATTTATATATACAAACAAAACATATATATGAATTAATTTCTATATATATATTTATATATATATATATATATATATATTTTTAAATGTCATATAGGATTGAAATAATAATAATCACATGCCTTGCAAATACATAGGAACTGAATCGCAATATTTTCAAATAAAGCTTAAAAATGTAGGAATCAAATAATATTACATAAATATTTTAAACTTTATAATTGAATCTACTAATTCGAAAGTCACCCAATTTTTTTTTATATATGAATTCAAGATAATAAAAAACTTTAATATAAATCTTCAAAAAACAATATATATATTAGAAATATAAAACTCACGAAATTTCATGAATCAATTATTCAAATGAAGAACCTGAATCAATTCCCAATGATTCGATATGACGAGACTCGGATGCCACTCGTTAGAATTTTAAATAATATCTAATATAAAATTAGAACTGTAAATCAGGATCCGTCATGTCAAATCATCAAGAATAAATCAAGAACAAATTTAGATGCGAAAGCGTACCTGAATCTATGGATTTCTTGAAATTTTCTGAAATTTGGGGATTTGATCTTCTAAATTAGCACACAAGAAATTCAAAGAATATCCTCTCTTTCCTAATGACGGGATATTAGAAAAGATATCTTATGTGTAATTTGGGGACCATAACTCTAATATTTATAACCTTAGCATATTAGTTCTAATCAAATTCTAATTAGCCCATCATTAATTAGAATTTGATTAGAAGAGTATCTACACATATTTGACCCATACTTTATTTAATAATTAAAAGCCCAATAAAATTCTAATCAAATTATATCACTTTTAATTTGGACTAACCTATGATGATAATAAATAATAAAATGTAATTATTCTTATTATATATGTGATGTCCAAATTTTCCAACCTCTACCACCTAAAGCCAAGCTATTGAAAGCGATGTCTAAACTAAAAATTTAAACTAAATTTGAAAGGTACGAGAGTTGATGGAATCAGTCTAATTTCTTTGCCTGTCTAAGATCAGCTGTCTTTTTCTTAATTTGGCCCAACTTTTCTTTTCAATACTTTTGTTAATATAGTATACTCAACCCAACAAATGCTGAATGCCCGTATAAAGGTGTATTACATTTTTGGAGATGCAATCACAAAGGATAATATATATACACAAACACAAAGGCATTTTCCTCTTGCATCAGCTCTACTCCAGGCCTCCCTTCTTTAAACAACTTGATTGGCAAAATCTAAGTTTTTCTTTTCTTATTGCTTTGTGATGGTTCAGGGGGAGTGGGTGGTGCTGCTGAAATAGAGTGCTTTTGATCTACTTACTGACAAAAGTCCAGCTTGCTGTCTCTTATACAACCTTGCCTATACGTGACTCACAAGCAATAATCATACCCCCTCTTGAAAACCAAACTAAACATCCGTGTTCTTTTCGCAAACCCTCAAGCTCTTCTTTATAATCAAACCAAACCATACACACACACACACGCATATATATAGAGACTACTTTCTCAAGCAGGCTCCTATCTGACGAGCATTCCATAATAATAAAAGTTAAAGAATATCCTGATGGAGAGTCAAGATGGTACGATAGCCTTGACAGGCCAAATTGGGGTGATCTGGAAACAAACCAAGGCGCCGCTGCTTGTGCCGTTCTTGAAAGTTATGGTCGTTGTATGTCTGGCAATGTCGGTAATGCTTTTCGTGGAAAGGGTGTACATGGGGATAGTCGTAGTGTTTCTCAAGTTTTTAGGGAGAAAACCAGAGAAAATGTACAAATGGGAGGCAATAAAGGATGATGTTGAGCTTGGTAATTCTGCTTATCCCATGGTTCTCATACAAATCCCAATGTACAATGAAAAAGAGGTTCGTTACTTCGTCTTTGTATATACTTTGCTTCATTTTGTATACTTTATCTGAGACATTTGTGGCTTACATTACATACAGGTTTATCAACTATCCATTGGAGCTGCATGTGGACTTTCTTGGCCAGCTGATCGTATCATTATTCAAGTTCTCGATGATTCAACAGATCGTGCCATTAAGGTTTTGTCTCATTAAATTTTTTTTGAAGTAACTTTTTTACAGATATAGAACATGGGGTTTTGATGTTGGGTTCTGAAATGTAATTATGATAGAGCATGGTGGAACAAGAATGCAAAAGGTGGGCAAGCAAAGGCATAAATATAAAGTACGAGATAAGGGACAACAGGAATGGATACAAAGCAGGTGCTTTGAAAGAAGGAATGAAACATAGCTATGTGAAACAATGTGATTATGTCGCCATTTTCGATGCTGATTTCCAGCCTGAACCGGACTTCTTATACCGGACCACCCCTTTCCTCATCAACAATCCTGAAATCGCACTCGTTCAAGCACGTTGGAAATTTGGTACCCACCTTTAATTCTTCAAATTTGTTAAGTAGCTTTTGCTTGCTAAAAAGTAGTATATTAGGGTAAAATTACAGTTTGTTACTCTACTAATAAATGAGTAATTAATTTCTGTACATTAAATTAAAAAATAAATTAATCCTTTTCATTAAAATTTTTTATTCATTTGTACTGTTAAAAATTGACACGATAAAATAGTTAAAAAGTGTGTACCTTGCGCTGAAGTACAATGATAAGTTTTTATCAGTAGAATTAAATGAAAACTTTATATATAAAAAATAATTAATTTACTTTTTAATATAATGTATAAAAAATAATTTACTTATTTTTTAAATAAAAAAGAGTAAAATAAAATTCGAATTCTAATTCAGAAACTTAATTACACTTTTACCGCTTTTGCTTTCATTCTGCTGGACCTTTCCTTTCTTTTCGTGTGTGTTGGTGGTCCTCCCTGTCTGCCATTTTTCTTCTATTCTTTTTTGGTCACGATGGTGTCTCTTGACAAAATATATATATTTTTTCCTTTTAAATTAAGGTTAGATGATATCACTTGGCCAAAAAAAGAATGTTGCCAGGTGCAGAAAGGTTGGCGGTTGGCTAATCAAGACACGTTTTAGAATGTAGGACTAAATCTCAAATTCTATTGAATACAAGGACTAACAGTATATTTTAACCTATTGTTTATTATAGCAAATTGTCGGTGTCTAGCCTCCGAAATGTCCAACCGTGAATTTGCCATTAAAAAATATAACACATGATGTTGATAGATTAACCATGGATTAATCTGCTAGATACTGCATAGATCTTTCGTTTTCATATGATTAAACCCTCAATATTTTTTCAATAAATCATAATGAGTTTTTATTATTATAATAAGTAAAACATAGATATAACTCCATGAAATGATTAACATCTATATGGTTTGGGATTAACATAATAATTATGAGTTTTGGTTTGTGTTGCAGTCAACTCAGATGAATGCTTAATCACAAGGATGCAAGAGATGTCATTGGATTACCATTTCATAGTGGAGCAAGAAGTGGGGTCTTCAACCTATGCTTTCTTTGGTTTCAATGGTAAAACCCACCTTTATAAAAGGGCATCAATGGTTTTTAAGACCTCTAAATAAAGCAAAGTTTCTATATTTATGCATGGTTAATAAAAGGCTAGATCATACGTTGCAGGGACGGCTGGTGTATGGAGAATTTCAGCATTGAATGAAGCTGGTGGATGGAAAGACAGAACAACTGTGGAAGACATGGATTTGGCTGTCCGGGCTAGTCTTAAAGGCTGGAAATTCGTTTATGTTGGTAACCTCAAGGTATTGTTAATGATCTTAATTGGTGTATTAAAAATTACATTTTCCACCCTCTACTAAAAAAATGGGTAAATTAATTTTTGTACATTAGATCAAACAGTAAATTAATTTTTTTGGTTAAAAATATCATTCTTTTATATTGTTAAAGTTTAGCGTGGTAGACATAATAACTAAAAATTGATACTTGGTATGCCACGTGTATCTCAGCTAATGTATAGTAAATGATTTTTAACAGATTTATTCATTTTTAAGTAGGACTAAAATATAATCTTACTCTACTCTTACCAAATGGATTCCATTAATGTATATATTCTTGATTTAATTTAGGTGAAAAATGAATTGCCAAGTACATTCAAAGCTTACAGGTATCAACAGCATAGATGGTCCTGTGGCCCTGCTAACCTCTTCAAGAAAATGGCAATCGAAATCATAAGAAATAGGGTACAATCCCAAACTTTAAATGAAACCATAAAATCAAAATCAATTTTTTTAGTAATTAACCTGCTTTGTTTTTTATGACAGAAAGTATCTCTATGGAAGAAGTTTTATGTGATATACAGTTTCTTCTTTGTCCGAAAGATAGTAGCTCACATTGTCACATTTGTTTTCTACTGTGTCGTTTTACCGACAACTGTTTTCGTTCCCGAAGTCCAAGTTCCTAAATGGGGAGCAGTCTACATTCCTTCTATCATCACCCTTCTCAATGCTGTCGGAACTCCAAGGTTATATTTCTATATTCCCAACTTGTTTCTTAAAATGTTCGTATCTAAGGCATATGTCCAATGCATGTTACAGATCATTGCATTTGGTGATGTTTTGGATTCTTTTTGAGAATGTAATGTCACTACATCGGACTAAGGCAACATTTATCGGTCTATTGGAGGCCGGACGAGTGAACGAATGGGTTGTTACGGAGAAATTAGGAGATGCTCTCAAGGCTAAATCAGGTGCAAAAGCTTCCAAGAGAACTCATATCCGAATGGGAGAAAGGTAATTAGTCCTAACCGCATTTCCCTAAAAGAAGATCATATATATTGTGTGGTTGATGGTTGTATGTAATTATAGGCTCCATTTGCTAGAGCTTGGGGTTGGGGCATACCTATTCTTCTGTGGCTGCTATGATATGGGATTTGGAAAGAATCGGTATTTCATATTCCTTTTTCTTCAATCTATCGCCTTCTTCATCGCGGGTTTCGGTTACGTTGGAACCTTTGTTCCGACCTCCTAGCCTCAAAATCACCTCCGATGTCTACATAATTTCTTTCATTGCTTTTTTGGTCTTCTGCTTATTCCATTGAAATTGTTATAGTTTTTAATTAGATTATTACAGAGGGTGGTCATTCTTTTATACTGAGCACAGGCAAGTTGGATTAGAATTTTCTCTTGTACAAACATGTTCAAGAAAAATGGAAGAAATTACAGAAGATAGTATTAATTTTTCCATATTTGAGATTTTTGATAATTTTATCTCAATTTGTAATGATTTTAATTCATTTTACTTAAATTATGACCATATAGTAATAACCAATGAATTAAATTTTTTCGGTTTTTTAATATATTTTTCAAGTAATATTTTAACTATATTTATTATTATAAATAAATAAATAAGAATATTTTCTGTCATATTATAGCTTTTTTGTTTCATTTTGGAAATGTTACATTTTGTTTATAATTCTCATCAACTTTGCTCTCTAACATGTTTTAATGAAAAATATATTTGTTTACTTTCTTCTATTACTCTCTCCCAATTTCAATTTATTTATTTAAAAAGGAGATATAAATTTAATTTATTAGAAAAATACATTAATTTATTTGTAATAGGCTCAATTTGCCTGGCCCAAAACTAAAATAAAACAATTAACAGTCCAATTACAATCGGGCTTAAACAACCCAAAATAAATTAGAAACCCTAGGGGCTCGATAGGCCCACTACCTAAACTAGTTTCAGCAAAGCTGAAACCCTAGCTACCCTTCAGCGCCGCACCTCCTTACTGTCACCCACGTGCCTCATCAGCTATAAAATCGAAAAAATATTTTGTATTCGGCTATAAAATCGAAAAAAGAACCCATTGTATTGGGGGGTTTTGAATACAAAAAAAAGATTGTATTACACGCATATAAAAAAAAAAAGCAGAATAGAAACTTAGATAGGTTGTTGTTTGATCTTTTTGGTTTTTTTTTTAATTTTCTTGTTATTTTATTTTATTTTTTTACAAATCTATTTTAAGTATAAAAAAGGCAAAAAAAAGGGGGAAGGAGGGAAAACTTACTCGAACCCCGGGTTGCGTCGCTGGAGTCTTCTTTCTCGTCGTCGGAATCCGCCCAAGGATAGGGCGGGGGGGATTGTTTCTCTTCTGATATCTTCGGTCTAGGGAGGCCTCACCATCAAATCGTCCTTCAAAAGGGTCAAAAACCCGATTCCATGAGGCTTTGACCACCGTCTACGGTGGAAGCCACGACGGGTTCACGGTAGGCTGACGGTGGCTCAAAGAGGGAGGGTTATAAAACCTTAGCAAAAGAAAATAAGGAGAAAGAGAGGGCTGCCCTCTCTCTTTGATTTTTTTTAAAAGAAAAGCAAATGAAAAAAATAATAATAAAATTTTAACTTAAATCAGGCACAAAACGGTGCCGTTTGGAAACCAGGGTTATCAACACCGAAACGACATCGTTTAAGGCATACCCGCGCGCGACCCGACTCGCTCCAGGAGGGATCTGAGTGTTTTTCCTTTTGGGGATATTTATCTCCTTGGTCCTTCAGCTTTGTTGGCCTATTTCGATTTGGCCCCTTTTCTTTTTTTATTACTTTTTTTTAAATATGACCACAGAATTTGCTATGTTCTTCAAATCAGTCCCTGGCTCGCTGATCCTCTGGGGAAGGGACGCGTGTCCAGGGATTGGTTTTTTTCATTTGGCCCTCAGTCTTTGGGCGCATTTGATTTTAATCCTTATTCAATTATTTCATTATAATTTTTACCTTTTAATTTCACTTTCATTATAATTTAATCCCTGATTTGTTTGATTTCAACTATTTTTCACAAATTTTTATTTACTTATATCTTTTAAATTTTCTTTCTCAGATATTATTTATATTATATTAAATTTATTTATATTATTTATTTTTAAATATCTCATACATTATTTGTATTAAGCTTATTTACTTTATTTATTTTTAAATATCTCATATATTATTTGTATTAAACTTGTTTATTTTATTATTTTAGTTCTTTTCATATGTTATTCCTTTTTAAACTTATTTATTTCATTTATTATAAATCTTTCATAGTATTTGTTTTGAACAGTTTTATTATTATCCTTTTTAAAGTTTATTTTCATATAGTGTTTGTTTTAAATTGTTTTATCATATTATTTATTTTAATCTGTTTTGCATTATTATTTTTAAATTATTTTATATTATTTACTTTAAATTGCTTTATAAATTATTTACTTCAAATTGTTTTATATTTTATTTATGTTAGAATTTATATATATTGTTTATTCTGAATCATTTCATATATTATTTATTTTAAATTTTTTACATATTATTTATTTTAAATTTTTTTTTACTTTAATTGGTTTCATTTATCATTTATTTTAAATTTTGTTATATTATTTATTTTTATATTATTCTAATTCATTTGTTTTTGATTATTTATGTTGATATTTAAATGATGTATGTTATATGTGTTTTTTGTTTTCATATTATTTCATATAGTCCATTAGTCTTTTGTGATGCTATCTTAATTTTATTTATCTATGTTTGACAACTTGTTATAGTTTTATTCCGATTTGTTTCTTTAGTTAGCCATATTTTTAATTATCATTATTTTGATTATTATTGTTTGGATGTGAGCTCATTGCTATTGTGTGTATGTTAATTTGTTTTTATTTTTATTTTTATACTATTTTCATTCATTAATAGTGTTCGTCATCCATGTATATTGTTCTATGTTTATAATTTTGCCTTTTATTCACAAGTGTCACATTATAATTTTCAACTTATTGGTCCAAAATTAATTATTCCATTTTATTTCAAGTCAAACTAATACATTTTGAGCCAGCTTTATAATTGTTTATTTGAAAATTTCCCAAAACAAATGCAATGTTTGATGTTTGAAAATTCGGGAAATCGTGCCCTAACGTGCTGGGTTTTGATTTTCCGTTTGTCCAAATAATCAAGTATCCCTTTAAAATTTCGTCCGTGTTTTCTAAACTTCAAAACAAGGCAATATTCCGTGTTTGGAGATTCTAGATATCGTGCCCTAACGTGCTGGGTTTCGATTTTCTTCGTTTGACCCAAATGACCGAATAACCTTTTGAAATTAAAACGCATGAATTTTGAAAATCAAAAGACAAGCTTATTCTCGAGGTTTTAAAACGTTGTGTCCTAACTTACTGGATGTGGCATTTTATTACTTCGGGACAAAAAAGGTCTTTAACATCTGTTTCGAGTCACGCAAGCAAATTCTTCGTAAAAATCAATATTAAAAAGAGAGGATCGTATTTTTAATTCTTTATAGATTTTTGACTGTCAACATCAAGACATTAATTAATCAATTAGGTACCAATTTTGGGCGTTATGAGGGTGCTAATCCTTCCTCCTACGTAACCGATTCCCGAACTCCTTTTCTTGAATTTCGTAGACCAAAGTCAATTTTTTAGTAAAACAAAATATTTTATTAAAATAATTAAATTACGAGGTGACCCGATCACACCTCAATTAAAAAAAAAAGATTGGTGGTGACTCCCATGTTCATTTTCATTTTCAAAACCAAAGTCGACCCTCTTTTTTCAAAAAAATGGTTTCGACATTATTAGTAAAATAAAATATTATAAACTTAGAACATTTTTTAGTATAGAATAAAAAAGAATAGAAGTTCTATCTAGACAATTTAGTAAAATGTGTTTTTAATAATCTCATATTCTCTCAACCAAAATATATATATATATATATTCCAACCAAATATACCAAATACATAACCTTAGTAGCAAGATTACATTCCGTTTAAGGGCGTTTGGTTCACCGAATATTATATTACGTTCCATAATAAGACTACGGGTAGAATGTAAGATTATCTTATTTGATTGATTTGACTAAAATGTAAAATTCAAGTGTTAGGTTCACGAAATGTAAGATTATTTAAAAACACATTTTACATAATTGTCCTTGTTATAGAATTGTTTTTTAATTAGTTTAGTTCCTTTAATATTTTTTAGTCTCAATATGATAATTATTATAATTCTTACCTTTTTATTACAATTTATATAATAATAAATAAATATATTGTGTTGAAATAAATTTATAAATTATAATGATAATAATTCATGAAAAATTATTGCAACATCAACCATATTATAACCATAATCAATATATTAATAAATAAAGTATTAAATAAAATAGAATGATTATAATTGTAGTGTATGACAATATACTGGTTCACTATTAAGATAAATATATGTTTTTTGTTTGTAATTAGTTTTAAACTTTATTTAAGAAAAAAAGCTTAAATTGATTAGAATAATAAAAGCAAAAGGCAAATTGGTTCAAAATTTAAGATTACGCCCATAATTTAAAATTGAGCCGTGATGAGATTATACTCTATATTATGGCATGACTATGATGTGAGATTATGGGATGATCAGAATGGTAAAATCCAAATACCGTAATCTTATTTCGGAATGTAACTCGTAGTAATATTACATTCAACAAACCAAATGCCCCTTTAGATTATTTAGCATATTATCGGATATGTACACTATCTTATTTAGTTTATCTTGTTTAAATATTGTAAGATTACCTAAAAACATATTTTTTTTTGAATAAATTCAATCTGGGCTTATTATTTCAAATCAGTCAAAACCAAACAAGAAAAGCAGGTCTAAAAGAAAAACCCATCAAACACAAAAATACAAAAAAAAAAAAAAAAAAACAACAACAAAACCGGACCAAAAGAGAGGTCCATAACAGAACATAAAAGTCCATACAAAAGAAAAGGTCCATACAAGAGAAAAATCTAGAACCTTTATCACCTGCACCTTGCCCAATCAGATTACCCATTGGCTCTTGTCCCAAACAAACAACATTCATTTCCTCTTATTAATGGTTCCAATTCACAGAGACTAAAATCCAGTAATGTTAGTTCACCGGCAGTGTTGACCACTCTTCCCTTTTTCCTCCGTCTCACTGAAACGTCTTAGTCCGGTTCTCGCTCCCTCTCCTCCTCCATCACTCGCTCCGTGTACACAGAGACTTCCTCCACCATGTAAACCGTCTCACTTCTTTTTAGAGTCTCTGTTGGTAAAATGTGGGCTAAACCGTTTGCCGACCTCGGAGTATGTTTAAAAACAATGCTTTGGAAACTGTCTTTTAGTTGTTGAATGTCTTGTATATGTGCTCTTATCTATGATTTATCTGGATTTCAAGTCTGACATTTCTTTATAATGGTTAATGAGTCAGCTTCCACTATTACCTCTGACCACCCCATTCCTCGACCCATTTGCACCGCCCGATGATATGCAAGAGTTTTGGCAGAAAATATTGTTGAGAACCTATCATGAATCTCCAAGCATGAAAACAGAACTCGCCTCTTGGCATTCCTCGAGACAATACTCGAGGCCGACCTACAGTTACGACCATCATACGCACTATTGAAATTGATTTTTATAGCATAACCTGATGGACCCCTCCATTTCACTACCTCATGTTCCTTTGTAAAGTTCCTCCTGTCAATTTAGTTTATCTCAGTAATGTAGTTAACAATGAACCATGCTATTTCCCTTCCTTTACTGACCTTCCGTTCGTGTATTCTAGTATTTCTGTCTGTCCAGATGGCCCAAAGCCACAACAGAACAGATGCCTCTGATGGATTGAGTATTCCCCAAAAACCCAGGTGAGTTACTGTACAAAACCAAACTCTGGTTTATTAAGGATATTTGATAAAATTAAATGTGACCAAATCTCGACGGATACAGGGCAATCACGGAATAAATGGTCTGCAGTCTCAGCACCTCTTCCACACCAAGGACAAGTCACATTATTCACCAATTTCTTATGTTGCATGTTGATTAGTGTAGGTAAATAATTCCTGGATATCCTCCATATTGTAATTTTCAGTTTAGAAGGGAGGTTTAGGCACAATATTTTTTCTTATAGAAATCTTTGTAGCTGGTCTGTAAAGCATAAGCATTAGGATTCTTAGGAAATTTTTGTAATAGTTTGTAGGCACTACTTACCGAAAACTCCCCCGAGAGCTCACCACTCCATACAAGTAAATCATCATGGGCCTTCTTCGCTAGAGGGATACGGTGGATCCTAGCAGCATCCACCTCCGAGAAGGTATTGACAATCAACTCTTGTTTCCATGCTCTATTATTAGCATAAATTAAATCTGCCATTGTAGAATTTTGCATGCTATGAGCAATGCGAGATAACCTGTAATTTTCAGCCTCTGGAATCCAAGCATCCTTATTAATTGATATTTTCTCACCCGAACCCACTCTCTAACAAAGTCCCTCATGTAAAACACCCCTCGTAGCCCAAATGCTTTTCCAAGTATAAGATGGCATATTCCCTAAACAGGCATTAATAAAATCAGTACTAGAAAAATATTTTTCTTTAAGAACACGGGCAATTAACGAATTTGGGTAATTAATAAGCCTTTATCCTTGCTTTGCAAGCAAAACAACATTAAACTTTCCCACCAATGTATCCCTCTCCTACCATACACTTTCTGTCACCAAAACCTAGCCATTAGACTTTCTAATTCCCCACAAAAAGATTTTGGTAACAAAAAATGTCATAGTATACGTTGGAATTGCTTGCAATATGGATTTAATAAAAACCTCTTTGCCTTCACAATATGGATTTAATAAAAACCTCTTTGCCTTCTTGTGATAGCAACCTCGTGCTCCACCCTTCAATCATATTTTTACCTGATCCTTTAGATTTTGAAAAGATGCCTTTTTCGTCTTGCCCACCATATTTGGAAGCCTTAAATATTTTTTCGAGTTTAATGATAACTACATTCCCAACATACTCGAAATTCTCCCCTTATCCTCATCAGTTGTATTCGAATAAAAAAGGACTGTTGATTTGCTAAAATTCACACACTGACTTGAGAAGCTCTCATATTCTGTTAAGATTCCCTTCAAAAGTGTTACTCCTCTACTTGTTGCCTCGCCAAAGAGAATACAATCATTCACGAAAAGCAAATGTGAGATTTGTGGACCCTTCCTACTAGCCTTGGCTCTTTTCAACAATTCCCCTTTCATTGCTAATCTCATTAACGCCGAAAGCCCCTAACTAAAAATGAGGAAGAGAAAAATGACTAAGTGGATCACTTTGACGAAGCCATCTTGTAGGATTAAAAATTCTTCCACTACTCCCATTAACATTCACCGAGTAAGAAACTGAAGAAATACACTTTAGTATTAGATCCACTTATTCTTTAGCAAAACCCATCCGCAACATTACTTTTTTTAGAAAACCCTATTCAAGCTTATCATAAGCTTTGCTCATATCTAGCTTCAATGCCATGTAGCATTTTTTCTTCGTATGTTTCTGTCGAAAAGTATGCAAAAGCTCATAGACTAGTATCACATTATCAGATATCATTTGCCCATGCACAAACGCACATTTGAGCATTCTTAATACATATGCCAATAACTCCTTTAAGTCAATTAGCTACTACTTTTGCCACAATTTTATAAATGACAGTACATAAACTGATAGATCTAAAATTCACTAAGTTCGTAGGAATTGGAATTTTAGGAATTAGCATAATATTAGTAATATTTGCAAATTCAAAATCTTTACCGTCATTCAATATGCCTAAAATGTACGCAATGACATTGCTCCTTACAATATGCCAACACCTTTGAAAAATAAAGTCGAAAAACCATCAACCCCGACGTCTTAGTAGGGTTTATTTCTTTTAAAACCCCATAGACCTTCTCTTCTATGTGTACTTTGTCATTAAAGTTGAATTGATATCAGAGGGAATGCTAGCCTCTATTCTAGACAATATGTGTGATAGATCACCTATCCCATTCGACGAAAACAGGTCTTGAAAAAAAATTAGTAGTTATTTCCCCAATCTCTTCTTGATCACAAACCTCTCTTCCATCCTCACACTCCGATGTACTAATAGAATTCATTCGCCTATGAGCAGAAGCATAATTACGAAAGAAGCTTATATTTTTATCCCCCAAACGAAGCCAGTTAGCATATGCCCTCTACTCCCCAAAAGCTTTATCTTTATCAATCTCTAAATTAAGTTTGATTTTTGTGTCTATGAACTCTGCTAATGTGTCATCATTCCTGTCCATCTCCATCATGCTTTCTAATTTCTTTATAAGATCTCGTTTCAAACCATCTCGATTAGCCTTAATTGATTTTGCCCAACCTTCCAATCCCTTTCGCATCTTATCCAACTTGTAAAAAATAGTACCATTGGTGGACTCCCATGACCATTTAATTTCCTCTTCTAACGATTCTTCCATCGTCCACCAAGCTACAAACTTGAATCTCGATTCTCCAAAAAATGCCCTTCATTGATCCGTACTTATAAGTAGTGGTCATTGGTCTGAGAAGGAATACGACAAGTGTGGGATTCGAGAATTTAGAAACAAAGTCAACTATTCATCATTTGCAACCCTATGTATAATCTCTCACTTATGTTTCTCTCCAGCAAATTCCCTCTTTCCTATGTGAACCACACATAAGAATAGCCCACATCTATTAGTTGACACTCTTCAAGGACTTCTCAAGAAACCTCTATCCTTCTCTTGTTCCTTAGCATACCATTGACCTTCTCAAAAGAATAAATTATTTCATTGAAATCTCCACAACCAACCAAGGGGAATCCTGATTTTATGAACGTTTTATGTAAAGCAGTATCATAAGTTCAGAGTTTGTTTTCGTTTGTCGTAGTCTCTAGTAATTACTATAGTTTTAGTTTAACTACAGTTTTCAGTATGTACTAACTAGAGTTTCCTCATAGTTTACTACCTACAGTAGTTTCAGAATATCATAACATTTTTAACTTAAACCAAAATCAGTTTCAGAATACTTACAGGATCGATGTTGGAGACTTAGCGTACCACATACGCGGTCAAATTATTTCAAATCATTTGAAAATCACTTCTCAAAACAAGGTTTAAAATTTAAAATTTACAGTCGAGTTTTGTAATCTGGCTCTGATACCACAAAATGTAACACCTTAAACTCGACCCAGATGTTATGGTCGAATCTGGCGATGTCACATGATAAGGTGTTTGGAAACTAGGTTTCTATGATAAATCTATTTCCGTTTAATTACTTTTCTTATCTCTTATTAAATTCCAAAATCCTTACTCGTTAAATCGATTGTTTTAAACATAATTAGTTACGGAAGCTTTTAAAATCGTTTTGAGTAAATCGTGTGTTTAGAGAAAACTGTCTTTTTAAAAATTGAGTTTTCTTACGTCTAACAGTTATAAATCCATAAAAATAAATAAAAAGCAAATTTAAGCAAAAGTTTCAAAAAGTCCCCAAATTACATCTAAATAAACCACGGTAAATAATATCATAAATCACAAATTATAAATTGTAAAAGTCCCAAAAATTGTGGTCACCATTAAGTTCTCTGTCGCACCGATCTGGCTAGATCTGGGGATTACCTGTGTACATTAAACAGAGAGGGGTGAGTTTACGTAAACTTAGTGTGCAATCTCACAGAAAACAAATAATAGTAAACACAGTGCGCAGTCAAATAGTCTTGGGCCTACGCCTCTTTCAGTATCAATAACAGTTAGGCCTTAGCCCAACTCAGTATCAGTATGTATAAGGGCCTTAGCCCATCACAATATCAATAAAAGATAAACAATATTCAGTAATTAAGTCCTACCTACCTAGCCTCTACACACCATCGTCATCAAACTCTATACTCCATGTGGGGATTAAACTAACCCAGTCATCTCTAAACTCCAGGTAGTACCGAATGCGGCACAAAACAGTAGTTTGCAGCTGGGCTGCCAGTATATTAGGCTTAAGAGCCTTTCAATACACTTCCTCCAAATAAAATCAACCCAATCCCATGCAATGCAACATACAATACATGACATGCTATCTCTTGATATCAGTACATATAATCAGTAAATGCATACATGCATACTATCATCATACTCAATATATATATCCATCCATCAATCAGTCAGTTCACATAATTAGGGGTATAAGTAATGCTTACCGATCTTACAGTAGGTTCAAAGTCAACTTGAGCGACCTGTGCAACCTTATTAATCAATTCAGTGAAAAATAGGTTCACACGCCTATGTGGCTTGCCCATGTGGCCTATACAGCACAAATTTGCCTTGGCTATGTGGATCACATGGCCTGACCCAAAATTTCACACGCCTGTGTGCCCACACTGCCTAAACCAGTCCAGCCCGTGTGTAGCACACGACCTACCACACGGGTGACCACACGCCTGTGTGGCATCAACAGTGGGGTTTTTTGACTTTTTATCGAACTCTATTTTTTGCGTTTCGAGTACACACCTGTATTGTTTATGCTGCTAAAACAACCACGAGCACTCCTGAACCTACACACGACATTCCAGCACTTAAAAATTAGCCTAAAACCATGATTAATTTGAAACCACCACACTATCAAATATTAAGAACATCCAATTAACGCTTACCTCAAAAACTCCGGATGCTTCCCACTACAATTCGGCACTAGACAACCCCTTATACCCAATTCTCGATTGTCAAAATAGTATACATAGGTCTCCAATTAATATCTTAAAAACCAATATTACAAAGCACCAAAATCATTTACCACTATCGATGAAAATAGAGAGCGAACTCTAGAACTATGAACTAATAGCAAAGAGAGCAGTAGCATTTGGAAACAAATTAACAAAAAAAGGAGAAGAAGAAGAAAGGAGAGATAGCAAAATGACACCAGAAAAATTTGAGAAGAGAGGGAGAACCGAAAATTTACAAAAAGAATCAAGAACCAGTCAAAAGTGATCTTGATAATGCCCATATCCCTAAATTCACTCCCACAATCCCACTAACCTACAACCACTCCAGAATCCCCACTCAGCCGAATTTCTTGTCCATTATTGTGCAAAAATAACACTTATGCTTAAGTAGGGATTCGAACTCCAAACCTTCAACACACCTACCCACATCTTAACCACTAGACCAGTAGACCCATTCTGTTAAATACTTACAACCAATTAAACTTAAACCCTTCGAGCAATGTTAAGGCTTTATTCAGAAAAAGACAAAATTTTACCCAAGACAAAGCTTGAACTTAAGACCTCCCACACATACCCAAAACACTTAACCACTGAAATAGATATACAGTTGTGTAACATTTTAACCGAAACAAAAGTAAAAATTTTGGGATGTTACAGAATCCAAAATTTGCAAGGTATTATTAATTAATCACACAATAATAAAAATTTAGACAGTCAAACCTTTTTATGCAAACTAGGATAACAAACCAAACATCCTATCCTAGTTACTCCGTTTAAACAATTTTTTTTAGGCTCGGTTAGCAGAATGTTTGTAAGTTCTTAATTTGTCACTCCAACACTTTTACGCGAGATGAAATGACAACCTAAGCACCTTACTCCGGTTACTAAATTCGGTTACGTTTTCGAAACTTTCACTCATAACTTGAGCCTTTATTTATTTATTTATTTTTCATTTTATTTATTTATTTATGTACAAGCAAATATTTTTTTCAAATAATCAATTTATATGAAAAATCTAATTACATATATCAACATTAAAACACAAAATGTCGACTAATCTAGATACTTGAGCACTTTAATTCAAAAATTACCCAATTGTCCAAATTGACTAAGTAGTGAGATTAGAGGCACAATGTCAAATAAATTATCGAATAAATTTAGCATAAGATTGAACATATGCAAAAGAGAAACATGCAGCAAAAATCAATCAATCAACCATGCATACTTACAATTTTCAATCCCTCCTACTTACTCTCTGTTTGTCCTCAAGTATGTTTTATATTCAATGAAGTTCAGTAACTCAAACAACAAGCAAAGAGAAAGGTTAAGAATACTCCCTATGTGTTTCTAACGATGTTGTCAGCGTTGAGAAATAATTGTCAGCATTTAGCACGGTGTGCCCAAGCCACCATCAGTATCTGATTTTGGGAAAATTGACAACCTCCATTATGTACCTTAAAATAACACATTAACATGATTAAATAATAATCTGGTTATTATTCATTTTACTTTTAACCCAAATTAAATTGAAATTTAAAAAATTCAATAAATTAAAAATAAATTTAGGTTGCCCCTAAAAAGACACTTTTGTTTAACGTCGTTAGCTCGACGACCTTAAATGTTATCCGTTTGACTTATTGAGAATTAAATTTTCCATCTTGTGCACTTGGATGTTCTTGCAAAAAGGTTTCGACCTTTGCTCACTGTTCTTGAAGCCCTTCTCGGATTCCCCTAGGTGTCTTTGAGCTTCTTCGTTCAAGTTTTTATTTTTCTTTGTTAGAATCCTTGTACGTTCTGGAAATGGTTTCAGTTTTAATTTTGAGGCTTTAATGGCAGCTTCACGTATTGGTTTTTTGATCATTGATAATTCCTCTTGCTTAACATCGAGATCTACATTCCTGCAAGGTACAGTTTGTAACTTATTGTTGGAACACCGGTGCCACCAAGGCGCAGCGAAAAATTAAAACCCGGCGATCCAAACCAAGGATCCATGTGTAAGGAACGAATCGGGGTGATAAAAAGGTTTCGAATTTACCAAACTTCAATCGAGTAGACAATGACGCTTTGGGCAACAGAATCTTTGAACCACTATCGAACCAAGCCGCAACCTTTTCCGATGTCGGCCTCTACGTAGTCCACCCGATTGACAATGAACGGTAGAAATCCCGAAAAACTATTTTCGAGAGTATTTTGCTAGAACAATTGCTAGACCACTTTCATATTTTCTAAGCTAGTTATATATATATATATATATATATATATCTTTTTAGGTTTTTTACCCTTTCTATATATAACTCCTCTTAATTGGTATATATTTAAAACGAATTTTAATTCATTAAAATTAATCCGAACATAATAATTATCATTCAAATAAATATAATAATGTTTAATCGAAAAATTATAATTACATTAATTATAATAAAGATTTCATAAACTATATTTATTTAAACTTATATACTGAACTAAATTCATATATCAATAAAATTATGTTACGATTATGTGTACAACATCCTTGTACATAAATAGTATGTTCAACAATTTGATTGCCCAATTAAATTAATTCTATAATTAATTTAATTCATGTGACAACCAAGCAATATACCAACTATGTTTTACCTCGTTCATTTCAACCATAGGGTGTGACCCTATAGGTTCTTGTATCGTTAGCGATAACATTAGAACGATTCTAATGTTACAAACAACGAGTGGCATCTAGCAATGCATCAATGCTACCTAAGTTACAAGAAGTCATGATTCGACATAACCTTTTGTGATTAACCTTTCATGCATTAATCCTTAAGTCCTATATCTTTGGAATGGACACAAGTCATGGAATAGTCACACTTGCATAGTCCATCCCATGTTTCTTGATACCTCGAGTAGACTATGATACACAAATAAGTATGACATCTCATATCAACTTATTTGAGCATGGCCATGCATTTCTAGCCTCACTCAATCAAGTGGCACGAGATATTACTCCCATTATTTAGGAGGGACTTATCCTATATTGATCAACTATATCCTCAACATAGATTGTGGTATATCCAACATCGATCTTTATAACAACAACCAAGCATTCTGATGTTTGTTTGATCAGTATCAAAATATACAACTCACGATGTTGGGATAAAGATGATCTCAAGTATGAGGATCATATACATATTAATCACTATGAGTAATGTTGTGACAATCACATAATAATCCAAGAAACATACTCATAGCGGGTCACTCCAATATGTTGTTTCCTAACACACATATTCATGCATTGATTCTGACACTCCATATCAATGACAACTCTTTATCATCAATCAACTACATGTTAGTCTTGATGCATTATTATTGTCCTAGCCAATAACAATACTTGACTAAGGATCTTTTGAGAATAATCATATTATTCTCAGGACATTATTATAAAATAGTTTATTTATGCACACAGAAAAGAAACTGGAATAATAATGGCAACGCCTTATATTAATAAACATGATAAACCAAGTATGTTATTACAACCATCTCGTGATTGATCTTTGGGCATACTCTTACACTTATCACTAGGATGTCGCATATATTCATAAATATGAAACCTAACCACATCACCGTCAAATTCTATGGTGAGTGTTCCACTCCAAACATCAATTTTCATTTGCGTGGTACTTAAGAATAGTCTCCAAAGAAGTATGTCAAACGAATTGGTCGAGTTGTTATCCTCCATGTTGATAATGTAGAAATTTGCAGAAAATATCAGTTCGTTTAACTTAACAAGAACGTCTTCTAGCACTCATTCCTGATGCACTACATATCTATCTGCAAGTTGAATAATTGACGCGCCTAAGTCAAACATGGCTTTTTTAATACCGACACTACCTATTTTGCAATATATGAAAAACATACATTGGTCCTTACATTTGAGTGGTATTTTCCTTTGCAGAACAGCGGGGACATTCTTTTCGACACTTACCTTTCATTGTCTAGGAGCTTCCTCTTACTCGTGCATAATTTTTTTAAGAATTTTGTGTATCATGGAACCTGCTTAATCATATCGAGAAGAGGTATATTGATTTTTACCTTTCAAAAGGTGTCGATGATCTCCTTCTCTTCTCGCTCCTTCTTACATTGGACAAGTCTTCTAGGAAATGGAGGTGGTACTACAAATGATTTTTGTGGTGCTGACTCTATTGAAGCATTTGTGTCAAGTTTCTTTTCATCTCGACTAGCGTCGTGGGCACGATTGATGCCAGGTACGGGCTCTAAAACCTTCCCAATCCTCTACGTTATATCACTTACATTGTGTCAAGATTAGGCTCAGTTTGAGATGGCAACTTACCTTAGGACTCCTAACGGCTAATCATGAGTGCAAGCTTGCTCACTTGTTTATCTAACTCCTGCAAATGCATTTCAGTTTTTAGTTGAAACTTTTCAGTACTATTGGCTAGCCTTTCCACTATGGTTTCCAAAGATGACTTTGGAGGGAAATAATTGTTGATTCGGAGGCAGCCGTTGTTGGTAAGGTTGATTAAACTGAGGATTCGACCTATAATTTAAATTTAGGTGATCCTTCCACTCTACATTATATGAGTTCGAGTAGGGATCATATCACCTTTGGGGCAGTTCTAGAAAGTTCTTGACAACATCTGCTTGTTCTGTCGAATCCTCGTGTAAAATTGGACATGAGTCTGTCAGGTGGTATGGTTTAATGCAAATTCCGCATAACTGTGTTGGGCACATTTTATCCTTAAAGTTTAAACAACGTTAGTCTGCTTATCAATTTTATCTTTTAGAGATAGAGAACTTAACCTATTAACCCGTCTCGTGGGTTCTATGATTGGTCAGAATTATTGAAATTGGTCGGAATTGTTGAAAGTTAGCAGCCATTGTCGAAATAAATTCCCGTGCTCTCTGAAGAGTCATATTAACTAGTGCCCCTTCACTTGTAGCATCTATCATTTTTATTTCCATCGGAAGCAATCCCTCATAAAAATACTGCAAGAGTGACTATTTAGTCAGTCCATCTGTGGGCAACTTGCACATAACCTTTTGTATTGCTCCTAGTAATTGTAGAGTCATTCAATCTCATTCTGACGGATTTCTACGATGCCTCTCCTTAGTTTAGCCACTCGAGCTGCAGGGAAGAACCTGTCAAGAAAAAAACGAGACATGTCAGACCATGTGTTGACAGATCTCGAGGGTAAATAAAATAGCTACTCTCTAGTAGAGTCAGCTAATGAGAAAAGAAAAACACAAAGTTTGATTTGGTCTTCTGTTACTTTCTGAGGCTGAATGCTCGTGCACACCATATGGAACTTTTTAAGATGGGTGCAGATTTTCGCTCTGTAATCCACGGAAAGTGGGTAGTAAATGAATCAAACCCAACTTTAACTCGAATAGTGTTCCTCCCTCCGGATAGGTTATACATAAGGGTTGTTGTTCATCTGGTGCCGCTGCGAGTTGGCGTATCATCTGTTCGACCATCTTGTTTGGTTCCTTGAACTAGAAAATTTCCTCGATTTAAGATATGGTTTCGAATTCGGGATTTGGTTATTTACCATGTCAAATGGCTTCTCTTCGCAGTTATTAGGCCTGTACAGGCCAAATTTTGGGCCTCAAACTAAAACCCAAACCCATTACATTTTAATTAACCCAATCCCTAACCCATTTAACCCAATACAAAACCCGAAGCCCAACAACCAATGCCCAAGCCCAATACCTAAGCTAACCCAAACAGAAACCCTAGCCCCCACTTGCCCCTGACAACTCTGCAGCACCCCACCTACCCTCTGCGCCCCATCACCTCCACCGTTTGCCCATCTCCTGCAAGGACAAGACAGAAAGCAAAAAAGACGATGGTAAATGGGTATAAAAACCCGAATGAAATTGTAAAAAAAGGAGGAAAAAAAGATTTACCTTTTTTTCTCAAAAAAATAATACAAAAAAGGCAGTAAAAATTCGAGAAGCAATATTCACAATATCAAAAACGTGTACGAGGGAATAGAATCGGAAACCACGAAAAACGAACGAAAACGAAAATATCGAGGTGATTTCATTTTTATTTTCTTTACTATTTTTTTTAAAATCTGTTCATTTCTTTTTTTTCTTTTTTTTCTTTCTTCGATTCTAACACATACATATTATAAAAATTAAAAAAAAACTAAATTTTTACCTTTTTTCGCCACCGCGTCGATGCGCGCATACGCCAACGCCGCGGCCGGCGAGCCTCCGCGACGGTCGTGATCGGACCGACGTCCCTCTCCTCGCCGAAAATCGCTCCGAACTCTCCCTCTCCCTCTTTCCTCTCTTTTTTTCTCACCGGTCTCAAATGATTTTTTTAAATTTTTTAGCTTTTATAGGGACCAAAACGCACCGCTTTTGGTCCCCTCGTTTAATGATTAAACGACGCCGTTTTAGGCTGCGAATCGGGTCGACCCGACCCGCCCCGGACTAGGATCCGCGTGTTTTTTAGGAAGGGGCTATTTGCGCAATCAGCCCCTCCGCTTCTTCAACGTTTTGCAATCAAGTTATTATATTCTAATTTGGCCCTGAAATTTTGTACAGTTTGCAATTTAACCCCCGTGTTAAGCGCTGCATTTTAATGAATGGGGATATTTCTATTTTGGTCCTCCCATGTTGCGCGCATTTTGCAATTTCATCCTCTTCCTTTATTTTTATTTCAAATCAGCCTCAATAATTAGTTTTTAATTCAATTTCGTCCTTCCTCTTAATTTTTTGTTATTTTTCTTTAGTTTTATTATTTTTATAATATTATTATTATTATTATTATTATTATTATTATTATTGTTATAATTATTATTATTATTAATATTAATACACGTATATTATATATGTAGGTATATGTATGTTTATATATAATCCTATTTTAATTACTTTATTAAAATAATACTATTATATTAGGATTGTTTTTTCATATTGCATTATTATTTTTAATATTATTATTATCAGTTGTTATTCATTTCTAATACGTATATATATATATATATTATGTAAATGTTTTGACATTGTATTATTATACATATATCATGTACAAATAATAATACTTTATTACATATATTCTTATATATATCATGTGCATATTTTAGTACTATGGTTTATATATCTATGTTTTTTATGTACCATACTATGTATATATTTTTAATGGTATTATGTATGTATATCTTATGTAAATATTTTAACTTTATATTATATATGCCTTTTATGTATCATATATATATCCATACACCTTCTAGCGTATTATTATTATATATCATGTATATATTTCTAATATTATGTTGTATTTTAGCATATTATCTTACGTATATATTTTTATATATATTAGATACATGTTTCATATATCATATTATACATATACATTTTTAATACTTGTATTGTGTAAATATATATTACATTATTATTATTTTTACCCCATTATTTATATATTATTGATATTGGTACACATATATATATACTTTTTATATTAATATTTTTCTCATACATCATTATATTATTTATTATGCATATTATTTTCATCATTTATTATTTTATTTCAATATTATTATGTATACATTTTTCATACATGTTATGCACATACTCTTTTA
Source organism: Gossypium longicalyx (assembly GCA_025698465.1). Taxonomy (NCBI): domain Eukaryota; kingdom Viridiplantae; phylum Streptophyta; class Magnoliopsida; order Malvales; family Malvaceae; genus Gossypium; species Gossypium longicalyx. The sequence goes on from CM047004.1 coordinate 9,148,782, forward strand.
ATATTTGTTTTATATATATACGTGTATATTGTATATAGATATTTTGAACATTACAAGTTATATCTATATTATCTTAAGTATATGTTTCAAACACTATATAGTATATTTCTAACCCTACTATTATCTATATATGTAATTACATATATTTTATGTACAAATACTTTTCAACTATATTATATATAAAAATCCTTTCAATATCATACTATACATATTTTCAATTTAACATCGCATAGATTTTTTTTACCGTGTTATGTATGTGTCTTTCAACGTCATTATATACGTACTTTTAATACTATGTTATTTATATGTTTTTTCATATGTGTCGGGTACATGTTTTAAATACCATTATTATACGTGTATATATATACACCATTATTTCCATTTCATGTCCGATTCTCGTATTACGTTTAATATCGCATATATCTTTATTGTTTGTAATATCATTGTCACACTTATTTGCTTAATATATCCCTAGCTCTGTCACTTATTTATCATTTTGCTTCGCATTATTTCGAAAATCTTATTCTGGTTTTTCTAAATATACAAGGCAACGTATCGGTTTGAAACTGAGTCGTTGATTTCATCGCTATGTTGGGTGGATCATATCGGCTCACGTTGAAAACGGAACGCCCTTCTAACAAATCAAATTTTAAAACTTCTCGTCTTTTCAATCGGATCATGACTAAATGTTATACTGGACTCGTATTTTTGAAAATCAAGACAACACGTGTTTATGAGATACCAATTTTGGGCGTCGCGAGGGTGCTAATACCTTCCTCGCGCGTAACCGACTCCCGAACCCTAATTTTTCTTTGGATTTTGACGTAGACCTAAACTCAGCCTTCTTTTATTTTAAAAATAAATTTATCAGGTGTCCGATCACACCTATAAAAAAGGATCGGTGGCGACTCCCTGTTTATTTTCAAAAATCAAACTCCGGTTTTCAAGTTTTCGCTAAATCGCCACAATTAGCGGCCTAGCTAAAATTTTTACGTCGCTACAGCTGGCGACTCCACTGGGGACGAGCATTTTTGAGAGTCGAATCGAATTAAACGTGTGTTGTCAAATCTTTCAAAATTCCTTGTTCAAATTAATGTTTAGTCGTGATCCTAAAAAACGTGTTTTTGAAAAATCATACATTTGCATCGTGTTGTATATATTCTTCTAACTTGTTTTGCCCAATTGTTTCAAAGCTTTAAATTCTTATGATTTTAGTTTTGGTTTAGTTTTAAATAAAACGTAAAGGTTTGTGAGTTTCTCCCCACACACCGTGCACTTGCATTTTGCATAACATGAGCTCTATACCCGAGCTCCGTCCGTTTAAGTGAAAGTAAACGCTACGCCTTCGTGAGTTAACTCGTTCCTCCGCACAGGCTAGTGAATACTTTCGGGTTACATATGACTTATGCTTTCGTGAGTTAACCTGTCCCTCCGTATAGGCATAAGTAAATGTAATCCCTCGAATTGAACTCGTGAGCCTGTGATGGGCTACGACCGAGGTTCCGTACTAGCCTTAGTAGACGATAGTACGAACAATTCGAGTACCCGTCTAGAATCGAAACCACATATAGTGAACTGTACGAGCCACCTAATTAGAGCCATATCGAACCTCTGTCCATTAGTAGTCACCGAAATAAGTGCACGGGAGGAATGCCCCTTACCTTTTGCATTTTCACTCTCTACACAAAGGAGATTAGGTCTGTTTAATAAATTAGTTCGAATTGATAAATGTTCCATGTTTTTGCCTGTATTTAATTACTAATCAAGGTTATTTGTCTTTGCCTTATTGTTTTTCTCATCATGCATTATAGGCATCACATTAGGAGGGTGTTGATTAAAGATTAGTGGCCAAAAAACGGGTTTCTAATGGAAGAGCCAATTATACAAACAGTCGAGAAGAATGCCGTGGTTCGGGACTGGTCTCTAAGAACTCAAAAGGAAAAAGGGGATAGTCTAATGGAGGGATGTTTCGCCAATTTGTCTGAGCATGTAACGGTCAACATTCGTCAGAATAACCTTGAAGACTTGGTTCGAATTTGGAACCAGTGGGACTCAGACGTTAAAGGTATATTCACTGAGAAGTACGGAGATATAGCCCACTTGATCACTATCGACATAGATGAGCATTTGATTCAAGCCATGATCAGATTTTGGGATCCGGCCTACCAATGTTTTACTTTCAATCGGGAGGACATGACCCCAACTATAGAGGAGTATACTGCTCTGCTTCGTATTGATAATGCACAGCCCTATAAGGTATATGTGAAGGAGCCTAAGCCGATGACCTTTAAGAAGAAGCTAGTGAGGTTGACAGATATGACAGACGCGTGGGCTGAAAAGCAGATAAAGAAGAAGAATGAATCCATTTGTATTCCGTGGTCTTCCTTACGAGAGTTGGTTCTGAACCATCCTGATATGATGAAAAGGGTGAATCTATTCGCTTTGCCTATCTACGGTTTGATCATCTTCCCGAAAGTTCTAGGACATCTTGAAGTCGCGGTAGTTGATTTCTTTGAAAAATTGAAACAAGGAATCAACCCTGTCCCGACTATTCTAGCCGAGACCTTCAGGTCCTTGAGTAGTTGTCGAAGAAAGGGAGAAGGACGATTTATTGGATGCGCGCAGTTGCTCAATGTTTGGATTATGAGCCATTTTTGGAAAGTCGAACGCACTCCATTTCACATGTTTTCAAAAACATTTGCACCATTGGAAGTATATCTCAAGAAAGAATGGCCCAAGGAAGTCACCGAGCAACACTGGGTCTTAGTTTTTCAAAACCTTCGCGCCGAGGATATAACATGGAGAGCACCGTGGATACGCCCGTCAGTTCTGCTGTACAAGGTCAGAAAACAAGACTGGGTACCACTACTTGGTTTATGGGGAGGTGTTGGATATGCCCCGCTATTAGTTAAAAGGCAATTTTCTTCGCGACAATTCATACCCGCCACAGGAGGGTTAGCACAGTCTGAGTTCGCTTTTGCGGGTGAGGGATACATGAAGAGGATCCGAGACATTGCTAAATCTTGGAAGAAAATTCATCTGGTGGAGTTGGCCCTGTACACTGATACTCTCACTCAAGATTATGATGTATGGAGGATTCAGCGGATAAATAGTCAGCAAGTCTCGTCAACGAGTTGCGCCTTTCAGAATCCTTTCCTAAAAGTAGTGCCATCTGAGTTAGAAGTGGCAAGGCAAGAGTTTGAACGCGAAAAGACCAAGATGGCAAGGGATCTCAGTGCTCTGCAAGAGGAAAATTACCAGTTAAAAATCGATGTTCAGATTGAAAGGTCTAAAACCGAGAAGGTGCAAAAGGAAATGGAAGTTGTAAGAAATGATTTAAGGGACCTTCACCTGGAAAACAAGAAATTGAGAGTCACCATCAAGAATAGCGGGTTGGGCAAATCATCATCGAAATGGAAAGAAGAATAAGCAATATCAAAGGGGGAATAGAGTTCTGGAAGGGAAAAGCGAAAAAAGAAGAGGAAAGGGCTGTACGAACTATGATGGAGCTAAGGAAGAAGAACGCAGAATATGAAGCCGCGTCTGCTGAGGCAATGACTAGTCGATCTAAATTGCAAGAACTAAAAGAAAGGATGCGGGATTTAGAGGTCATACTGCAAGATCGTCAGCAACAATTGGATAATCTCTTAAAAGCCTTGGAAGAGAAGAGCGATCAATATGATAGAGACATTCACGCTTATAAAATGGACCTCCAAGAAAGAGAAATGCGACTAGGCTTCTTGATCAACAAAATCCATGAAGCGGCCATACAAATGGTACAATTATCAGATGAAGTAGAGGATCTCAGTTGCCAATTCCCGCCAAGTCAACGATCGAGCATATCGGAATTCCTAGAGCGAATAAAGAAATATAGTGAAGTAGCTAAAAAGTTTGTGTAATAGCCACGTCAAAATGACGAATTGTTTTGTAATGAACTCTTTGGATGAATGAAATGCCTAAATAGGGGCTATCTTGAAATCAACACCAAATTCTTGCATATTTATTCATAACTAACATTCATTTGTCATTTATTCGACATTCATTTGTTGTGCATTCATCTTATTCATTCATTCATTCATTCATTGCATGTTTCATAATCGTTCGCGAAGGTTAGGATCATGTAATGCGCAGTTGCAATACTTCAAATCTGGAATCACGCCACTCGTATAGAACGCGTCGGCAAGCTAGAACAATGGAGGCTGAATTCAATGAAAGGATTAAAAGAATGGAAAGAATCCAAAAGGAATTACAAGAGCAATTGGCTAGGTCACAGCAAGAGACGAGAGACTTAATGGTGAGATCACGAGAGGAATCGCTCGAACAGAAAGATCAAATGAATAAGATGATGGAGATGATGTCAGCTTTAGTTAAAGGAAAAGGACCCATGCAGAGCCCTGACATCGAGGAACCTCGGTCAAGAGTTAATCACAATCAAGACCCGCTCTATCCCCCCGGATTCACTCCGCCACACGCCCATGCAAAGACAAAGAGGGTACACCCAAGGGGAACCCACGGATCTAGAGCAAAGCGGTGCCACTGCTCATTTAGGGCAAGGAATATTCATATCAAATCCTGGGGCCAATCCTGCCAATCCAATTGTTCCAGATTTGGACGACCCAGTGGAAATAGCCAGGTTGAGAATGGAGGATCATGAGGCTCAAGAGAAGTATAAGAGTCTGGAGGAAAGACTTAAAGCAATCGAAGGCACCAAGTCTTCTCGGCACTAGGTGCTAAAGAACTTAGTTTGGTACTGATCTAATTTTACCTCTGAAATTTAAGGTACCGATTTTTGAAAAGTATGACGGGACAAGATGCCCAAAAGCGCATTTCATTATGTTTTTTTAAAGATGACCGGCTATGTGAATGAAGACAAACTACTCATACATTATTTTTAAGATAGTCTAGTAGGATCGGCTCTTCGGTGGTACAACCAGCTTAGTAGGAAAAGATCCGATCTTGGAAAGATTTGGCATCAGCGTTCATAAAGCAATACAAGCATGTATCAGATATGGTGCCAGACCGGATGACCTTACAGATGATGGAGAAAAAGCCGTCAGAGACTTTTAGGCAGTATGCGCAGAGGTGGAGAGACGTCTCGGCTCAAGTGGAGCCCCCACTAACAAAAACGGAGATAACCGTTCTCTTTATCAACACCTTAAAGGCTCCGTTTTATGACAAACTAGTGGGAAGCACTACAAAAGATTTTTCGGATATCGTAATATCCGGTGAGCTTATTGAGGGTGCCATCAAAAGTGGGAGGATGGAAGGTTCAGAAAGTTCAAGAAGAACAGCACCCATAAAGAAGAAAGAATTAGAAGCCCACATGGTGGGAATGGGAAGCCGTTATGCCCCCAATCCGTATCCAAATCAACCCCGACCTCGAAGCTATCCACCTCCGAATTTCTATTACCCCCCTCAAACCCCATACTACCAAGCTCCACCTCCTGCCTACCCCGTATACGCCGTGAATCACCAAAGACCCGTCACTACGTTTCCACAAAACACAGTACCCAGTCAAAGCCAGCCCAGAAATGAGCCAAGGCCAGCAAGACCTAACACCGAGAGACCACAATTTACCCCTATCCCTGTGTCGTATGGGGAGCTATATCCTAAACTTTTGGAGAAACAGTTGATCTCTCCTCATTACATGGCACCCCTGAAACCCCCATACCCGAAGTGGTACGATCCGAATGCCAGTTGCGCATACCACACCGAAAACCAGGGGCACTCTACGGAAAACTGTCTGGCCTTCAAAAGAAGAGTTCAAGGACTCATCGACGCGGGCATTCTGCGATTTGACGGCACCGGCGAGATGGCCAGAACCCATTCCCAAACCACACCGAAGGGAATGTGAGTACAGATGGGAGAGGAGAACAAGCGACAAAGTAGAAGATGGGTTTACGAAATTAGAGCACCTCTCTGCAGAAAATGCTGGAGGTACTAGTTGAGAAAGGCTTGCTTTGTCATCCTAACAGCGCGTTCGGAAGAAAACTTGCAAAAGGCCAAATTTTTTGTGGATTCCATAATATTGAGGGACACTGCATTCAGTTCTGCGAAGAGTTCCGGAGACTGCTGCAAAATATGATAGATAATAAGGAAATCGAGATTTTTTATAAAGGTGAAGAGACCGATAGAGGAGAAATATGCGCCTCCGACGATCAATCTTTAGGTTTCTCATATAGCGCCGACCGACCGTTGATAATTTATTATGATGCGAAGAAAGAGCCGGTAAAATCGAAGATGATCATTGAAGTACCATCCCCTTTCCCCTATAAGGACGACAAAGCTGTACCATGGAAGTATGATATTAATATCGTCACACCGGAGGGTGGAAAGTCTGAAGCCATAACTCGAGATGTTGGGGAGGTAGGTCACTTCACCCGAAGTGGGCGGTGTTATTCTAAAGAAATCGAGCCAGCAAAGAAAAACAGTGACTTAAAACAAAAAGGAAAGGCAATGATGAACGAGGCCGAAGCCGAGCAAGAGGTTCCACCAGTACAAGAAATTAAAAAACCTGTGGATGAGTAAGAAGCACAGGAATTCTTGAAGTTTATCAAGCACAGCGAGTACAACGTGGTGGAACAGTTAAATAAGTAGCCAGCCCGAATCTCAGTCCTATCTCTACTGTTAAACTCAGAGCCACACCGAAACGCTTTGTTGAAGGTGCTGAATCAAGCTTACGTATCAAATAACATATCTGTTGAGAAGCTTGATCGGTGGGTAAATAATTTGAATGCGGATAATTTCATTTCTTTTAGTGACGATGAAATACCGCCAAATGGTAGAGGCTCTGTAAAGGCACTGCATATTACGACTCGCTGCAAGGGCTATATAATACCAAATGTGCTCATCGACAATGGGTCGGCACTCAACGTTATGCCTTTGGCCACACTTTCCAGGATTCCGATGGATCTCTCCTATTTAAGGCCTTGTCATTCCACGGTGAGGGCTTTCGATGGGACGAGGCGCGAAGTTATGGGAAAGATTGAAATTCCTCTGGAAGTGGGCCCGTATATATACGATGTGGAATTTCAAGTCATGGACATTACACCGTCATATAATTGCCTCTTAGGAAGACCCTGGATCCATTCTGCTGGAGCAGTCCCATCATCCTTCCACCAAAAGGTGAAATTTATTATGGATGGCTGTTTGGTCACCGTCGAGGGGGAAGAAGATATTGTAGCATCTATTTCTACTGACGCACCATACATTGAAGTGAATAAAGATGCTGTCGAATGCTCCTTTCGATCCCTTGAATTTGTCAATGCCACATTCGTCACCGAGGGAAACAAAATTCCTGTACCAAAACTCTTAAGAAATACCAAAATGGGTGTCAGGTTGACTGTAGGAAGAGGGGCTCGAGCAAGAAGAGGTTTAGGGAGATATCTACAAGGAATAGCCAGGGCTCTGAAACCAGTGCACCACAAGACCAGATACGGTTTAGGTTTTCAGCCGAACATGTGTCAAAGAAGGAAACAATGGAAGAAGGATCAGGAGAGAAGGGTCGCAAGGACCTTAGGCCGGGAAATAGAATGGGAGCCTATAGCTTACCCTCCTTTGTCAAAAACATTTACGTCTGCAGGAACGATGTACCCCGAACAAGACAATACATGAAGCACACTGTTAATCATTGAAAGGGGTCTCCAAAATGTCAGTATAAATGTCATTGACAAAGGAGAGGGCGCAAGTAAAGACGTCTCAGGGATACGCCCTTGTCCCCCGGACTTTATGTTGAACAATTGACCGCTTTGAAGACCTTCTTGTAGTTTATAAGTCTTCAGAGTAATGCTCAAACATTAACCCTCTATTGTGTCCTTAGATATAATAGAATTCTTTTGTAAGAGCTTGCATTCGCTCTTTATCATTCAAATGAATATCAATGAAGATGCATTTTGTCACGATCTTTCGCATATTTAATTCCATAATCATTTTCTCATTTCATAGCCTATCCTTACATCTCCTTCATACCATGTCATAACATTTCATCTTGGTCCCAATACTTGGATGCCCCTCTATAGTTTCCTTTTCTATTTAACTTTCAGGTGCTCAGATATCAACGGCATGAACGAACCCGTTACGAGTCCTGAAATCGATTTTGAGAGGGCTGTTTGTTTAGGAGAATTCGAAGCCGAAGAAAATGCTGAGGACTATGTCTCGTCTCCCGACTTGTTAAGAATGGTGGAACAAGAGGATAAACAGATCTTGCCTCATCAGGAATCGTTTGAAACAATAAATCTGGAAACTGAAGAAAGGAAGCAAGAAGTGAAGATTGGGACCTCTATTTCGGGGAACACCAGGCATAATTTGATTGCTTTACTCCGTGAGTACAAGGATGTATTCGAATGGTCATATCAGGACATGCCGGGATTGAATGAAGATGTAGTGGTCCATAAACTCCCATTAAAGCCGGAATGCAAACCCATCCAACAAAAGCTAAGACGGATGAGACCCGAGATGTTTTTGAAAATAAAAGAGGAAGTCAAGAAGCAATTTGACGCTGGTTTCCTACAAGCCTCCAAATATCCCGAGTGGGTGGCTAACATAGTCCCAGATGCCAAAGAAAGACGGGAAAAATGCACGAATGTGTGTGGATTACATGACTTGAATCGAGCAAGCCCAAAAGATAATTTTCCTTTGCCACACATCGATACATTGGTGGATAACACAGCCAAGCATTCATTGTTTTCCTTCATGGATGGATTCTCGGGTTATAATCAGATAAAGATGGCTCCGGAAGATATGGAGAAAACTACCTTCATAACGATGTGGGGAACATTCTGTTATAAGGTAATGCCGTTCGGATTGAAGAATGTCGGGGCAACATATCAGAGAGCTATGGTGACATTGTTCCATGATATGATGCATAAAGAAATAGAGGTCTACGTCGACGATATGATTGCTAAATCCCGAGGGGAGGAAGAACATGTAGTGAACTTGAAGAAGTTGTTCGACAGACTGAGAAAGTTCCAGCTAAAGCTCAATCCGGCCAAATGCACGTTTGGGGCTACCTCAGGAAAATTGCTAGGTTTCATCGTCAGCGAAAGAGGCATTGAAGTTGATCTAGACAAAATAAAAGCCATCCAAGAGTTACCACCTCCGCGCACGCAAAAAAAAGTCAGAGGATTTTTAGGGAGGTTGAACTACATCGCTCGGTTCATTGCTCAACTTACCAACCAATGCGACCCAATCTTTCGGCTTCTTCGAAAACATAATCCAGGAGAATGGAACAAAGAATGCCAGGTAGCCTTTGATAAAATAAAACAATATCTGTCTAGCCCTCCAGTACTAGTACCGCCAATTCCGGGAAGACCACTGATATTGTATCTGACTGTGTTCGAGAATTCAATGGGTTGCGTACTGGGGCAACACGACGAGTCAGGAAAGAAAGAAAAGGCAATCTACTACCTCAGCAAAAAGTTCACTGAATATGAGGCAAAGTATTCGTCTATGGAAAAATACTGTTGCGCTCTGGTTTGGGTAGCTCGGAGACTCAGGCAATATATGTTGTATCATACGACGTGGTTAATCTCGAAGCTGGATCCAATAAAATACATGATGGAATCGCCTGCATTCTCAGGAAGAATGGCACGATGGCAAATTTTATTATCGGAGTACGATATCGTTTATGTGAGTCAAAAGTTGATAAAAGGAAGTGCAATAGCGGATTTCTTAGCGGCTCGAACGACAGAGGAGTATGAGCCCTTGAGATTCGATTTCCTAGATAAAGACTTAATGTGCATCACTGAAAAGGAATTCGAGTCGTCAAATGAGAAGCCATGGAAGATGAGCTTTGATGGTGCATCAAATGCATTGGGGCATGGGATCGGAGCAGTCTTGGTATCGCCAGAAGGGAATCATTACCCGTTCACTGCCAGGCTGAATTTCTTCTGTACCAACAACATAGCAGAGTATGAGGCCTGTATCATGGGACTTCGTGCAGCAATCGAACGAAACATCAAAACTCTAGAGGTATATGGAGACTCAGCATTGGTGATCTACCAAATCCGTGGAGATTGGGAAGTGAGAGATTCGAAATTAGTCAGATATAGCGAGCTAGTGGTAGGACTGATTAAAGAATTCAAAGAAATAACTTTTAATTACTTCCCACGAGAAGAAAACCAATTGGCTGATGCCCTAGTCACTTTGGCTTCAATGTTCAAAGCAAACAAAGAAACAAAAATAATGCCTCTTCAAATGAGCATATATGAAGTCCCAGCACATTGTTTCAGCATTGAAAAAGAGCCAGATGGACGGCCGTGGTTCCATGACGTCTTAGAATATATCAAGAATCAAAGGTATCCCAAACAAGCGAATGAGAACGATAAAAGAACAATCAGAAGAATGGCAGCAGGATTTGTCCTTGATGGGGACATCCTATATAAAAAAGGAAAAGATCAGGTGCTCTTGAGATGTGTAGATGCCGTCGAAGCCAAGAAAATACTTGAAGATGTCCATGAGGGAATCTGTGGGACACATGCCAATGGTTTCACTATGGCCAGGAAGATTATGAGACTCGACTACTACTGGCTGACGATGGAAAGCGACTGCATTAGCTTTGCAAGGAAATGCCACAAATGTCAAATTTACGGTGATAAAATTCATGCAGCCCCTTCGCCCCTTCATGTCATGACTTCCCCGTGGCCTTTTTCTATGTGGGGTATGGATGTTATAGGGCCAATTTTCCCAAAAGCTTCTAATGGACACCGATTCATTTTTGTGGTTATTGATTACTTCACAAAATGGATAGAAGCTGCATCGTTTGCCAATGTAACGAAAGATCGATCTGCGGTGTTTTGAAAAAGAGATCATTTGTCGATATGGTTTGCCCGAAAGAATCATCTCAGATAACGCCTTGAATCTGAACAATAAGATGATGAAGGAAGTGTGCGAGCAATTTCAAATAAAGCATCATAACTCCTCGCCCTACCGTCCAAAAATGAACGGAGCTGTTGAAGCAGCCAACAAGAATATTAAGAGGATCATTGGGAAAATGACTGAGACATACAAAGACTGGCATGAGAAGCTACCATTTGCTTTGTTCGCATATCGCACATCTGTGCGGACATCTACGGGAGCAACCCCTTTCTCTCTGGTCTATGGAATGGAAGCTGTGCTACCTATCGAAGTTGAGATCCCCTCTCTACGAGTCTTAATGGAATCAAAATTAGAAGAAGCAGAATGGGTTCGAGCCCGATATGATCAATTGAACCTCATCGAAGAAAAACGTCTAAGGGCAATTTGTCACGGGCAAATGTACCAGTAGAGAATGATCGCGGCCCATGACAAGAAGGTACGGCCAAGAGAATTCCATGAAGGAGAACTCGTCTTTGAAAAGATTCTCCCAATACAAAAAGACCTGCGAGGAAAATGGGCACCAAATTGGGAAGGTCCATACGTCGTGAAGAAGGCATTTTCAGGTGGAGCTTTGATTCTCACTGAGATGGATGGGAAGGAGTTACCTAATCCAGTGAATTCAGATGCTGTGAAGAAATATTATGCCTGAAAAAAAAAAAAGGGATCAAGGTGAAAACCCGAAAAGGGCGTTTTGATCAACACAAAAGATTAGGATGAAAACCCGAAAGGGCGTTCTAATGAAGCAAACATTGGCTTAAGAAAAAGTGAGGCGTTTGAACGAGGGGTCAAACAGTGAGACTACCGTGCTTGAAACATTTCTGGAAGCTCGAAATCTTCCACGCAAGAAGCCACTCTTGAAAAGATTCTTGACTGAAGAACGTGGAAGAGTTCATGCGTTGAATATCTAGAGCATTTGTATTTGTTGAAATGCCATCCATTTTCTCTTTGTAACATTTTTACTATCCTTTGATTGACTTTCTTTGTTTGATTTACTTGAAATGAATAAATGTGAGGTATCCTTTTGTCCCTACCCGATCATTTTCGTGCATCTCATTATGTGGTTCATTTACATGATAAATAGTGAAATGACATACTCTAAACAAAAGAAATGTTAAGCATTACCCGGATAAGAACTTGATAAGTACAAGAGCCTCAAAGCAATGACAAAAGTTCAACCGGGGGGCAAAGAGTGATATCCAAGAAACGTAGATTACTCATGAAGTTTGAAGAGGGCACAGGACCAGAAGAGAAAGTCAAGAGTCAAAACAATGAATGCAGATCATAAAAAATCATGACGGAAAAATGGGCAAATGATGAACAAGCCCAAGGCGCGTAGCATAATCATGTAGGCATAAATGCATTTAAGATGAACATGTGCATATCATGATAACATCATGCATAACATATACAGGTACTCCAGCAGGGCAAGAAATTTTGAATGATGGCTGTACTAATTCAAAAAGGACACCCGAGTTCCACCAGATGACAGATTTTGGCATTTTGATTTTCAAAAATCAACTCATATTGCGAGAAGTGAGTTGAGCCTCAAGACACGTTGAGGTAATTTTAATTTCTGTTCATCAAAAAAATCAACTCATATTGCGAGAAGTGAGTTGAGCCTCGGGGCACGCTGAGGTATTTTCAATTTTCGTTTTTCAATTATTTCAAAAAAATCGACTCATATTGCGAGAGGTGAGTTGAGCCTCGAGGCACGCTGAGGTATTTTCAATTTTTGTTTTTCAATTTCTGTTATTTCAAAAAAATCAACTCATAATGCGAGGGGTGAGTTGAGCCTCAAGACACGTTGAGGTAATTTCAATTTATGCTTTTCAAAAAGTCAACTCATATGGCGAGAGGTGAGTTGAGCCTCGGGGCACGCTGAGGTATTTTCAATTTCTGTCTTCAATTTATGTTTTTCAAAGATCAACTTATATCGCGAGAGGTGAGTTGAGCCTTTAATTTTTGTTTTTCGAAATCCACTTTTCAAATTATCAACTCATATTGCGAGAGGTGAGTTGAGCCTTTTAATTTCTACTTTTCAAAAATCGACTCACATTACGAGAGATGAGTTGAGCCTGGGCTCACATGTTAAGCTACTTTCAATTTCTATTTTTAATGTCTGTTTTTACGAGTCAATTCATATTGCGAGAAATGAGTTGAGCTCAGGATCACATGCCGAGTAAAGAATAAAGATCGAAGTTGATTGAAGACACCAAATTCTGTCTCCCTGAAGTTGCAGTGAAGCTGATCGAGGATATCAGATATTGCCTTTCTAAAGTCGCAGAAGGAAAGACCACAAGCCTTAGCTCACTGAAGCGATAGAAGAGCAGATTGAAGTTGTAGATCTCACTTTTCAGAAGTCACAAGTGAAGCAGAGCGAAGCAACAAAATCTCATATCCTGAAATGACATTGGAGTAGATTGAAGCTACGAGTTATATCGAAGATACAAATGGATTGAACCCAGAGCTACAAGATACGGTGGAGTGAAAAGAAGACTACTTGAACAAGAAGAGTGACAATGAAGTCAAGACTCAAAGAAGACGAGGCAAAATTGGCCTTTTTTATGTCTTTGCTCTATTCCCCTGTTACGACAAATGAGCAAAGAGGGGCAACTATCTGAGCCAAATTTTGGGCCTCAAACTAAAACCCAAACCCATTACATTTTAATTAACCCAATCCCTAACCCATTTAACCCAATACAAAACCCGAAGCCCAACAACCAATGCCCAAGCCCAATACCTAAGCTAACCCAAATGCAAAACCCTAGCCCCACTTGCCCTCGACAACTCTGCAAAGACCCACACCGCTCTCTGCGCCCCATCACCTCCACCGTTTTCCCATCTCCTGCAAGGACAAGACAGAAAGCAAAAAAGACGATGGTAAATGGGTATAAAAACCCGAATGAAATTGTAAAAAAAGGAGGAAAAAAAGATTTACCTTTTTTCTCAAAAAAAATAATACAAAATAGGCAGTAAAAATTCGAGAAGCAATATTCACAATATCAAAAACGTGTACGAGGGAATAGAATTGGAAACCACGAAAAACGAACGAAAACGGAAATATCGAGGTGATTTCATTTTTATTTTCTTTACTATTTTTTTAAAATCTGTTCATTTCTTTTTTTTTTCTTTTTTTTCTTTCTTCGATTCTAACACATACATATTATAAAAAATAATGATAATAATAATAAAAAAACTAAATTTTTACCTTTTGCGGTGGCCGGCGCCGGCGCCGGCGAGCCTTCGGCGACGGTCCGACGATCGGATCGACGTCCCTCCCCTGGCCGGAAATCGCTCCGAACTCTCCCTCTCCCTCTTTCCTCTCTTTTTTTTTTCTCACCTGGTCTCAAATGATTTTTTTTAAAAATTTTTAGCTTTTATAGGGGACCAAAACGCACCGTTTTGGTCCCCCCTCGCTTAATGATTAAACGACGCCGTTTTAGGTCATGGGATCGGTCGACTCGACCGCGCCCGGACTAGGATCCGCGTGTTTTTTAGGAAGGGGCTATTTGCGCAATCAGCCCCTCCGCTTCTTCAACGTTTTGCAATCAAGTTATTATATTCTAATTTGGCCCTGAAATTTTGTACAGTTTGCAATTTAACCCCCGTGTTAAGCGCTGCGTTTTAATGACTGGGGATATTTCTATTTTGGTCCTCCCATGTTGCGCGCATTTTGCAATTTCATCCTCTTCCTTTATTTTTATTTCAAATCAGCCTCAATAATTAGTTTTTAATTCAATTTCGTCCTTCCTCTTAATTTTTTGTTATTTTTCTTTAGTTTTATTATTATTATTATTATTATTATTATTATTATTATTGTTATAATTATTATTATTATTAATATTAATACACGTATATTATATATGTAGGTATATGTATGTTTATATATAATCCTATTTTAATTACTTTATTAAAATAATACTATTATATTAGGATTGTTTTTTCATATTGCATTATTATTTTTAATATTATTATTATCAGTTGTTATTCATTTCTAATACGTATATATATATATATATATATTATGTAAATGTTTTGACATTGTATTATTATACATATATCATGTACAAATAATAATACTTTATTACATATATTCTTATATATATCATGTGCATATTTTAGTACTATGGTTTATATATCTATGTTTTTATGTACCATACTATGTATATATTTTTAATGGTATTATGTATGTATATCTTATGTAAATATTTTAACTTTATATTATATATATGCCTTTATGTATCATATATATATCCATACACCTTCTAGCGTATTATTATTATATATCATGTATATATTTCTAATATTATGTTGTATTTTCGCATATTATCTTACGTATATATTTTTTATATATATTAGATACATGTTTCATATATCATATTATACATATACATTTTTTAATACTGTATTGTGTAAATATATATTACATTATTATTATTTTTACCCCCATTATTTATATATTATTGATATTGGTACACATATATATATACTTTTTATATTAATATTTTTCTCATACATCATTATATTATTTATTATGCATATTATTTTCATCATTTATTATTTTATTTCAATATTATTATGTATACATTTTTCATACATGTTATGCACATACTCTTTTAATATTTGTTTTATATATATACGTGTATATTGTATATAGATATTTTGAACATTACAAGTTATATCTATATTATCTTAAGTATATGTTTCAAACACTATATAGTATATTTCTAACCCTACTATTATCTATATATGTAATTACATATATTTTATGTACAAATACTTTTCAACTATATTATATATAAAAATCCTTTCAATATCATACTATACATATTTTCAATTTAACATCGCATAGATTTTTTTTACCGTGTTATGTATGTGTCTTTCAACGTCATTATATACGTACTTTTTAATACTATGTTATTTATATGTTTTTTCATATGTGTCGGGTACATGTTTTAAATACCATTATTATACGTGTATACATATACACCCATTATTTCCATTTCATGTCTGATTCTCGTATTACGTTTAATATCGCATATATCTTTATTGTTTGTAATATCATTGTCACACTTATTTGCTTAATATATCCCTAGCTCTGTCACTTATTTATCATTTTGCTTCGCATTATTTCGAAAATCTTATTCTGGTTTTTCTAAATATACAAGGCAACGTATCGGTTTGAAACTGAGTCGTTGATTTTATCGCTATGTTGGGTGGATCATATCGGCTCACGTTGAAAACAGAACGCCCTTCTAACAAATCAAATTTTAAAACTTCTCGTCTTTTCAATCGGATCATGACTAAATGTTATACCGGACTCGTATTTTTGAAAATCAAGACAACACGTGTTTATGAGATACCAATTTTGGGCGTCGCGAGGGTGCTAATACCTTCCTCGCGCATAACTGACTCCCGAACCCTAATTTTTCTTTGGATTTTGACGTAGACCTAAACTCAGCCTTCTTTTATTTTAAAAATAAATTTATCAGGTGTCCGATCACACCTATAAAAAAGGATCGGTGGCGACTCCCTGTTTATTTTCAAAAATCAAACTCCGGTTTTCAAGTTTTCGCTAAATCGCCACAATTAGCGGCCTAGCTAAAATTTTTACGTCGCTACAAGGCCAATTTCTCAATTTCTGATTCAAATTCTAGAGTTCTCGGTTCTGATCAGGTCATAATGTAAACAAACAAAAATTAGAAAAAATATTTCTAACCCCCAGCAATGGGGCCAAAATTTGATGGGCGTAGAAACCACCAAAAGTAATTCCTACAAAAATAACTCTGAATAGTAGTAAAGAGTGGTATTAGGGTCGAGTCCATAGGGATTGGATGTTATAATTAACTTCTGTGTTTAACTTGAGAACAAAATGTTTGTCGTGTTGAAATTTGTGGCAAAAGTCGTGCCTATGTCTCCAAATGGACTTGCAAAAAAATAAACAAATAAATCAGAGGGTTTTGAAAATGTTTAGAAAGTAAATAGTCAAATTAGCGTAAACAAACAATTAATTAATATTAAAAATAAGTTTAAATCGGGAGATAAATTTAGATTTTTTTAAACAGGGACAATTAAGCCTTAGCCCTAGGCTCGGTGGATTTCGAATTTTCGATTTGATCCTTGAAAATTAATTTTCTCTTTTAAACGCTAAGCTAGTTATAACAGTTAAGAAAGTCCTAACCACTAATTCTTCCTCTCGTAGTTAGTCCCAGTACGACCTACAAACCAACCCGTACCGATTATCTAATTGAGATACACGTGTTCTCGATTTAAGATTTTGGTAGCCTTACACTCTGAAGAACCCAACCTAAATTAGCGGCTCCAATCGCGTGGGTCGTTTAGACCTAATCACTTCTTCCTTGATTTGTTCTTGGAGATCCTAATACAACACAGATGACTCGTTTCTCCAACTATCAGCAAACACGACTCCAACCCAACTTGCACTTTTTGACTTGAAATTGAGTTAACTTTAAGGGATGAGTTGTCAATCCCAATGCTTAGGAAAAATGTGAATACCGATTGGAAGAATTTTTAGAACAAATACGTATCTCACGATTCTTGACTGGAAAGAACACTGGCCTAAAGCAACGATGGAACTTAGTGAAGCATGGATTTAATCATGCTTCATAGGTTTTGAAAGGTGATTTGATGATAATAGAGGAAATTGGGAAGGGAAAGGACTAGGAAGACAATTAAACAAAATTTGAAAGAATAAAAAAATAAGAATGGAAGGACAGAATGCTAGCTACTCACGCCCAAATTTGGAAGAAAAAGAATAATGGCTCTTTAATTCTAAATTAAAATTAAAATGTAAAATTAGAATGTGCATTTCCTATGTACATTAAGGCCCTATTTATATATATGAAATTTACTAATTTTAGACTTAACCACTTTAACATAAAATTAAATAAAAAATAAAAAAAGATTTTTTTTTTTCTATTTTTGGCTTTTACAAAGTCAAAAAAATTTGATAAGTTATTCCCTTTCTCCACATTTTTTATTCAGCCTCATTTCAATAATTGTATTTCAATTTGGTCATTTTCTTCTTTTTTGTCTCATAGCGTCCAAATTGCATCCCTGACAAGATTAAAATATAAAAGCACTAATTTAGCAGGGATCAATTCAGAAATAAACCGAATTAAACACAAAATGTTATGCAAATTAACAAGTTATCATTCCACGTTTAACAAAGTCCTTTACAAGATCCCTCTACCTCTACTTCAATTCCACTCATAAAATCTCACCTTCTTCTCACATTTTCTATATGTTTCCCATCAATTCTTGTCTCTATAAAGAAGACCATCCAGGGATTATACAATTTCAGCATATGTCAAAGTCTTCGTACAGACCTTAGACTCCCTAAACCACAAACATTCCAACATATGGTTTGTATTGAGCCTGGTCGGCTTGCCTTTCGGCAGTCGCCGATCCTTGTTGAAGAGGAACAAAATATTGCTCCTGATTAGCCATCACTAAGTCCCAAACTCATCGGCCCCATCTGAATCAATTTTTCGTTTACCTATCACACTTTCAAACTTTCTTTGATCTAACATTACGCCTGTAATAGCTCTCTTTTAGCTATTCTTTTTGGGCTTTTGAGAATTACCCTCTAGTGGGCTAAGAAACCCACTTAGAATTAACCCGCTCATCATTCGTGATTAAGCCATCATGATCCATCAGCTTCAAATCAGTGTCCTTAATTTATGGGAGTAGAGAATCCCTAAAAATATACGACAATTAAGTAGTTTCCAAAAGTGCTGATATATTCTCCAGTTCCACTTTCTTTTCTGATTGTTGACCAGAATCCAAGACCTAGTTAGATGTACCATCATCACTATCCTTTCCATTGGCCTCGTTAAACACTTCAACACCCATTGTATAAAAACACTACTTCATTGACTTCTTAATAGAAAAACCAAATTTTAGATTCTTTTCCTTAACAAATTTGATTCAACTTTAAGCACCAATGAGTAAGGGAGTTCATCTTTCAATTTATCATTTTCATCAGTTGGGATTCCATTACACACCTTAACCCTATGACCCTTCCGTCCACACCCAAAGAAAAAATTTGGCAAGTTCTCATATTTAAAAGAAAGAGCCCTCTTCGTAACGATTTTTTCACATCTAAATAAACTCTTAAACGATAAAAATCCCCTTTGATTTTCAATTTGATCACCTCTCTAAAAGTTGACCCAATTACATGCATGATATCTTTCTTATCACATTCCGGCCGGAATCAACCAATCTTAAGCCAAAATGGAGAGAGAACAAGCCAGATTGTACTTCATTCTATGAGGTTTACCAATCGATCAAAAATAATAAGTTGCCTTTGAAATAGCCAAGGTCGACCCTCTAGGATCATCTCCAAATCATCCTCGTTCTCAAACGAGATTAGAAATAAATTTTTCCTTACCACTTGGATTGATGCTGTCGTTGAGAGCACCAAAAATATCCTATTCCCTGTAAAATAGTAAAAATAACAGTAAAGGGGAAGTAGGGTTGAACCCTCAGTGATCGGATTGTACGAATGCTCGTTCCTTGAAATCCTTAGCAATTTCTTGGCTAAGAAAACCTGCATTCTTGAAAAAAAAAAGATTTAAGAATTTCGAAAATAAAATAAAAACAGAATTTAAAGTCAAAATGAAATTGCGAAATTAAATAAATTGTGAAAATTAAAATGGAGAATATAAAAATAAAAAGAGTTAGGGAAAAGAGAGAGTTTTTTATGTGGCGAGATTCTAGCCTCCTGTTGTCTCGATCCGCCTTGGGTTCAATCCTTAGCTTTTAAGTAACCCTTCTCGAGCAGGATAAGCCATTTATAGTGGAAGAGGACGCCTATGACCACCAGCTCCAAGAATTTAGACTTAAGATTTGACAAAACCTGACTCTAGCCAATAATCGCTTTTGTGGGACTATCTTCTGCTAGATCATCACTTCTCAAAAGCGAATACCACGCTATTTTAACTCTTGGATTCGCCAACCTCTGACGTAGAAAGTAAACGAACCGACTGTGCAACCTTCCCAAAATGTACAAAGCGGTCGTTCCTTGCACAAGTTGAAAAGATCACCTATTAAGTGACATGGACGGAAGCGTCAGCCCCGTAATGCGGAGAAACGATGAATACCCTGTTGGGAAGGCTAAGCGCGGATTCTTAGCCTCATGAACCTTTTTGGGGAATTTCGACAACCTTCGGCTAGATTGGTTTAGTGGCTCATGATTTTTAGGGAAGAAATAAATATAATAGAAATGAGATTTTTATTGAAGAAAATATGGAGAGAACAAAAGACAGAGTTTTTGGGAGAGGGAGTGTTTACAGAAAAAAGAGATGTCCAATATGTGTCACTCCATCCCCTATTTATAGTACTAGAAAATCTAGCCTATTTCTAATTAAATTCTAAAAGATAAATACAAATAAATAAAGATAAATGAAAATAAATCCTAAAATTAAATCTAAAAAAAAAAATCCTTAATAATTATCCCAATATAATTGAAATTAAAATAGAGTCTTGTGCTATAAAAACTCTTCTTTTGCACTTTAGCTCTTATGTCGTCCATGCTTGCATTTTTTGGCACCATTTCTCTCCTACTTCGCATGCTGGCCCAATTCATCTTTAATTTCACGCTTTTTGCCCCCAAATTTCTTTTTATCTTCAATTAAGTCCCTACAAGACAAAGAACCATAAAATAGCCCAAATTAGTAGGACATACTCAAAATAAACATGCAATTAGCATATAGAAATATGTCGTTCTAGAGTATTATCATGGATCTCAAACTTCTTCCTCATATTCCTAATACTCTTGAGTTGTGCATGAAAACTATCTAGATTGTAGGAGTTCCTCGTCTACACAGAGCATAATAACATCGGACTATCACTTGGGACAACCAGCGAACTTGTAATACCCCTACCCGTATTCATTGCCGGAATAGAGTAAGAAGTATTACCAGAGTTTACAAATTAAAAATTTTTTTTTACTCAATATATCCCCTTTTATAGATATCTAACCTTCCCTGTAAATTTTAAATCGAGACCAATCCACATCAACCAAACCAATTCAACATATTTTCCAAATATATTCATGCATATTTATAAGATAACATCATCACATACCCAAAACCAGGTTTGTTAACCATACCAATGGCTAACTCTACATTCATTTCACAAAATCATTTACTTTATTAGCTTATACATGCCATTGATTTCCAAAATAAAGTTTCTTTATATACCAAATCTCGAGGTTGATAGTGTGATGTATCTCCGACCAAATCCGATCTCCGAGCTTTTAACACTACAAAACAGGGGAAAATGAAATAGGATAAGCACTTTGTGCTTAGTAAGCTCATGTAACAAGAATTATACTTACCTAATATTTTCAATACAATACAATAAACATTTATATATCCATTCAATGCATTATTACCCTAATATGCACAAACTCAACATTCAAGTTAGTACAATAATTTGCATGTACCAATAATATATACCATGATTGATGAGCTCATCAATACCATGATTTCTATTTCCTTGTTATTTTTCCATATTTATCCCGTTGAATTTCTTGGAATTTTCGATGGATTTTCAGAGGTACACTTTTAGTGTACAATTCCGTCCGTCAATTCATATTCATGTGCACACATTTCCATTTCGAGAGCACACTCCCACGAACCTCATCCTTACAATGGGATTACCAGTCCGAGCTAAATCACAGAATATAAACTCATAGAGTATTGTCGGGATTACCACCCAAAGCTAAATCCCTCTGCAACGACAATTACTCTAATGAGCTTGGATCTGAATTACTACCCGAGCTAAATTGGACCCTAATTCGGATTACGGTCCAAAGCTAAATCCATTTTCCACATATTCTTCGGAGGGGCTATATCAGATAGGATCACCCGTCCGGGCTAGATCCTTTTTACCGTCAATTCCTTTTTCAAAGATCCATCGAATTTTCCTTTCATTCAACCGAGATTTCTTCCCATTTTTATCAAATATATCAATGTTTTATCAATTTTCATACAATGAACATTCCTTTATTCCAATCATATTCACATCAATAACATACATTTCAAGTATTTAAGAATATAATTCAAGTTACATGAACTTACCTTGATACTTGTTTGTGCACAAAAATCTACTAATCCTGAACTTTTTCCTTTCCTCGATCTAGCTTCGTATTTGAATCTTCTGGATTTGGTGTAAAAATTATGAAATACCAGCTTAGAGAACCCTCCTATGGCGTTTTTAGCTGCTGGAATTGAAGAGAAATGAAGAGAAATCTAGATATTTCATATTTAGTCCTAGCTTTATTTAGTTAATTTTGCAATATTCCAATTTTGCCCTTAATTTATCAAATTCCTCACGATTTCATGCCCTTGCCGTCCAGTCCAAATAAATTTTGGGTCTAATTGCCTTTTAAATCCTTTCTTATTAGACTCTTAAGCTATTTAATCATTCTAGCAACTTTTACACCTATTACAATTTAGTCCTTTTCATTTAATTGACTACCCAAATATTAAAATTTCCTAACGAAATTTTAATACCACATTACTAACATTTCATAAATATTTATAAAATTATTTTCGACTTTCTGGTTTTACTGAGATAAAGGTCTCGATACCTTGTTTTTACCCAATTTCTTCAATAATTTCTTTTTCTAACTAACTACTAAATCGGTAAAATTTTTCTATCAATATTTTCATACGATTTTCCTATCATATCAATTTTCATGCAAAAAATATTGAAATAAATTTCTCTTTAAATCGGATTTGTGGTTACGAAACCACTGTTCCGATAATTTTGAATTTAGGCCATTACGACTCTCCCCCCTTTTAGGATTTTCGTCCTCGAAAATCTTACCAGTAAAGAGGTTTGGGTATTGTTTCCTCATTGCCTCCTCCGGTTCCCATGTCGCTTCCTGAATCCCATGCTTTTGCCACAATACTTTCACCAAATTTATCTTTTTATTTCTAAGCTCTTTTGTCTCCCGTATCAATATTTTGACCGGTTCTTCACTGTAAGTCATATCCGGTTGAATCTCCACTTCTGTCGGAGAAATAACATGTGAAGGATCTGATCGATATCGTCGCAACATAGATACATGAAAAACATTATGGATTCTATCAAGTTCCGGTGGTAATGCCAATCGATAAGCGACCGGTCCAATTCTTTTTATGATTTTTGACGTTCAGAAGCTGCTTTTAGTCTATCTCGAATAATCTTTACTTTTTCTTCTGTTTCCCGGATCAAATCAACCCCATGTATCTTCCTTTCACTGAGCTCTGTCCAATATAACGGTGTTCTACATTTTCTACCATATAAAGCTTCATACGGAGCCATTTTAATACTCGACTGATAACTATTATTGTAAGCAAATTCAATCAAAGGTAGGTACCTCTCCCAATTACCTTCAAACTCTAGTACACAACATCGGAGCATATCTTCCAATACTTGAATTACACACTCAGATTGACCATCTGTCTGAGGATGAAATGCAGTGCTGAAGTACAACTGAGTACCCAAGGCTTCTTGCAATTTGTTCCAGAAACGAGACGTAAATCGGGGATCTCTATCTGATATAATAGAGACAGGCACTCCATGTAGCCTGACAATCTCAGATATGTACAGTTCAGCTAGTTTATCTAAAGAATAATCCATACGTACCGGAATAAAGTGAGCTGACTTTGTCAATCGGTCAACAATCACCCAAATAGCATCTTTTTTCCTCGGAGACAAAGGTAACCCCGATACAAAATCCATAGTGATTCTTTCCCATTTCCATTCCGGTATAGTAATTGGTCAGTAGTAATCCGAAGGTACTGATGTTCACTTTAACTCATTGACATATCAAACATCTCGACACAAACTCGTAGATATCACGTTTCATTCCCGACCACCAAGGTACATCTTTTTCAAATCATTATACATTTTATTACTCCCGTGTGTGTACAGACATAGTAATACTGTGTGAGCCTCGCGTAAAATCTTCTCAGATGAGCTCACGAATTCCGAGGTACACATACTCTACCTCCGAATAATAAACAACCATCGAACCAATCTGAAATTCGAATCATTACGACTCATCATCATGCCCGCTTAACTTGTAACTTCTCATCATTCTTCTGAGCTTCACATATTTGCTGTAAAAATGTCGGTTTAGCTCTTAATTCTGCTAGGATTGAACCATCATCAGTCAATGATAACCGGGTATTCATAGCTCGCAAAGCTAACAGAGATTTCCGGCTCAAAGCATCAGCTACAACATTAGCTTTACCCGGATGGTAATCAATAACCAAATCATAGTCCTTTATCGCTTCAAGCCACTGCGCTGCCTCAAATTCAAATCTTTTGTGTCATCAAATATTTCAAGCTTTTATGATCGGTATAAATATGACATTTCTCACCATACAAGTAATGCCGCCATATCTTCAATATATAAATACAATAGCAGCTAATTCAAGATCATGTACTGGGTAATTTCTTTCATGTGGTTTAAGTTGTCTTGAAGCATAGGCTATTACTTTACCTTCTTGCATTAAGACACAACCTAAACCATTTAACGAGGCATCACTGTAAATAACAAATTCCTTACCCGGTTCAGGCGCACTAATACAGTGCTTTCGTTAGTAGATCTTTCAATCGATTGAAACTTTGTTGACATTCATCGATGCACTCGAACTTAACATCTTTCTCGCAATAATCGAGTCATTGGAGAAGCTATCATAGAGAATCCTGCATAAATCTCCGATAATAACCAAATAAACCCAAAAACTTCTAACTTTAGATACATTCTTGGTGGACTCCAATTGACAATAGCTGAGATTTTACTTGGATCTACTCGATACCTTCTGCAGATACAATATGTCCTAGAAAACCCACTTCTCGAAGCCAAAATTCACATTTATCGAATTTAGCATATAATCGCTTCTCTCGCACTTCGTAACACAATTCTCAAATGTTACTGTTCAAGGTCGAAATTTTTTGGCACATCCGACTCCTTTACCCAGTAGCGATAATAACCCGATCGAAGATCAATTTTTGAAAACACAGTAGCACCTTTCAGCTGATCAAATAAATCATCAATCCGGGGTAACGGGTACTTATTCTTTATGGTTACTTTATTAAGCTGCCGGTAGTCGATACACAATCTTAAAGACCCGTCTTTCTTTTTCACAAACAGAATCGGAGCACTCCAAGGTGAATGACTCGGTCGAATAAAACCCCTATCAACAAGCTCTTGCAATCGTGTCTTTAACTCTTTTAATTCAGTAGGAGCCATCCGATACGGAGCTATGGAAATCGGAGTAGTTCCCGGAATCAAATCTATAGAAAATTCCACTTCTCTTTCTGGTGGCAATCCTGGTAATTCCTCTGGAAACACATCGAAAAATTCACATACTACTGGAACTGCCTGTATTTTTGACTCAGATACCTTGGTGTCAAGTACATAAGCCAAGTAAGCATCATACCCTTTTTGACATACCTGCGTGCCGCCATTATCGAAATCATATCGATAACCCTCTGTCGATCGATTTAACCCGAGCAACTCACCATTCGACATTTTAGCACAATATATTTTTGTCTACAATTTACTACCGCATCATGTCAAGGTTAACCAATCCATGCCCAATATCACGCCAAATTCATCAAATGGCAGTAACATCAAATCAGCCGGGAAACAATAACCTCTTACCATCAGTGGACAATTTTTACAAATTTTATCCACCAAAACAGATTGACCCAGGGGGTTCGAGACTTTAACCACAAATTCAGTAGATTCAACAGATAAATTTTTAACAATTGCAAGTTTAACACATATATATGAATACGTAGAACCGTGGATCAATCAATGCAAGAATATCGATTATCAAGTAAAGAAAATGTACCAAGAATAATATCGTCTTTGAGGCATCTTCTCTGGCACGAATGGCATATGTCCTAGCAGGTGCTCGTGCTTGAGACAGATCTGCCTGCAATATCTTTCGTAGCTCCTCGGCTACCACTGACATTACCAGATGGTCGAGGTGGTCTACCTCTCAAAACTGGATTACTCGGCTTCGATATCTGTTCAGTTTCTTTTTCACCTCTTTCTGGACAATCTCTGAGGAAATGGTCAAAAGAACCACATCGGTAACAAGCCCCGCTCTTTAATCGACATTCATCAAAATGAGCTTTATTACAGTACTGGCATCTCGGCTTAGGAGTGCCAACACTACCAACACTGGTCACTGATGGAGTAGAAGGTCTTGGATTAGTGCGTTGAGAACCTTGCTCTCTCGCCCAATACCCAATGGTGTGAGGTAGAACGATCCTGATACTTCTTCAATTTCTTTGAAGCGTAAAACGGGATTTTCCCATCGATCTTTTACTAAAAATTCGAGCTTCCTCTCACTGCTTTTCTTTTCTTTGCTCAATTCTTACGCTTTATAAGCTCTCTCTCCAATGTAGCAAACTCTCGAATTTCAAGAATTCCGATCAAGTAGCTTAATGTCTTCATTCAACCCTTCTTCGAATCGTTTGCACATTTCAGCTTTTTCGATCTGTACCCATTCTCGAGCATATTTACTCAATCGAACAAATTCTCTTTCATATCTAGATATCGATCACATTTCCTGTTTCAACTCAAGAAATTCTTTTCTCTTACGATCGAGAAACCTTTGGCTGATATATTTCTTTTAAATTCATTCTGAAAGAACTCCCATGTAATTTCTTCTTTCTAAACAATGAAGCTTTAGTATTCCACCAATGGTAAGTCATGTCTTTTAGCAAAGAGAGACGGCACATTTCTGACATTCTTCTGTGTACAAGATAATTCCTCCAAAACCCGAGTAGTGTTTTCTAACCAGAATTCAGCCCGTTCGAATCATCATCAACTCGCTGCTCGAAATTCTTCTACCCGTATTTTCAATTTTATCTACTGGAGCTTTTCCTTTTCTCGACAGATTCAGCACTGCACCTTGTGGGATCTCGTGAACCGGTGGAGGAGCAGAAATGGGAGCTTGAACTTGTTGCACTACTGGGTTAGTTCTTAAGTATTGTTTAAACCATTCATTCATCATTTGAAAGAAGGTGTTTTGCCTCCTCCCCTCGACCCTCTGTCTCGGGCCTTCTTCTCGCTAGTTTCTTCTCTTTGTACTGGCCGAGCATGACTCCCACTTTCCTCGGATTGAGCTCGGTCGGATGACATTACTATAAGAAAAACACATTTAAATGGTCGGGAGATATCACACTATCAATAATAATTTAAATGGCATGTATAGCTAATCTCGTATTTACTACGTCGGTCCTAGAACAGGCTAAACCTAGCTCGATATTAATAAATGTAATACCCTACCCGTATTCATTGCCGAATAGAGTAAGAAGTATTACGAGTTTACAAATTAAAAATTTTTTTACTCAATATATCCCCTTTTATAGATATCTAACCTTCCTCAGTAAATTTTAAATCGAGACCAATCCACATCAACCAAACCAATTCAACATATTTTCCAAATATATTCATGCATATTTATAAGATAACATCATCACATACCCAAAACCAGGTTTGTTAACCATACCAATGGCTAACTCTACATTCATTTCACAAAATCATTTACTTTATTAGCTTATACATGCCATTGATTTCCAAAATAAAGTTTCTTTATATATCGAAATCCTGAGGTTGATAGTGTGATGTATCTCCACCAAATCCGATCTCCGAGCTTTTAACACTACAAAACAGGGGAAAATGAAACAGGATAAGCACTTTGTGCTTAGTAAGCTCATGTAACAAGAATTATACTTACCTAATATTTTCAATACAATACAATAAACATTTATATATCCATTCAATGCATTATTACCCTAATATGCACAAACTCAACATTCAAGTTAGTACAATAATTTGCATGTACCAATAATATATACCATGATTGATGAGCTCATCAATACCATGATTTCTATTTCCTTGTTATTTTTCCATATTTATCCCGTTGAATTTCTTGGAATTTTCGATGGATTTTCAGAGGTACACTTTTAGTGTACAATTCCGGTCCACAATTCATATTCATGTGCACACATTTCCATTTCAGAGAGCACACTCGCGAACCTCATCCTTACAATGGATTACTAGTCCAGCTAAATCCTCAGAATATAACTCATAGAGTATTGTCGGGATTACGACCCAGGCTAAATCCTCACCCGACAATTACTCTAATGAGCTTGGATCTGAATTACCACCCAAAGCAAATTGCACCCTAATTCAGACACCCGTCCAAGCTAAATCCATTTTCCACATATTCTTCTGGAGGGCTATATCAGATAGGATCACCCGTCCAAGGCTAGATCCTTTTACCGTCAATTCCTTTTCAGAGATCCATCGAATTTTCCTTTCATTCAACCGAGATTTCTTCCCATTTTTATCAAATATATCAATGTTTTATCAATTTTCATACAATGAACATTCCTTTATTCCAATCATATTCACATCAATAACATACATTTCAAGTATTTAAGAATATAATTCAAGTTACATGAACTTACCTTGATACTTGTTTGTGCACAAAAATCTACTAATCCTGAACTTTTTCCTTTCCTCGATCTAGCTTCGTATTTGAATCTTCTGGATTTGGTGTAAAAATTATGAAATACCAGCTTAGAGAACCCTCCTATGGCGTTTTTAGCTGCTGGAATTGAAGAGAAATGAAGAGAAATCTAGATATTTCCTATTTAGTCCTAGCTTTATTTAGTTAATTTTGCAATATTCCAATTTTGCCCTTAATTTATCAAATTCCCTGCTGATTTCATGCCCTTGCCGTCCAGCCCAAATAAATTTTGGGTCTAATTGCCTTTTAAATCCTTTCTTATTAGACTCTTAAGCTATTTAATCATTCTAGCAACTTTTACACCTATTACAATTTAGTCCTTTTCATTTAATTGACTACCCAAATATTAAAATTTCCTAACGAAATTTTAATACCACATTAGTAACATTTCATAAATATTTATAAAATTATTTTCGACTCAGTTTTACGAGATAAAGGTCTCGATACCTTGTTTTTACCCAATTTCTTCAATAATTTCTTTTTCTAACTAACTACTAAATCGGTAAAATTTTTCTATCAATATTTTCATACGATTTTCCTATCATATCAATTTTCATGCAAAAAATATTGAAATAAATTTCTCTTTAAATCGGATTTGTGGTTACGAAACCACTGTTCCGATAATTTTGAATTTAGGCCATTACAGAACTCTTCATAGACAACTGGACAAGTTTTTCTTCCAGGAGAGAGATCTCATCCCTCCCCATTCTAAAAAAAGTCATCACTTTCCTTCAATGCAACCACAACAATCATTATTTCTCTGGGACACTAAGAGAAATCACTCTCGACTTTTTCAAATTTGTAATCGACACCTAAAAACACATTTTACTTAATAGTTTTTAATCATAAATAAAGATAAACTATATTGAGAGTGAAAATTAAATATGAAAATAATATTTTACAAAATGTTAAATCCTCTCAACTAATGAAAAATGAAAACTCACTTATAAAAATAATTAATCAATTAGAAAATAGAATAACGTAATAAAAAAATATAATATAATAGATAAAATGTAAAATTTCAGCAACTAATAACAATAATAATAGATAAAACTCACTTATAATTTGAAATATTACTTGAGGGTATGTATGTATGTATTAACAGAGAATTTGATTATAATACCTCTTATATTACTAAAATTTGATACTATTAGTAGCATCATATTATTTTGAAACTAAATTATGATTAAAATATAAAATTCCCACCAATAATTGTAGGTTTTGTGATTCAAACAACCTTTAAAAAATTCTATCCTTTTTTAGTTTTAATTATTAAATCAAAATTCAACCCTAAAATTAATTATTTTCAAAGTAATTTTTTTGAAGGAGCATAAATTGGTTGGTTGTTTGTCCTAAAACGAAGTCCCAACTGATATTTAGACAAAATTTGAAATTGTCTTAACTCAA
The DNA here is from genome assembly GCA_025698465.1 of Gossypium longicalyx. Taxonomy (NCBI): domain Eukaryota; kingdom Viridiplantae; phylum Streptophyta; class Magnoliopsida; order Malvales; family Malvaceae; genus Gossypium; species Gossypium longicalyx. The sequence goes on from CM047004.1 coordinate 9,178,625, forward strand.
TATTCAAATTGATGTTTAGATAGAAGTTTGAACAAGACAACTTAGAGTGAGAAATAGGAGAATAAGGCAAAGAGCGTAATAGATGTACAAGCTTCATTAATGTAGCTTGGATAAACAATCTTATGTTTATAATGTTTATAAAGTCTCGCTTAATGAATGATTTTATTCAACAATCATCTGAATCACCTATTAGCTTAACCCAATCTATCCTTATACAAGAAGTAATTGCAACCCCAAAAATGATCCTAATTGTTACAAATCGCTCACAAAAAAATTCACTTACAAATCACAATAACTCTCAAATAAAATGTCTATCACGAGTGCAAAATTACAAACTAAAAGATCAATAAAACACTTGATAAAAACTCCCAAAATGCACTCAATAGTAGGGGTGAGCATTCGATCGAATCGAATCGAATCGAGTTGAAAATTTTTGAGTCAATCGAGTTTTCGAATCTTATTTTATCATCCTAACTTTATTTGAAATTTTCTCGAATCGAGTCGAGTGAGATGTAATTCGAATCGAATCGAATCGAATATATTTGTTCGAGTTAAGTTTAAAAAAAATGACTCTAGCATTATTCATTTTTATGTAATTTTTCAAAAAAATAATTTTCTTTAAAGTTTTTAAACATGAACATACAACAAAAAATTAAAGTAAATAAGTGAATAAATACAAGCAACACAACATTAACCTAAATAAACAACATTAGTCCAAAAAAACAACAAAAAAAATACAGCAAGATTATAATAAAAAAAACATAAGTAAAAGTCAAAGTAAACAACATAAGTTGAAGTAAACAACAACATTATAATAAAAAAAACATGAGCAAAAGTTTAAAATACAATAGAAACATACACCACTCCAAAAAAAAAAAAAAAAAGAATACAACAAAAGTTCAATTAACCAACAACAATAACAAACCAAACCAAATTAATAACAATAACACATCAGTTCAAAAACCATTATAAAATAGTTTAAGTTTCTTCATGAGTCCAAATAAAAAACAAAAACAATACAACAACATTGTAATAAAAAAACATAAGCAAAAGTCTAAAATACAATAAAAACCTACACCAGTCCAAAAAAAAAAAGAACACAACAAAAGCTCAATTATCCAACAACAATAACAAACCAAACCAAACTAACATCAGTTCAAAAACCATTATAGAATGGTTTAACTTCTTTCTTGTGCTTCAATCACCGTTGATAATCTTGAAACATCTAGTAAAAGTATTGGTTGAGTTAGTTAAATGATAAAAAATGTTTGCAAAAATAAATTAAATAAACATTTAACTTTATAAACTAATGTTAAGTGTATTACCTTCTTGATCTTCTGGTATTTTGAATAAATCTAGCAAATTTAAAAACAAAAGTGTTAGTTAAATTATGGGAATGCTTACTAATATAAATAATACAAAAGCTTATTTTATAAATTAAAATTTTTATATTACCGTCTTCTATGGTTTGAAGTTCATCAAGATAATCTTCAAGATTGATGGCATCACTAGATTTCCGAAGCCAATCTTGTGTGCAAACTAAAACCTCGACCATGAGAGGAGTTAGAGAACTTCTAAAACTATCGAGAACACGTCCACCTGTGCTAAATGCACTTTCCGAGGCAACTGTTGAGATAGGAATAGCAAAAATATCTTAAGCCATTTGTGCAAGAATAGGGAACCTAGGACTGTTCATTTTCCACCACAATAGTAAATCAAATGAACTTGAATTGTTTACTTCTTCATCCTCACCCAAATATCTATCCAACTCAGATTTGCTTTCTAATCCAACTTGTTTCTTCTTCTTAAGGTATTTTTGTTTGGCCAAGCCCGTTTTCATTTCTGACTGATCTATTTCCATTGAACTGCAAAGATTAGTCGAAGAACTAGATCTACCTTCAAACAATTCAATTCTCCCAGCATTAGAAGAATACTCATTGAACAAGCAATGCAATTCTTTATCAATCATTTTCATAATGTCATTAGCGACATTAGGAAAAAGCAAGTTGACCCCAAAGTCCAAAAAACTCATTTTACATCGCGGATCAAAGATGACCGCCAAGTAAACTAATCAAAGATGACCGCCAAGTAAACTAGCATGTTGATCTTGTTTCCTTCACCCCAATACTTATTATATTTCTCTCTCATTTTGGAAGTCATAGAAATTATGTCTAGATCTCCACAATCTTGCCACCCATCAAAAAGACAATGCACATCCATCAATACTTCAAAAAGTGAATGAGAGGTAACATGCAAAGATCCGGACACCTTCAATGTAAGATGATAAAAAGGCTCCAATACTTTTATAACTCTTCGAACAATTTCCCAATCATCAAATGTAGGAACTCCATCTCCAGCAGTAAGATCAAGAAAAAAATTATGGTCATCACGTACATATGATTCAAATGCACACTCATATTTTTTAGCCACCTTTAACATCATATATGTTGAGTTCCATCTAGTAGGCACATCTAAACAAAATTGAGCCTTACTATCTATCATTTCTTCTTTTACCCGTTGGTTGAATTTTGTCAACCTTGATGGTGATGCTCTTATATACCTCACAGCACCTCTAACTCGATCCACAGACACAGAAGCATCCTTAATACCATATTGCACAATGAGATTAAGAATGTGTGCAGCACATCTCATATGAATAAATTTTCTATTTGCAACAGAAGCATTTCGATGATTGAATTTCTTTCTCAAATATTCAATGGCAACACTATTGGCGGATGCATTATCAACTGTAATAGTGAAGACCCTCTCAATCCCCCAATCTCGAAGACATTTTTCAATGGCTTGACCTATGCTTTCACCTCTATGAGCGGATATTGGGCAAAAATTTATAATCCTTTTTTGCAACCTCCACTCATCATCCACCCAATGTGCTGTTAAAACCATATAAGATATCCTTTGCAATGAAGTCCAAGTGTCTATAGTCAAACAAACTCTACTTATATCTTTTTCAAAACAGTTCTTCATCACACTCTTCATGGAGTTAAATAAATCAAGACAATCCCTTCTAATTGTCCAACGAGATGGAAGACTAAACCGTGGGCAGGCTATAGAAAGAAAGTATTTGAAACCCTCTTCCTCTACAAATTTAAAAGGTAGTTCATCCACAATTATCATACGAACTAATGCTTTTCTAACAGCATCTTTATCAAACACCCAAGTTGATAAATCTGTTGTTTCTTGGCTAACCTTCACAAATGCTAATTCTGATTGCTTCGGATTAGAAGTATTACCTCGAGGTCTTTTTAGGCATGTTTTTAAATGGTTATTCAAATTCGTTGTAGAACCCGAAGTTGATTCCATAGTGTAAGTAACATCACATGTATTGCACCTTGCTCTCTTCTCCCCCTCTTTAGTCACAAATTTGGTGAAATGGTTCCAACAAGATGCTCTTGGAGTAATCTTTTTTCGAACATTTTCATTGGTTGTTTGATCATCTTTACTTGGGGAAGAATTTTGTGAACTTTGAGTTGAACCATCTCGCTTTGGATCACTCATCTACAAGTAAACATTTGTTGCAATCACTAACCATGACCAATAATTGATTTAAAATCAAACCTAATAAATCGGTTAAATTAAAAATTAATTAATATAATAGTACAATAGCATAAATTAAACAAAAAAAAAAAGAGAATAAGATGGAAATTTTAGTTAAAAATGTGTCTTGTTACTTTTAGAAAAGTAAACCCTATCAATAGGTCACCCTAGTTAGGTAGCCCAATTTCTTACTAAATATCTATAATCTATAATTCTATATCTACCGAACATAGATTTTGAGTTACCTTATATATCTGTTCTAACAATTTGATTTTGATTGTTTTAGCATAGTCATTATAAAATTTCTTACAGATTTTGGGTTTAGTGTTTACAGTTTTTGAGTAAATTTTTATTAAGTGTCCGAGAATAAGATTACAACAAATTTTGAGTAAATTAGGCTTAAATTAGAGCTTGTATCGATTAAATAAGGAATTCATTTCTAGACTAAGAGATCTAAGTTCAAAATCAAATTACATAAACAATTTTGGGGCACTTTTAAGTTTTGCTGTGTTAGTGAAGAAGTTGTTATAATCTGCCAATGATGCAGATCAGTCCATTAAATTTCCAAGGTATACCATTTCATACTAGTCCATACTGTAATATTCTTGTTGGTTGTTTATGTTGAATCCGACCTTATATATGAACCAATGATGATATACATGAATACGAATCTGATCCCTATCTTGCAGCTTAATTATGATGCAAATGAACTGAATTCTTAAATTATACAATTCCAATGCCATTAGCCCACAATCCACAGAATAACAATTTCATTGCCTTGGTATTAACTGATCCTAAGCATGTTTACTGGTATTCTTGCAAATAAACAAAACAATCCAAAAGCCATGGCTTATTTAAAGTATTCATAGTCGTGATATCATAGAAATTTTGCTTTGGAAATCATTGCTAGTGGATACTAATGAAAATAGATGTACATTAAGTGCCAATTAACCAGAAAATAGATGTTCATAAAATAAATGTACAGATGGATAAATAAACATTAATGCTGTAGGTTTTTTCTTCTTCAATCATTGAAGAAAAATTAGTTAATTCATAAGGACAGAAATCATACAAGAATCTAATAATTACAACTTGAATTAGTAATACAAAATTAATTAACTAAGTTTTAAAAAAAATCTTATAAATTAGTAAACCCCTAGGAAATAGATAACACTTAATAACACATTAAATTTATAACAGTCAGATGGAACAAAGTCTTCAATAATTCAAAACAAAGTCTTCAATAATTTAACCATTGAATCAAAACAAAGTCTTCAATAATTCAAAAATGTTTCAAGAGTCAAGACAAACCTTAAAGATGCAAAAACTTGAGCTTAAAATGGAAGAGAACAAAGTACCTCGGTCATTACTCAGAAGGAACAGCAACTCGATTTGGAGGTAAAAATTTTAATTTAAAGGTTGAAATGAACTAAAAGAAGAAGAAGGATATTAATTTTAGGGTTTTATTTAGCAAAACAGAGTAAGGTTTCGTCTTTCGTAGAAATAGAGGGTAAGGGTTTCGTGGAAATAGGGGGTAAGGGGTTTGAATAACAGTGTTTAATTTTATGGTTTTGTGAAAAACAAAGTCTGGAGAGAATAAGAAAATTAATTGGATTTGGCTACTGGAGATGGCATGGGGCTTGGGGGTTTGAATTGATTTGGGGGAGGAATTGGGTTTGGGTTTTGGGAAAATAAAGTTTTGGGCAAACGGGCTTGGGGTTGGGGTGAGGAAAAATGGGTTAAAATAAAATATTTGGGCTTAGGGGTAATTGGGTTTGGTAATTAGTAAAAGTTTAAAATTTAAAAATATAGTTTATATTCGGTTTATTCGAATTATTTGAGTTATTCGAATTCGAGAATTCAACTCGACTCGAATTTGAAATTCGAAAAAAAATTCGAGTTGATTCGATTAATTCGATTAACTCGATTAACTCGATTCGAATAATTCGAAATTCGAATTTTTTTTCGATTTTTTCGAATCGAATCGAGTTTTGCTCACCCCTACTCAATAGTCATACTAACTGTAGTGGACCAATACAAGAGCTCTTCAACCGGAATTTTGATAAGCTTAAAACTCTAAGTGTTAGGGATTGACCCGATTAAGTAATGAACAAGCAAAAAGTAGAGGAAGAAATTGAGAAATTGAACATATAAATTTAACTTGGAAAATCCTCTCCAAAAAGGATAAAAAATCACAGGTAAAGATGATTTTACTATAATTGCAAAAGAATGAAGAGAAAAGATAGAGATAAAAACTAAACCCCAAAACTCGAAAAAACAAAAAACTCTTAAAACGTAAACACAAAATTCTCCAAAAGTATTATGCGTTCTAATCTCTAATGGGTTTATTTTTTAAGGTTGTAAAAGAGCCTATTTATAGGCTAAATTTATATGTCAAATAATAATAAAATAATCTAGACTAATCAGAGTTTGATTGAAACAAATAAACAAAGTTTAACTAGAAGATTATTTCTCAAATTTGATTGAAATAAGAGTCATACTCAACAAATCTATACCTTCACTCATATTTCCATAACGCCATCTTTGCCAAAGTCTGCCACGGGCCTATCTTGGACTATGTAGTGAATTAATTGAGTCGAATATGTGCTTAGAAATTGGAAGATTTCTAGCCTTCGACTTGTTTACTGCCAAATCAAAACCAACCCGGGTATGATTTTCACGAACACAGTTCCTTAAAATTTTAAAACCTGCATCCAAAAGAGAACCTCTATTCAACAAAACGATCATACCTTTTTCCCTCTTATGGCCAAGCTGCTCCGCTTTAAACGAGTTAACTTTGACTCCGTAACGGACGAGGGACGTTTAATTTCACCAGTGAATGTAGAACCTTCCAGAATATAAAAATTGCCGGTTCTTTTACTTTTTAACAAAACGAAAGCCCCACAAGACACCTTAATGTCGCTCGACTCGATGTTGATTCTGCAACCTTTTAAGTCTAAAATACTCAATGAGATGAGATTCTTTCGTGAATCAGGTACATACCTGACATCTGAGAGTGTCCTAAACGTCCCATCGTGCATCCCAATTTTAACAGTACCAATACAAATTAACTTACTGGATGAATCGTTTCCCATGTGCACAACCATTCTCTATTGTGACATATGTGGAAAGAACATCCCGAATCTAGGATTAACTCGGACGTAAGCTCGGAGCTTTCGTTCGTTGACACTAATAAGAAATTATCACCACTTTCATCGGCCAAATTAGCACCAACAACATCTTCCTCATTACTTTCAGCCGCCCTTTTATTTCACAGTTTATAACAATCTACTTTGGTTTGACCTAACTTCTTACAATAGTGACACCTTTTGTCTCGCTTCTTTGCTGTTACCAAAATGGAAGCTTGCCTATCTGCCTTGCTATCTGAACCAAACTCATTGTTGAGTTTGTCTTTACTCAATAAATGACCTTTCACATCCTCAAATGAGAGTTTGTCTTTGCCATAAATTAGGTCTCACTAAAAGAATTGTATGAAGGGGGTAAAGAACACAATAATAGCATAGTCTAATCTTCATCGTCAATCTAAACCTCAACGTTATTTAAATCATTTAAAAGGGTAATGAATTGAATGATGTGATCTCTAAGAAGCTCACATTTGTTTATGCGAAACGTAAATAGACGTTGTTTCAACACTAAACGATTAGCCAGAGACTTAGTTGTATAAAGAGTTTCTAACCTTTTCTAGAATGCAGATGAGGTCTTCTCCATCAATACCTCCTACAATGCCCTATTTGCGAGGCACATCTGGATTGCAAACAAGGCCTTTTCATCAAGCTCTTCCCATTCTGACTGATCTAGATTCTCGGGCTTTTTTTCGGTAACGACCTTTTTCAAGCTAGTCTGAACTAAAATTGTCATCATTCGAACTTGTCACAAATTGAAATTTGTGACACCATCGAACTTCTCAATGTCAAACCTTGTTGTTTCCATCTCTGAATGGGCTGATCTACGAAAATTGAACTTGCTTTGATAACACTTTGGGGATTGACTTGATTTAGCAATGAAAATGTAAAAAATAGCAGAAGAAAATGAGAAATTGAACACAGAAAATTAACGTGGAAAGACCTCTCCAAAGAGGATAAAAAACCACGGGCAAAGATAATTTTACTATAATGGCAAAAGAACGAAGAGTACAAAGATGGAGATAAAAACTAAACCTCGAAACCCCCAAAAACAAAGAATCCTCAAAACGTAAACACAAAATTCTCTAAAAGTGTTATGAGTTCTAATATCTAATGGGTGTATTTTCTAAGGTTGTAAAAGAGCCTATTTATAGACTAAATTCATAGGGCAAAAAATAATAAAATAACCTAGACTAATCAGAGTTTGATTGAAACAAATAAACATAATTTAACTGGAAGAATATTTCTCAAATTTAACTGAAATATGAGTCATACTCAACACTAAGTTAATAGTTGAATTTATCTCTTGAATTATCTTGAATATTTATCCCGTAACTTCCTTCATATCCAAGTACAACCAACTTGATCTCCAATTAAAAGGATAAGAATAAGGTATGAGATGATGAAAACTAATCCTTCCTCTTTTTCCTCTCCAAATTTGATCAACAACTTTGAATACAGATTAGACCATGGCTTGAGGATCATTTGCTAACTGAGAATCATACCATGGAGAACTAAGGAAAAAAATGCCAACTTTATATTGCACTTAGATTGTCTTGAAGGCATATCCAGATTGCCTTCTAAATTAATTAAGTGAATCTTCTTATAAATTTTAAAATTTTATTAAGTCAATTTAATTCAAAATAAAATTTTAAACTTTAGAAGGAGATTAAATTAATTAACTAAGTTAATTTCAACATTATAGTAGCAAATCGATTGATACTATTAAGGGATAACAAATTTTCAACAATTTATTTAATTAATTTTTAATGTTTTAAAATATAAAATTTCAATATTAAAAAAATAGAACTTTAGAAAAGGAGTAAACAAGTACAAAATGATAAATTTTTAATGCATTATTTTAATTTCTATTACTTTTTCACTTTAATTTTTAATAATTTTTTTTACCTCAATTAATACTTAAAAATAGGACATTTTTTAAGCTACCAAAATAAAAATGTAAACATAAAAGTAAAATCAACCTCAAAAAGTCATTTTAAAGTTTTTAATTTGAAAAGTCATTACATAAACTTCAGACGATGAAAGTATACGCAACAATCCAACGACTGTTTATGGTTACAATACAACATTTAGTAATGACTTTTAACGTTGATAATATCAAATTTTCTCTAACCCTAAGTCATTTTCAGTCTCAAGGTGTAATATACCCAAAAAGAAATCATTTTATTCGTTTTCTTTCATGACTACAAATTGATTTGATGGTGGGAGTTACCATTTACTATTTCATCCTAAGTGAATGCATTGCATATGAGTTACAAACTACATTGACTTGCCATTATTTTAGTTGTCTGACATTCGGAATACCTTTGCTTCATCTCTTTCAATCTGCAGAAGCATACCATGATGGTCTTTGCAACACCACATCTTCATCACACCTAACCATATTTTGCTACAACCGTAAAGTTGTTAGATATAAAATTTAAAATCATAAATTAGAATTTATCATATCAAATCATTAAAAATAAATCAAGAATAAAATTAAATGTGAAAGTGTATTTAAATTCATTGATATTTTGAAATCTTCGAATTTTATAGTTTTGATCTTTCAAATTAACACTAATAATTTAGAGAAGGTGATTAAAAGATGGAATATTTTAACCAGCCTCATACGCGGCATGTTGTGATCAGAGAATGGTTAATTATTTTCTATATTATTACTCTCTATTTACATTCTTAGTACATTACCATTATATTATCATATATTTGACTTCAATATAATATTTTTTATTTGATTGAAATTTGCGAGACTGTAAAATTACCATAATTGCATTTATTAAATTATAAATAAAGATTAAAAAATTAATTAAATTTATGATGTAATGACAAATGACTTTCATTAAGAAAAGTCTTCACTGACATGTTTTGTGTTTGATTCTTATTAACTCTTTACTCCTTTTCTTTATTAATAAATAAATAAAATGAGAAAACCATTAAACTATATTGAAAGTGAAAGTTAACTATGAAAATTAAGAAAATATTATAACAATAACACTAATAATATTCAAAAAATTGAATTTTCTCATTTAATAAATAGATATAGAAAAATGAACTTATTATAATATTGATAATTGTTATAATAGAAATAAAAATTCAATTGTAATAAATAAATACAAGTGAAATGTTAATTAAGGTAAAATCAACAAAAAAAAAATTGAAGAGGCTGATTAATTAGTATTTTTCTTAACAATTTCATTATTAATTCAAATTATATCTGTTTTGAAATTTCATCATTGATTTTTTAAACAATATAATTTTTTGAAAATATAATATCAATAAAAGAAATATTTTATATATTGCCAGTGAAATTTTTAGACTCGATAAATATGGTCACCAGGTTGACAAGTGTCCTATAGGGATATACTAAAAAAAAAAGAGACACATGATAATTTTCTAAAACTACTTATGAAATAAAATATATATTGACAGTATACCAAATATAAATCTTATCAAGAATGAGTTTTGAAAATATATTTAAGATTACCTAGAGTACTACTAGCCGACCTAAAATTTCTACCATGGGCCCTTTAAAAAAAAAAAAGCTAATAAAAGTTAGAAATTGGCGTTTCCTGGTTATGGGTATCCAAGACACCAAACAAATATGAAATTAGGGGTCTTTTTGAATATATGGTCCGTTTATTTATGATTAGTGTAAAAATAATCGTGATAGTAAGATTAAATACTATAACGATACTGTAACGTAAGGACTACACTAAAAATAAATACACCATTCAAGACCCTAAGTTCGAAACATGTATAATCTTTTTAAATGAAACACATTACCATGCCTTTACAACGCCATTATCTTTTTATTTAATTTCTCAATTTTTTTGAATTTTTAAATTTCTCAATTACCAATACTTTATTTTTTTTTCTTTTTTAACATACACATCATCTCCAAAAAGTTTCATCCAACAATAAAAACAAAAACAAAGAAGCAAAAATCAAGCCTCAAAATGAAGAATGAAAATTGAAACCGAAACTAAAAATGAATAAAGAAATAAATATGTAATTTGATATATGAATTTTAATTTGTTATAATTATATACATAAAACTTTGATTGTAGCTCAAATATATATATGAAATTTTAATTTTGATTCAATAATACATATTTAAAGAAATAAATATATCAATTTATTTTTATATTAGATAAATATAATTAATATTGTATGCAATATTTCAATATAAAATATGTTACATCAATACAAAATAAAAATTAACATATAAAATCACACATTAAACTAAAATTAATATATATTTTTTAAATTTATCTCTTTTAAAAAATTCCTAATAATGCTAAGTAAAGTAAACTATTATCATGATCTGTCATGTTCTTTGTCCCCCGTTTTCAAGAAAGATTTCCCCACTATAAATCCACTTATCAATCACATTGCACTTTTTGTTTGCAAATAATAATATTAGTTTTTATTTAAAACAACAAGTATATTACTCTTTTTCATAATTAAGATGGTATTTTATTAATTCGTAATAAAAAATATTTACTTGATAATTATTTAACAAAAAAATATAATAATAAATTTGAATTTAATAGTAAAATTTGTTAGTACAAATTTCCGATGAGAAAAATCTCAAACATACGAACGAAACTCGAACAGAAAAAAGAAATAGGATAAGGCTTCAAGGCGTGTATCAAGCCACTATCTTTAAGGTTATATTCACCCTCACCTATCTTCGGTGTGCAAATGAGTTCCAAGCAAATTAACCTCGAAGATATAATGAAGCTAATGACTATTTTTGTTTTGTACTGACGAGAATAGTTCACTAAGCACCAAGCAATGTATAGCAAGAAACTCAATTTCTATAAAGAATTTCTTCTGTAAATCTTTATAGAACAATCTAATAATATTAGAAAATGAGGAAGGATAGAAAGAACTTTTAGAACTTGTTGGTGTGATTTCTAAATGAAATCTCATTCCTATTTATAGGAATTTTCATGTCTCTTCATAAAGACATATTTCAATAGGTGTCTTTATGAATAAATAAATAATAATAATAATTCATTTAATTTTATAACTATTCAAATAATATTGTTTGAATAATTATACTTCTTTTTAAAAAATCAAATGATATAATTTTTGACCAATGACCAAAAGATTTATCTTTTGATTAATTACACCCATTCATTTATAGTTATTGGAATACTATAAATATTTGAAAATGTTCCAACACAATTTTAACAATGTTAATATTTTAAAAAGAAATTCACTTTAATATTTTTATCAAAATAAATGTTAAATTTCTTTTTTAAGTGTAGTATAGGGATCAAAATTAAAATTTAACTATTAACTTATAAATATATATATATTTAAAAATTATTTTAATTAAAAATTTAAATATATATTTTTAAAATTGTAAAAAATCATATTGCTTAAAATATCTTGCCGCATCCAAACCTTTGGAAAATGTCTTTTAAAGACAACCTAGAAATATATATATATATATATACATCTTTGTTGGAAAACAATAAAATAATTTTTTTTAAAAATAGAAAAATAAAAAATATAAATGTAGCCAATTGAATTTTAATTTGATTGGTATTAATATTAAATTTTAATTTTAAATAGGAGGATAAAAAGTGATTGAACATGCTCAAATTTATAAAGGTTGAAGAAGATGTAAGAGTAATTGTAGACATTTATTAAAAAAAATGTAAATGTAACTAAATCTAAAATTATTAACTCTGCATGATTAAGAGAACCTATTGGTAAACAAAACTTAAGCGAAGAGCATAAAATTTGGGTAAATTAACCTGTTAATTAATCTAGAATTAGATTGTTTTTATTTTTGATTTAATTACCTTTGTTAATTAAAGTCACCAAATTGATCACTTCATAGTTAAATCTAACAAAATACTATCATTTTCTTTTTATTTCTTTTTCTTTAATTTTCCTTTTTGTTCTTCCTTAATTCTTTTTTCATTCATTTTTTCTTTCCATTATCACTCCTCTCCTTTTGCATTTGGGAAGACAATTGTTAGCATTTTCGATTTTAAAAAGGGGAGTGGATTATGGTCGAACGGTGTTGGTGGGTGCGAGAGAGCTAGGAAAGGAGTTCCACTATACAAAGTGTGGGGATTTTAGAGTTTGGGCATGGAGGATCCATGGGTCGCTGATGGATTTTGGTTTCAATGCTCGTGCAACCATTGCCTTTTGCGTCTCAGATGTAGAAAGATATGGATTTAAAGAAGAAGATGAAGAAAAGCATAGGAGATCGAGTGGAAAGAAAAAAAAAGAAAGAAAGAAAGAAGGAAAGGAAAACAAAATTAATAGTGGAGTGGTAAATTTAATTAAGATGACTAAGTTAACACAAGAAATTATGAGTTGAATTTTAGAGGATATTTTACACTTGTTTTTGTCCTCGATTTAATACTTGAAGAAATAAAGTCAGAAAAAGAAATTAATGCAAAATTAAGAAATTAAAGAATAAAAATAATTCCCTAAAATATTAAGAAATTGAAAAAATAATCTAGAAATATATATATATATATATATATATATGACTGCATACAATCTTACCTACTGTAATAGTAATTAATCTATATTATTGAAACGATAGGATTTAATTAATCTAATTTGATTGAATGTATAATAAAAATAAATTTTTTTTCTAATTACAACTTACTTAACCCTTTGAGACTAGTCCAAAAGAAAAGGGGCCATTCAACCAATAATCTAAAATGTCCTTATATTCCAAAAAAGGTAAAAAGTAGAAAATTTAAAAAAACAATAAGTCAGATTATTTAGAAGAAAGCAAAAACAAAGACCAATTAAGCATTAACAAATTTATTGGACATTCTCATCACGTTTGCAAAGAAAAATAATTCATGGGGTCATTATTTTCATTCGTGAAACAGTTTTACTAGATATACTTGCACTTTTGTATTTGGATTGGTATGCAAACTTGTTAAATTTATTGGTATCTCTTTAATTGAAAAATCTTAATTTTTTTTCTTACATCACTTTGAAAAATTTAGGTAGAAATTGAGTGGATTGATTTGTGTTCAATATAAATCAATCAAAGATTCTTTTAAACACTTTTAGTGTGAATGTATTTTCTTAATTGTAGAAATCCAGTTTTTTATAAAAGACTAATCATAGAAGATTTATACAAATATTTGATTCATTATTGAAGATTTATTGAAGTACAAATAAAGGGAAGATATGTTTACACATTATTGGATTTTCTGCAAGACTCAAACACCTATTTAAAGAAGCCTCGTTTATTTCATTACGTATGATTGAGAGAAAGAACTTATTTGTTCATTTTGCGAAACTCATTTTCACTATAATTACTTTGTAAACAAATTGTTTTTTCATGTTGAATTTGTAACTAAGCTTTCAAGAGAGAAGTTTTAGTGTGGTGAGTGTTCTACTTGATGTATAGAAGTGAGGTTGCAACTTGGTGAGTGAGTTGAATTTAAATCACATCTTGTACTGCAGACTGATAATGGATTACTCTCTAGGTAAGGCCTTGCAGCTATAGGAAAATTTTCTGGATTGCGTAAACAAGTTCTATGTCCATCTCCATTTTTACTATTCAAGTTGTTCGTATAATTGCAATTGAACCTACATTTGACAAGAAATTTAAACAAATTCTCAATAGGTATCAAAGCCTAACACTAAGTGACAATCTTGTAGTTGAAATTGTTAAGAGATGCAAAGAAATTTTGTATCAAGGCCCTTATCATTGATTGCTCCAACTACGCCTACTAGAAGGTAAGGATGAGGGTGTTTATTAAGTCTGTGGATGAGAAAGTCTAAAAATCTATATTGACTAGTCGGGAGCCTCATAAGATTGACATGAGTGACATAAAGACTTCCAAACTAGAAGTCACATGGATTACTAAGGAGAACAAGTCAGCGAACGAAAACTCCAAAGCTCTTAATGCCATACATGGACCCTCAAGAGTTCAAACAAATGTCGAAATGTGACATTCCTAAAGAAGCATGGATAATCATGAAAACAACTCATTAAGGTAGGTAATCCAAGCTTCAAATGTTGATAACCGGGTTTGAGACTCTTAGAATCCTTAATAATGAATCTTTGTATGAATTTTATGCAAAACTCTATGACATTACTAACCAAGAATTGACTCTTAGTGAGGAGTACTCTAATGCTAAGCTAGTTAAAAAAGTCTTAAGGTGGCTATAGAGGAGGTTAAAGATATTGACACAATGAGGATTTGTGAACTCATTGAATCCCTACATATCTTCAAGATGAAGATACCAAAAAGATTAAAGGTAAAGCAAAGAAGAATATTTCACTATAAGTTACATCCCAAGTTGCAACTAAAGGTGAAACTACCAATAAAGATCTGTTTGAGGAATTAGCCATTCTCACAGAATATTTTAACAAGATATTTAAGAAACTGCCAAAGGAAAAGAAGAAACTCCGAAGGAAATCACAACTTCAACAAAGGAAAAGGCAAGGCTTTAACAACCAGTGAAAAAACATCCAATGAGAAAAAGGAAGGCAACCAATGTCATGAGAACAAAGGATTTGACCATATTCAAGTTAAATTTGGCAATATTTTGAAAAAGAAGAAGAAGGTATCACTCTATGTGGCTTGGAGTGACAATGATTCTTCAAGCGAGACAAACAAAGATAAGGAGTATCTTAATAATTATGTGGCCTTTACTAAAGGTGCACTAGAAGTTGAAACTGACTTAGACAACTTCAATGATAGTGATTGTAACACCTCACACTCGACTTAGATGTTATGGATGAATCCTAAGAAATTAAATAAATCAATTTTAAACCCAGATTTTAAACTAGAAAACATGTGTTTCAACGATATTAATTTTTGCAAACCTCTTTCCAGTTTTTAGAAAGTTTGTGTTTGAAGTTTTCCGTTTTACAGAAAACTGTTTGATTTATTTCTTAGTTTTTCAACTAAAAAGTCCAAAAAGTTTAGAATCATTTAAAAATGTGAACCAACAAATTTAACTAACTTGGAAACCAATCCGAGCTCCTGCACGCCGCCCGATCCTACGTTTGCTGATTACCTGATAAGATAAAAATATAAGGTGAGCTAACAAGCTCTGTGTGTAACTTAGCCCATACAAACAAATCAGATAGCAAATTCACATAGAAATCAGAAATCGGACAGATATGAAAGCATGACATCTCTCGCAATGCAATATGACAGACAGATCAATTACAAATACTGATGTGTCGTTGAGAGCACCAAAAATATCCTATTCCCTGTAAAATAGTAAAAATAATAGTAAAAATAATAGTAAAAGGGAAGTAGGGTCGAATCCTCAGGGACCGGATTATATGAATGCTTGTTTCTCGAAATCCTGGGCAGAATCGTTCCCAAGAAAACCTGCGTGACAGAAAAAAAAACAGAATTAAAGATTTGATTTGGAAAAATAAAAATAAAAACAAAATCTAAAGTAGACTGAAATTGTGATTACAAAAATAATAAAAATAATAAAGAGAGTTAAAGGAAAAGAAATTCTTATTGGTAGATTTCAGCCTCCAGTTGTCTCATTCCGCCTTGGGTTCAATCCTCGGCTTTTAAATAACCCTTCTCAACTCAAGTAAGCCAGTTATAGTGGAAGAGGATGCCGACGACCACCAGCTCCAAATATTAGACTTACGATTTTTAGGGAACCTGACTCTAGCCAGTAATCTATGCTAGATCAACGCTTCTCAATGGCGAATCCCACGCCATTTTGTCTCTTTAACTCGCCAACCTCTGACGCAGTAAGTTAACGAACCGACTGTGCAATCCTTCCAAAATATACAACGCGGCCACCTTTGTATATGCTGAAAAGCTTACTTCTTAAGGGCTATGGACGGAAGCGTCAGCCCGTAGTACGGAGAAACGATGAATACTTGAAGAGAAGGCTAAGTACGGATTCTAGGCATCAAGAACCCTTTTTGGGAAATATTGATAACTTTCGGCTAGATAGGTTTTACTGGCTCATGATAATGGTGGAAAAAAAATATGAAAATAGAAAAGGGAATTTTATTGAAATAAAATATGAAGAAACAAAAGCCTAGACTATCAGGGGGAGAGTGTTTTCAGAAAAAGATGAGTACCAAATAGAGTCACTTCACCCCCTATTTATAGTGCTAGGGAAATAGTCTAATTTGACTTAAATTCTAAAAAGATAAATACATTTAATTAAAGATAATTAAAGATAATTAAAATAAAATCCTAAAATTAAATAATCCTAATAATTATCTTAATATTAATTATCCTAATACAAATAAAATGGAGTCTTATAAAATAAAATCTCTTCTTTTTGCATTTTTAGTCCTTGTGTCTTCCATGCTCGCACTTTTGGCACAATCTTTTTTCTGTGTCGCATGTCAGCCCATTGTGTCTCCAAATTCGCACTTTTGTCCCTTAATTTTGCTTTTGCCTCCAAATCAGTCCCTAAAAGATAAAAAGACATAAATAGCTCAAATTAGTAGGATCAAGCTCAGAATAAACACATGATTAATACATAAAAATACGTTATTCTAGAGCATTATCAAATACATATACAAATACAAATCCTACCCCCATCCACTACACACCATCTCCGTCCATCCCTACACACTAGTTAGGGTAATAAATACCCATCCAACTCCACACACCAAGATAGTGAGCATATGTCACTTTTTAGAATAGTGCAGTCAAGCTGCCAAAAATAATGTGGTAATATGCTAGATCTAGATAAGTATGGTCAAGCCACCAGAATAGATATGTGGTTAAAACCACCAGATAAGACAGATCATTAAACTACTAACACTTCCTCCATCACATCATAATCCCACTCAATGCACATGTAATCACTATCCATGTATATCCAAATGCACACAAATCATACATGCTTTACACATTAGAACATGCAAACATGCTTCCAGAAGTTACACATACAAAAGCAGAATATCATATTTTGTATATATAAGCTATACATTCATATAACAAACCTTACGAGGTGGCTAACATTGAATCGCACATCATACACGACCTTAACTAAAATTTACTGAAAATGGGCCCATACGCCAATGTGGCCTACGCTGCCTAGCACACGACTATGTGTCTTACATGATTTGGCACATGACCATGTAGTGTCAACAGTATACTTTTTGGCTTTGCGCCGTTCACTATTTTCGGGACAAAAGATACACACCTGGTCATTTTTTTATGCTGACACAACAGTCACAATTCCAGCACCTAAAAATGACATTTAGAACAAACTAATTAGCAAATCTCGTACTAAATCTGACCACTACATCGGACGCAAATAATATTATTACGAACTAAATGAAACTATCCCTTAATTAGAACTTCCATCCACTTACCCATGCAAAAAAAAATAACCTTAAACTGCACTTAGACCGTTGGAGGAGTTGATGTTTGTAACACTCCTAACCCATCTCCGTTGCCGAAGTTGGGTCATGGAGTATTACGATAACAATTTAAACATTTAACATTACTATCTCATAAATATTCAACCATAAATACAAATAATCAAATTACATTCCAATCATAGCAAACATACACTTACGGACCTTAAACCGAGTCTACGGGGCCCTACAAATAGTTTAGGAACATTCTGGGGTCAATTCGAAATAAAGTCAAAAAATTAGAAAAAAAATTGAAAATTTGAAAATTTGAAAACAGAAGACACATAGCCGTGTGGCCAGGCAGTGTGTCACAGTCCAGAATAGAGGTGTTCATGGGCTAGGCCAGGCCGGATTCGGGCTGGGCTCAACTAAAAAATCATGCCCATTTATTGGCTCGGGCCTAAAAAATGGGCTTAAAATTTTTCCCAAGCTTGACCCGAATAAAAATACTAAAATCGGGCCCGACCCGGCCTGCCCGTATTAATTTTTTATATTATTTTTATATTATTTTTAAATATATATAATACATCAAAAATACTAAAAACATCAAAATAAATATTTCCCAACAAATTGAAAATAAATTTTAAAAAATATGTAGACTTAAATAACACTAAGATAGATGCTTAACAAGCAAATGCCTCTAAAATAATAAAAAAATTAACAAATGCCTTTAAAATAATAACAAAATTAACAATAAAATAAGTTTTATACAATATCCAAACAATAACAACATAATAGTAAAATGGTAGCAAAATAGGGAGAAAACAACAAGAAAATAACATTCAAAAATAAAAAAAATGCATTTGTCCTTTAGTGAATTCGGGCCGGGCCCGGGCTAAAAATACCTTACCCGAGGCTCGGGCTATTTTTTAAACGGGCCTTATTTTTGTCCAAGTCCATTTTTCGGGCCTATATTTTTACCGAAACATTTCCACATTTCGGGAGGGCCCGACCCAGCCCATGAACACCTTTAGTCCAGAACATGTGGTCATTTGAAGTACAGACACATAGCCATGTCGCAGCTCATGTGTTTGCCCGTATGGATATTCGAATTAAGGTTACAAGGCCGCGTCGCAAGCCATGTGTCAGGTCGTGTGAAACCTGCACCTAAAGATAATAAGATACACGGTCGTGTGAGTGGACTGTGTGTGTCACACGACCATGTGACAGCCCTTGTCATAGGCCGTGTGTAGCATATTTAACTCCTAATTCAAGCCATTTTATACATCATTCGTTGAGTAACAATTCATACCATATCTAGATCCATTCCTAGGTTTAAAATCCCATTCAAATAATCAATTACATGCCAAAAACTCATTCATCCTATACCTAACCAATATGCCATTCAAAGACACCTCAAACAAAGATTAATCATTCAAATAATTAAGTTAAGAGAACATAAGAAATCAACCACATTTTCATACTCAAAGCTCCATCAAAATAGCCAAATATAATCACTTTCATCAAGTTGTCATTATAACTAACATTTACCAATCCATATCAACACTTATATACATCCAAAAGAGTCAAACTCATAAAAACATAACTATTTCATTCACAAATTATATACAAGCATTTGTTTCAAGGCAATCATACTCCAAAAGTTTACATGACATTCAATAAAAGTAGCCTTCACTAAATTCAACTATAGGCAAAAAACCATTACTCAAAGCATCATCACCCTAGGTACATGCCAAGACACAAAAAGAAATACGTCACCAACGTTGAGTTCGGGATTGTTGTTGGATGCTAAGTCATTAGAAAAAAAGTAGGTACCTAACCTACATACAATTGAATGATCAAATACTGAGTAAGTTCACTAACTCAAAGAACTAACATTACAATTAATGTCCTTAATTTTATAATCCACAACATGTAATTTACATTTCCATTTATTTTACTATCAAGTTCAACATGAGCCTTTCATACATCTTCCAAGATATTTTTCATATACCAACCTTTTTCAATAGATCGATTATACACTGCCAATATGGATAAATTTGTGGATGACACTCGGTGCCTAACGGTTAAACCGTAACCAAGTTTTACGCCCAGCGCTAGTCAGATAAACCGATGATATTAAATGTGTGCCAAGCACTAGTCGGATTAACCAACAAAGATTTGCGCCCAACGCTAGTTGGATAAACCAATGATATTAAATGTGTGCCCAACACTAGTTGGAATAAAGATTTGCACCCAGCGCTAGTTAGATAAACTGAAAATATTAAATGTGTGTATATGTCCTGCACTTCCAACACAAGATCAAATAATCTCAATTCCATCATATCATAACTAAACTTCTTAAGTTTACCAATATTGCTCATCATCAACTTATTCAGTTCAATATAAAACTCATAAGTGTACACATAAATCATTTATCCATAATCAACCATTTAAAACTATTTTCTCAATCATTCAATTACTCCAAGTCACTTTCCAATATACTTCCTGTCGAAACCCTTTCTTAAAAAGAGAGAATTTTGAAAAACGGGAGTCGCCACCAACCTTTTAGGTGTGATTGGATCACCTTATAAAAACATTTTGGTCTACGAAAATGTGAGAAAATAGGTTCGGGAGTCGGTTACATACGAGGAAGGATTAGCACCCTCGCAATGCCCAAAATTGGTATCGAATTGAATAATTTCTATCTTAATGTCAAAAGTTTGAAGGAATTTAGAAATAAGATCCCTTTTTTCAAAACTGTAATAATTTGAGTTGAAAATCAAGATTCCTTCGCTCCAAAAGAATGCAAACATCATATCCAGCATGATTGGACACGATATTCTTAAACTTTCGTAATTGAAATAATCTCGTGATTTACAAAATTTATTTAGAAGGATATTTTTTAGACATTTAGACAAATGGGAAATCGCAGCCCAGCATGTTAGGGCACTACTTCCCGAATTCCTAAATACCAAAAACATTGCCTTATTTTTTAAAATTCTTTTGGATTAAATGAAATATAAACTTTTATAACAATGATGCATTTGACATATTACAAGATATCAATACTAAACAATATAAACTACATATTTTAACATTTCATGCAAATATAATATAGAAAATGATGAATAACGACATAAATTATATAATATACATTAATCTTTCATGCAGATATAAATAACATAAATATACATGCATTTATATTTCATGCAAAATATAACATAGAAAACAATGAATATAACAACATAAATTACATAATACATATATAACTTAAAATAACAACATAAATAGTCAATTTTCATGCGAATGTATAAAAACAATAAATAACATAAAAATAACAAATAATATATGAGATAAAATTAACATATTAAAACGATACTAAATAAATCCAAAAAAATGCAAAAAATAAATAAACAAATTATAACATATAAATAAAAATATATATAAAAAATAAAACTAAATATTATTAAAATTAAATGAGGTATTAAAAATAAAATATTTAAAACAATAGATAAATAATAAAGGAGAATTTTTTAAAATGGTTAATATATATAAAAATATACTATATGATGTAAAAATTTAATTTATATTTTATAAAAATAATATTATATATAATAGGAACAAAACGTTATAGTAAATTTTAGAGTATTACATACTAAATTTTTATTAATGGTATATAAAAATGCGATACTTAATAATAATTTACAAAATTTTAAAATTATACATAATAATAAATAATAAATAATTATATAATATATAAAAAAATAAAAAAATATATAATCAAATGTATAAATCAAAATATATAATAAAATATAAATAAAATAATAAATAATATAAAAGTAAAAATAAAATATATATAATAATTTTTACATTCATAAATAATATTTATAGTAAAAATAAATAAAATAAATAATATTTAAAATAAATAAATTGTAACAAATTTAAAAAGGATTAAAATAAAATAAAAAAAACTCTAGGGTAAATTTTAAAATAATAAAATGCATTTTGGACCCAATTGAAACACGTGCTAAAAGCCAAGGGACTCATTGGGAAATTTGACCCTAGTCCCAAAACGACATCGTTCCCAAAACGACATCGTTCCCAAAATAGGCCTTATTATAGCAGCTAGGACTAAATTAAAACAGGAATAAAAAGTCAGGGCAAAATTATAATAAAAATGAAATGAAATTATAAATATTAAAAATGTGGAAGGACCAATTGGGCAATTTGCCCATTTACCAAAAACACGCGGATCCTCCCCGGGTCACGGGTCAACGCGCGGATCTTCAACCTTGAAACGATGCCGTTTTGAGGCCTATTGTTTTAAACCAAAACGACGTCGTTCCTATGAGGCTATATAAGCCAAATTTTGGCCTTAAAAATTATTTTAAAATCGGTTTTAAAAAAAATAAAAAAAATCCTCTAAAAGAGGATTGAGAGTAGGCCCTCGGAGCTCCGTCGAGCCTCCGTCCACAGGCTCCCACGCGCCCACGCGCCGCCATCGACTCCGCCACGTACGGCGGTCGGAAGCTCAAGAGCTTCGATTTTCAGCGTAAATTCGACGGTATATTTCCTTTTTTATTTTAATGACATTTGTTTGCATTTATAACAAAAAGGGAAAAAAGGTAAGGCAAATCACCTCGGTTTCTTCCAATCAACTGATGGTATTTTTATTGTATATGTGTGTCTATATCAACCGTAGCTTTACATCGTTTCGATTCGGGCTTTTATAGCCACTGAAAATCATCACAAAATGATATTTACAATATTTATTTCTCGCTATATTTGTATTGCCTCTGTTGTTCTTCTTTCCCTTTTTTTTTGCAGGTGATGACGAGAAGACCAGCGATGATCGGGCGCTGATGAAGGCGTACTGGCGCGCACTGACTACGGCGTGACGATTGGGATCATGCTTGCGGCGCGAATGTTTCTGAAAACCCTAGGGTTTCCTGATTCGGTTTAGGCATTGGGCTTCGCTGGTTTGGGTATTTGGGCTAAGGGTTTTAGGTGTAATATGTGGGCTACCAGTGTGATTTGTAAATGGGCCATAAGTAATGCTCTAATTGTGCTATGTACATAGGCTATCAATTTGGACTGTAAAAAAAGACTTTTATTATTTTTTTATTTTGTTTTTTATATTTATTTATTTTACGGGCCGACAAATTTGGGTTATTACACTTCCATGGTCTATTTCATATAGAGTTATCATCTATAGAGTTCCACAATTCTTCATTTCATAATTCAACCATTGTATCAATGACTATAATTAATTCTTTAATCTATTCCATAACTCTTCATTTAACTTCTAGTCAATTATATTTATATAGTTGTAATTAAATATCAAAATAAGAATCGATTTAATTTAAGTAAATAAATAATGTTTGAGATTAAGGACTACGAACTTAGGCTTCATTTGTTTCACTGAAAATGACTTCTGGAAAATGATTTTTAAAAAATGATTTACTTTTCTGGAAAAGCTAATATTTTCTGGTGTTTGGATGAATCTGTGTAAAATATTTTCTATTGTTTGATAGATTTCTTAAAAGTATTTCATAAAAGTTGTTTTCAACTAAACAAACATACATTTGAGATTTTCTTATTTTTTCATTGTTTAATTAAATTTATTTTTATCTATAATTTTATATTTTACATTGTTTTTGCATCTATTAAAAATATTATGTTAAATTCAGATTCATTACAACGTCATTTTTTAATTACATGACTACTAAGTGACTATTTTTTTATTTAAAAATGTGACATCAACAAAATTGACAAAAAAATTAACGATGTCAACAATTGGACTTGATTTTCAAATTTGAAAAGTAAACTAAATTCTTGAAAATAAAAGTATAAAGACTAAATTACAAATTTGTGAAGTGTACATAAACTTATGACATATTTTAACCTTTATACTACAAAACATTTATTATTAATATATTTATAATTGTAATAAATATTTATTATTAAAAATTAATATTGAATATTTTCAATAATATGTGAATAATATTATTTAAAATTATTATTTTTAAAATTTAGTATTAAAATAAAATTAAAATATTAAATAATTTATTAAAATAATAAATTATATTTATTATATTAATAATTTATTATATGACTAAATATAAATAATTAAATATGTATTGTCGAAACCTCTTTTTAAAGGGATTTTTTTTTTAAAAAAGGATCGACTTTTTAAAAAAATGAAAATGGGAGTCGCCACCAATCTTTTAAAGTGTGATTGGATCACTATACAAAACGTTTTGGTCTACGAATTTGTGAGAAAATTGGTTCGGGAGTCGGTTACATTCGAGGAAGGATTAGCACCCTCGTAATGCCCAAAATTGGTACCAAATTGGATAATTTTTGTCTCAATGTCAGAATTTTGAGAATATTTAAAAAATGAGGTTTCCTTATTTTTGTAATAATTCAAATTAAGAGAATCGATATTCATTTGCTTTGAAAGAGTAATAAATATCACATCCAACATAATTGGACACGATATCTTTAAACTTTCGTAGTTGAAATCATCTTATGATTTATAAAACTCGCTTAAAAAGGATATTTTAGATATTTAGATAAATGAGAAATTGCAACCAAGCATGTTAGGGCACTATTTCTCAAATTTCTAAACATCCAAAACATTGCCTCGTTCTTTTTTAAAACTTCCTTTTTTAATGACTTTTGGTTTTAAAAGTAATGATATGTTTTACATATTATAAGAAATTAAAAACAATGTATATGCTTTATCATTTCATACAAATATAATAAAGGTGACGAACAAGAATTCAAATTATCTAATATGCTATTATTTCATGCATGATCATAAATAGTATCATTACATACACAATGCAACATGAAATATAATGAATTCAATAGTATAAATTGTATAACGCATACATAACAACATTTTATGCAAATATATCAAAATTATCATAATTAACTAATTTTGTGTGAATATAAAAAAAGCAAGAATAAAATGATATATGAAATTTAACCCATTGTACAATATCAAAATAAAGGAGAATCTAAAAATAAATAAACAAATTTAGTGTACAAATATTTTAAAAAAAACTATTTAGAAATATATTAAATAATGTAAGAATAATAAAAAGAGGACTCTATTTTTAAAATAATACATATATAGATTATATTATAGGGTATAATAACTTATAATATAAGAAAAATAGTGTACTAGATGTTGTTATTCTTTAAAAAAAATGTATATAATTAATAAGTAACAATGCATACTTTGTGATAAAATAAAGGTAATAAGGAAATATGGTAAAATATAATATAATTTACAAATAAAATATGTAATAATTTAAATCATATAGCAATAAAAATATATGTAATAAAATATATGTAATACAATATATGGAGAATATATAAGATAATAATAATTTAATGAGTATTTTCATATAAAAATATAGTAAAATAATTAATATATATAGGAAAATACATAGTATATACTAAATTTTTAAATAAATGTATAATAATATGAATAATATAATATATAATATCTAAAAATAATATGTACTAAAAACATATAATATAAATATAAATATAAATATAAATATAAATAATATATATAATAAATATAAGATAAACAAGTTCTTTTTAAAAAAATAATAATATATTGGATAATAAAAATAATATATACTAAAAATATGTATATAAAAAAAATTAAAATTGAATTTAATTGAAGGATCTGGGGTTAATTGCAAAATAATAAAAATATTTGGACTTAATTAAAACACAAGCTAAAACAGAGGGACTCATTGGGTAATTAAACCCTAATCCCAAAAATGACTTCGTTTTTCTGAACGAATTTTATAGGCCGTTAGGATCAAATTGAAGCAAATATCAGAGATTGGGGCTAAATTAAAATAAAAAATAAAATGAAACTAAAAAATTAAAAAAAAAGGGAGGGATCAATTGGACAAATTGCCCATTTCTCAAAAATACGCGGATCCTTTCCCGGGTCACGGGTCAACGCGTAGATCCTCCGTTGAAACGACGTCGTTTAAATGCTTATTGAATTAAGCCAAACGACGTCGTATTACAGGGGCTATATAAGCTAACTTCTGAACTTAAAAATATTTTTGCATCCGGTTTTTAAAAAAAAACAAAAGAAATCCTCTGAAAGAGGACTCGGGGGCCGATCCCGGAGCACCGTTAGGCCTTCGTCCAGAGGTTCACACGCGCTCACGCGCCCCCGTCTACACCACCACATACGGTGGTCGGAGGGTAAAAAAAAAACCCTCACCTTTTCCAGCGAAAAACAGGTCATCCCTTCCCCTCTTTTACCATTTGTAATATATATTAAAATATTCACCTCTTGTACTCGATCGACTACTGATATTGTAAGTTGGTAAGACTGTGCTTTTCTTTTTATTGAATCTGCATGTATATTTCTTTCTCCGAAAATCCTCCTTTTACAAATTAGAAAATGATGGGTTTTTATAACCCTTTGTAAGTGATTTACAATCTGAGAAAGAAATCTTTTGATTTCTTTCCATATTTTGCCCCTGTTTTCTGCTGTTGCTTTTTCATTTTTGCAGATGTCTCGCGAGGAAATCAGTGAACCAGGATGATTAGGTCCTGATGGCGACGGTGCTGGCGCTGATCTGCGTTCATTCGGCTTCAACTATGGCCGGAATTGAGGCCGGGAATCACGGCGTCGATAGGGGTAGATGGAACGATGCATTAATTTAGCCTCTGGAGCCTTCCATTTGCGGCGCCTAGGGTTTCTGAAACCCTAGGGCTTTCCGTGTTCTGTTGGCTATTTGGGCCTTCCTGGGCTTCATTAGATTGGGTCAAGGGTAGGCTTAGAAATGGGTTTGTAATGTAAGGGGTTGGGTCTATCGGGTGGTGTTGTAATTGGGCCTCGGGTGTAATGGGTTTATTTGTCTTTTGGGCTTTATTTCTTTTGTAACATGGACTGTATAAATTAGACATTTTGGTTTATTTTATTTTTGGTTTTCTGTTTGGTTTATTAAGCCCGGGCGAATTTGGGCTATTACATGTATGTTTAATAATATTGAAAAATATAATATTTTAAATATTTTTAAAAATAAAAATAAAATTTATTATCAATATAATAATATTAATCTTGGTTTAAGTTAATTTTTATATAAAAATAAAATTATCTATAGATGAGCTCTTTTCTGAAAAATGACTTACGCTTTTCAAAAGGGTAAGTCATTTTATAGGAAAAAAGGCTTATTTTACCTTCGCGTGTAAGTCATTTTCCGTTGACCAAACTATTTTTTGTGAAACAAACAGGAAAATGCAGAAAACATTTTCTGTAAAACCTTTTATATGTAAACAAACGGACCCTTCGACAATTACAGTTGTAAAAACAAAGCCGACGATTAATTCGATCCTTTAGCATTTCCTCGGTTTAGGTCCATTCGGTCCATTTCTTGATCTAAATAATAATTTTTTTCATTCAATTAAACCACTCAAATAACTTAATATAATTAATTCAACCTAGAACCCTTTTTAATTGTAAATTTACAAAATTACTCCTAATATTTCACTTTTTATACAATTTAATCCCTAAATCCAATACTAGATGCTAGTCGAATTTCATGCACATTTAATTAAAATTCAAAATCACAGTTGGATAGGGGCCCAACACGATCACGATAGATAGAGGTCCCAGATTGAAAAATCACAGTTGAGAATGAAAGGGAAAGTAGAGTTCTGAAGTAGACTAGGGTTTTTTTCCCCTTAAATTTGTTTCTTCAAATACATTTGACTTTTAGATTTTACTAGAATTCCTTTTTCTATGCTTGATGAAGCAGTCTAGAAAACTAGGCTGGATTTAATTTCCTTTTATTATTGTTGTTTTCAGAGTGTTTTGGGAAGGCCCAAGGGTCCTGTGTTGGGTATTGTTTTATTAATCTTGTCATATTTAATGTAATGATAAGAGAATTTAATGAAAAATAATTGATTATATATTAATAAAAAAATATTAATATTTTTATTTACATTAAATATTTTAATATAAAAAAACATCTTACCGTATTCCTGTTTCGATTTTTAAAAAATTACAATATCATCATATTCATATCGTTACGTACTCGTATTTTATATTTGTGTTTATGCTTTGATGATGATGGCGATTAATGGAAAAGAGAGGCGGGAAGATGAATGGGGTATGCTATTTTCTACAGCTGGTTTCAATGACTATAAGATTACTCTCATACTGGGTTTAAGGTCTCTAATTGAGGTTTACCCTTAATATGAAGTTGCTATAACTCTTTCATGCTTATTTTCACTTGTCTCTCTCCACTTTCATGTTAGAAGAATTTTCGAAAAGCAAGAATCTCCACTATCTTATTAAAGTTATGAAGCAGGGAACACGTGAAGAAGAAGACCCCACCATAATTCCACTATACTCTTTTATTAATTATTCTCTTTTCAAATGTTGACAAGGTAATGAACCAATTTATAAATCTAATTTACTAACAATAAAAAAATATAAAATATGTTATACATAGATTATCGATTCAGCACCGGATATGGGTTCAAATATTTTATCCACATGAGTGTTTTATATTAAAAGAATATTTTTATTTTGAAAATATTTCTGTATTTTGTAACATAATAGTAGAAAGAGTATTATGTTGCATCTGAACTTCAAACAGGTTTGGTCTTAATCATGTTAATGAGCTCAACTTATTGATTAATAGAGAATCAAGGTTGATGTACCAATGAATCATGAAATGCTATAGTTTTAAAATATAATTTTTAAAATTTATTTAGAAATAATTTGCGAGATCATACACTCTTTTCTTTTCTAGTTATAATGAAAAAAAAGTACAACTAGGTGAATCCAACCTATTCTTGAAATAAACAACTTGCACACACTCTCTTTTCAAAATAAATCAATACACGAAGAACTACACTTAGATTTATTGGATTTGATGCTAAAATATTAGTATTAACCCCAAAACTCCCGGCAGATGGCTAGTGACCCAAGGAAATGAAAGAATCGATTATATTTTTCATATGGTCTCTTATTTTATTTTAGATAGACTAAAATTTTTGTATTATACCTTTTTGACTCCTTTTCCATTTATTCTATTCTATCAAATTTATATTGTTCTAATTCTTCTATGTAATTCTTTTTTTTGTTTTAATAAAATATTAAATTTATTATTAAATTATTCATTATTATGATTATGAATTTTTATTTACCTATGTCTAAACGGATTAAAAAAATATTCTATTTATCTAGTTAACTAGAAATGATTTTTATTTTTAGTTAAAAATTTCCAATAATAATTCTTACTAGAATTACGAGACAGGTTTCATGTCAATGACAAAATACATCATTTATTGCAACACGTCTTTAAACAATAAATAAGGGGTTTTCTTGGACTAAGAAAGGAAGGAAGAAAGTGAGTCGATGTGATAATTCCTCATTTTCAAATTAATCCTTCCTATAGATCATTTTCTCAACGAATAATTAATTGTAGGGATGAAATCTTGATAGAATTCAGAAAATCGAGGAGTAAGTCCTAAGCCATAAAATAAGGAAAAAAAAAACATAAAATTCTTATATTTATAGGATTAGACAAATGGATTAGCAAGTAAGAGTGCCAATGCTGCAACTAGCCCATAAATTAGATGAAAATGATTTTTTTAATTAATAAATTTTATTTACTTAGGATTCTTAATTTTATTAAAAAAAAATTTGTTAAATAAGTTCATTTCAATTTAAATAAAAAAGAACTAAGATTTTGTTAAATTATTTTAATTTTAAAATTTACTTTTAATTCACTTTAAAATATAGATAAATTCATTATATATATATATATATATATATATATATATATAAAGTTAAATATTACAAAACTAAAAAGAGATACAATAATAACAAAGATAAGAAAATAAAAAACATAAGATGAGATGATAATCTTTTCTTTCAACTTGGATGCCATAAGTTTATAAATGCCCTTTTGGAGAATTTTGCACCTTTGAATCTGAGTTGTTAGATGAATCTTCATCAAACATGTGAAGGGGACTCCACTATAATTCTACTATACTCCATTATTAATTATTCTGTTTTCAAATATCAACAAGGTAATGCAATCTATTAATAGATCTAATTCATAACAATAAAAAAAATTAAAAAAAATGTTTTAAACGGATGAAAATGACTTTTTCATTAATAAGTTTTATTTACGTTGGATTCCTAATTTTATTAATTTTTTTAATAAATTCATTTCATATTAAATAAAAAAAGAACTAAGCTTTTATTAAACTATTTAAATTTTAAATTTTACTATTAATTCACTCTAAAATAAAAAATAAACTCATTTTCAATATTCCTTAGTTGTTTAAGACTTCTCACCAATGGATTTAATATAAACTTTCATGCAATCTTTCTAGTAAGCATAGTAGTCAATTTCTAGCATCACGGACGTGAGGTAGATGATCCTTCCTTAGCTTCTATTAAACAACAATAGGAACTTCAGTAGCTATGTTAAGTGAAAAACTCTAATATTAAATTTTGGCCCAAACAGTTGCTAAGAAATAAGCTATGCTTAGAAAGAATGACTTAGGGTTTAGGCATTCCTTCAAGCACTACAAAAATAGGAATAAAATAGTGGGCAACAAATTTTGTTAACGCAATTTGATTTTTGTGCGTTTGCAGAGTCTAACTTAGTAAGAGGTATCTATTATCTTCAATCACTTACAACAAGTGACCTTAATTTTATCACACTCCAGTGACAATTTCCTCAATTTTGTACCTTTGAAGACTAAAACCCTCATCACCAAATTCACCCCTATGAACTTACCATGTAAAATCACAACACAAATGTTTTACAATAAAATGCACTCTTACAAATAATGTTTCTCACTTGAACAAATTAAGTGCTCTCATTTCTAAGTACAATAAGCTATGCAAATCTCTCAATTATATAGAGATCCGATATTTGCTAACATAAAGAAGATCTATCACAATCCCTATTAAATAACAACTAAATAAGTTTAATACAATATAATAATAACAAACAATGTAAACAAGGATTGTTGGTAGTAAGTCTTGTCACACCCCAAAAAATCGGGTTAGTAGATTTTGGTATGTAAGATCAGGTTAGTGAATCGAAAATTGTAATTAGGTTAGATAATAAAATAATTCAGAATTAATTAAATAAAATATTAAAATAATTAGAATTTAAAATTTTAGGTTAAGAAATTAAATTAGATGTTCGAGAATTAATTTAGTTAAAACATATTTTAAAAACGAGGTTTGATTTAAATATAATTTTTAAATTGGTTTTAATTGTAAAGCAATGACTTACTTGGAAAACGGAGGAAACTGGAGGTGGTTAAATGGGCAATGACCCAATTTTTAAAAATTGGTTGCCTATTTAGCAACCCCACCGTTCCTTCCCTCACATTTTCATATCTCTTTCAAAAATTTGCCAAACACCAAATTAATGCTTTTCACCCGAAATTAGTTCATTCTTTTTTATTTCTAAGCTCTCCAAACATAAAATCTCTTTTCAATTTTGAAGATTAATCACGTTTTCATCCTCAAAAGATCTTCACACATTTTAGCTCAAATTAGCTTGTAACACCCCAAACTTGACCTAGACGTTATGGCCAAACCTGGAGGTATTACACTTCCCGTTTGGAAACCCAAATCAAAACTAGCTTTGGAGAAAATATTATTTTTGGCAAAACTCTTACATGTTTTTCTTTTAGAAAACCACACACAAATCTTATTTATTTTTCAGAAAAGCACATAATGTGATACCTAACTTTGCAACGGAAATTTCAAAGATAATAAGTTGAACACCATGATTTCTATAGGGAAAATGTATAATTTTGCTGATTGAGAATTTTTTAAAACTCTCGTTATTAACATTCGCAAAACTCATTTCATGTTTGCAACAGAAAATCCTTAGCTTATCAAACGTGATTTTTTTAATTAACAGAAAACATGCAGAAAAACTTTAACTAAATAACAAAAACCGAAATTAAAACTGAAAATTTATCCAGAAATCAGAAGTATAGAAAAGTTCAATTATTTATAATTCAAACTGTAATGCCCCAACCTTTTCATTCCTGGTTTTGTAAAAAATTGACACAAGTGTGTATCTGCTTTAGTAGTTAAGTGTTCTGGGAGTGTCTAAGAGGTTCTAGGTTCAAGCCTTAGCTTTAGCAAGTTTTGTTATATAGAAATTCTAAGGAGGTTGGGTAGTGGGTTAGTGGGAGTAAATTGAGGGGATATGCTATCTTGCGGGAATTTTATTTTTGTTTCAAATTTTATTTTCTCTTTCCCCAAATTTCTAACGTTAATCCCTTCTCTGCCATTTCTTCCCCTTTTCCCACTTTCGATTCTGTTTTCTTTTGACAACTGTAGGACCTCTGTTCTTGTTATATCATTTTCTTTGGCGTTTAGGTAAGTAAGGCTTTAATTTGTCTATAACTTACGTCTTTCCATCACTCATTGGGTAGTAGTAAATCAGGGAGATCGTGTTTCATCTCCTACAGAGTTGTAGTCAGTCACTTGGAGAGTTGGGGTAAGCGATAAGCATTGATTTGAATTATGGTTGGTTTTGAATTTTCTGTTTAACATTGTTTTTAAGTTTGATTCTGAGTTTTGGTATGAAGATTATAGGTTCTGGTGGTCTCAGGATTGTTTTTGCTTCGAATCGATACCAGGTGTGTACCCGAAACGCAAAAAAACGAGGTTCAGAGAAAGCCAAAAAACCCCACTGTTGACATTATACTACCGTGTGGTAGGCCGTGTGCGACGACAAGGTCGTGTGATCGAAGAAGGCTAGACCGTACGCAAGACATGGCCGTGTAATGGCTGAAGTGTGGCCGTGTGGGCCACATGGGCTAGACCAAATTGAGCGTGTGGCCCACACAGGCACACCACACAGGTGTGTGGTAAATGGGCCAGGCCGTGTGATCTATACGGGCAAGGCCAATCTGGGCGTGTAGGCCACACGGGCGTGTGGGTCCACACGGGCATGTAGGCCTGTATTATTGAAATTTTTTGTAGGGTCGCATAGGTTGTCCTAATCAACTGTGGGCCTACTGTAGGGTCTGTAAATGCTATCTAACCCTATAACCAAATGATTTGTTAGACTGAAATATGGTTATGAGCATGCCTATGTTTGTTATCTGTTGTCTGTTTATGAAAGCATGTTAAGCATGATTTATCTATTAATTCTGAATGCATGTATTGTTACTGTGATTGGGATGGGATAATGTATATTGGAGGAAGTGTTCTGAAAGGTAAATTATGCTTAATATCTGGCAGCACAGCTACATTATATTTGATATGTACCGCATTGGTACAGCATGGTGTGTAGGGCTGAGTGGGTGTTTTAAACCCCACATGGTGTGTAGGGATGGTCGGAGATGGTGTGTAGAGGATAGGGGGTATGATTCTGATATCTGATTTGCATATCTGTAACTGTATCTATATCTGAAATAGGCTCAGACCCAAATCTATATCTGTATCTGACATGGGCCCAGGCCCGATTGTGAATCTGATTGATTTATGATATTTTGTATGTGTACATGCTTAACTCTGCTGGGTTACACACTGAATTTATGTAAACTCATCCCTTTTCTATTTGTCTGTACAAGTAACCCACAGTCTTAGGCGGATTGGTACAGCGGAGGACTTGACGGTGACCACCTATTTTATGGTTTTATTTTGTTTTTGGGTTATTAAGTTTTGGCATTGAGGTTGTATTTTTTGGGACTCTAGACTCTTTTAAAATTTTGACGTTGGATTTGGGTTTTTGGTTTTTACTTATTTATAACTGTGATGGTTTTCTAAAATCTTGAATGAATTTTCTGGACACAATGATTTTACAAGCTTTTCTACAAACACGTTTTATCTTTAAATGAAAGAAAGCTTTGAAATCAACAATAATTTTAAAGGCTAATGAACTGGAAAGGTTTTAATTTAACGACAATGGTTTTTCAACCCATTTCATGTGACACTTTTAGATTCGGCCATAACGTCTAGGCTGGGTTTGGGGTGTTAAATTTAATGGTATCAAAGTCAGGTTGTAAAAACTCGACTGTAGATTTTTAGGTTCCAAAATATGTTTTAAAGAATTGGTTTTCAAATGGTTTAAAAATATTCTGATTAAGTTTATGGTACACTGGGTCTCCGGCGCCGATCCTGTAAGTATTTCTGGTTTTTGATAAAATTTTTTGAAAGCATTGTTGATAGTCTACTTGGAAACACTATGGTTAGTACACTCTGAAACTGTAGTAAAATTGATAGAGACTAAAACTCACGAAAACAACTCTGAACCTCTGATTCTTTATGCATAAAACATCTGTTAATAAATATCGAAACTGATGCATAAAATTGTTAATGTAGATAAATCTTTTAAATCATAATGAGCACACGAGGTATCCGTGGGCGTGGCATTTGAGGCTGAGGTAGAGGCCGTGGGGGAGCTCGAGCTGAGTCTTCATCTCTGGGCAACATGCCAAATCTAGATACTAGTGAGACACTTGTGTCACTTGCTACTGAGACTGGGTCTCAGAGTTGTTCGGCTGGGGACGACGCACTGTCCCATGCCATGCTGAGGATATTGGAGAGGGTCGCTGGACCCAATTCTAGATCTGGGGGCCGAGGGTCAGTAATTGAACAACTCTGGTCTAATGGAGTCGAGTTGTTTAAGGGTGTCAGAGGAGTCGCCCCTAATGTGGCTGAGTATTGGTTGGAAGCCACTAAGAGGATTATGGATGATCTGGATCACACCCCCAAACAGAAATTAAGGGGTGTAGTCTCCTTGCTTCGCAATGAAGTATATCAGTGATGGTTAACAGTTAATGAGGGCATTCAGTCTGACCGTTTGACTTGAGCGTTCTTTAAGACTACATTTCAAAGAAAATATGTGGGAGCCAACTACGTTGATGCTCGCAGGCGTGAGTTTTTGAACCTCACTTAAGGTGACTGATCTGTGGCAGAGTATGAGGCTGAATTTCTGAGGCTGAGCCACTATGCTCGAGGTATGGTGGCATCAGAATATAAGAGGTGTATTTTCTTTGAGGATGGACTAAGGAATAATCTGAGGGTTCTGATTGCTCTATAGAGGGAGCATGAGTTCGCAGTATTGGTAGAAAAGGCAAAGATTGCTAAAGATGTTAAACGCGTGGAGCGCCATAATAGAGAAAAGGGGAAGGGTAAGAATAGGAGGGATTCAGAGCCCTCTAGTTATATTCCAAGGCCTAAGAAAAAAATGCCAGATTTGATGGGCCAGTTAGAGTGGGGGCCCTTATTGCTTCTGTTGCTCCTACTGGGTTGCAGCTATCCTGTGACTGTGGGAGACACCATCCGGGAGAGTGCTGGAGGAGGACTGGGGCGTGTTTGAGGTGTGGGTCTCTTGAGCATCGTATTAAGGAGTGTCCACAGCGTACAAATAAGATGTAAGCTCCAGCTCTAGGTACTGTACAACCTCAAAGAGTAGTTCAGTAGCCACCTAGGGGCCGTGAACAGGCTAGGGGTGGTAACGGTTTGAGTCGTGGATAGAGAGCACCAGACAGAGATGCTGGTCAGACCGAGGCGAGGCAGCATGCTTTGGTTTACGCTACACATCGCCGAGAGGATAGAGATGCTCCTAACGTCATCATCGGTACATTTTTTATATTTGATGTACCTTACTTTGTTCTGATAGACATAGGATCTACTCATTCCTATATGGCTTGCTCTATTTTCGAAAATATGGGGTTGTTAGTTAAGAGCACTTTTAGTGAGGTTACTGTGATAAGTTCATTGGGACAGTCTGTTCGGGTTAGGAAACTGTATAAGGATGTGGTTATACCACTAATAAAGTCATCCTGGGTTGCCCGAAAATGATAACCCACCACCTCGGGTTGCCCGGTACTGATGGCTTATCAATATGCAGTTAAATTATCAACATTTCCTTCATCACATCATTATCCTACCCCAACACACATTTCAAACATATTACATACTCATATGCATGCACATGAATCATGCTTAAAGAGATAACTCAAAACACAAATAAGATGCAAAAATTATAACACAGACATGCTCTTGGACATTACGTATACAATATCAGAATTTCAAGTCATACATACTTTATGCATTAGAATATAATGTCATACTTTCAAAAATCATATTAACAAAAGTAGAATGTAAGATTTCATAACTATAAATCCTACATAACACATTTAAGAGCCTATAAAGTGGCTAACCTCAAACCACACTACAAATATAGCCCTAACTAAATTTAACAAAAAAAAATGCCTACACGGCCTGACACACAGTTGTGTAGCTCACACAGTCTGTCACACGGCTGTGTGACATCGATAGTGAGCTTTTTGGCATCGAGTCATTTGCTATTTTTTAGATTTTTCGTTACACATCTGAACATTTTTTGATGCCCACACCACAGTTGAAATTCCAGAACCTAAAATCAACATTGAGAATGAGCAATTTTAGAAACGAATTACTAAACTCTAAACCCCCAATATGATCCCAATCGCTAACACAAGGCCTTAACAAGCAAAAAATTAGCCTATCGGCATTCCTTTACTTACCTAAACATTAACGGTAGCTTTGGGAAACTCCTTACTCACCGAAAGAATGTTGTGCAATCCACGAACCTCACCTAACTAATTTCCATGCAAAAGAGAATGTCAAAACGCAGTCAATACCAACCAAAAATTTCTTGAACAACTTACTTACGAACATCCTTCTTACAAGAGAATTTAATGAAACAAACACCATACTTACACGACACTTACTATAATTCTGGAACTCCAAAATGCACCAAAGAATTAAATAAGAGACTAAGAATGACAAGCAGAAAGAATGAAGGCTGAAATCTTATGAAGAATTGTTGAGAAAACAATAGCTAATCGCAAAGGAAAAACAAAAAATTGAAAAAACAATAAAGAAAATGAGAAGGAACAAAACATTGAATGACAAATTGAGAGAGAGACATGAGAGGAAGTGGATAGTAACATGAGAGATTTTTTTGGGAACTAATTTTCAAAAATAAAAATAAAATAACAAAAAATAAAATCTTATCCTATCAGATTTTTTGAAATTGAAATTTGACTCAAATTCTGATCACATGAGTGTCACAAAGTAAGGGAATAAAAATATTCCCATTTTGCACACACAAAGATTTAAAAACAGGACCAAAGGGTAAGTTGAAGCCTTACCACTGAATGAACAAACTCATTTTATCATTAGTTGAGCGAAAATAATATATAAGCCAGATGTTCAAAGATAGCAGTTTTAACAAAATTACTAAAAATTCAAGGGAATGGATTTGAACACATGACCTCTCATACACAAGCACAACATTTAACTATTGAACCAAATCAATTCACTTGACACAATTTCACAACATTTAACTAAAAACAGGGTGAGACCACTATCTCAGTTCACTAACCTAATTTCTACAAACCCAATTTTCAAGATGTGACATAGCTCGTCGATTTTGAAAAATTAAGGTGAGATTCTAACTTTTTATGATTAAACTAAGTGAACTATTATGTCAATTTTAGATTTAAATGATTTAATCAAGATTGTAATAGATCAATTGATTTTAAGTTGATTCTTGGCTTGAAAATTGTAGAACTTGTATCTTTTAGCTAAACTTCTATTTTAAAGTGATTTCTAACTCATTTTGATCTAATTAAAAGGTTTTTAATCTTGATTTAATAAATCCTTTAGTAATTTAAACAAATTGAAATATAAGCTTAAATAAATCTTTTAGTAATTCTTGATGGTCATATAAGCTAGATTTTTTTTAAAAACTAGATCTGTGTAATTGGATAAAATCTATGGTTCAGATCTATAATTAGATTATATTTAGATGCATGATGTAGAAATCTAACCTTAAAAACATGATTTAAGTGGTTGAACACTTATTTCAACAAAACTAGTTAAGTTCTTGGTATAGAGATTTAGAGGTTGTGATATGTGATTTTGGCATGATTTAATTGTGTTTTTTTATTGTTAGTAATGCCTTTATAATGTGTTTGATGTGTATGTCAAGTGTCAAGTCATTTGGGAGCCTTTAGAAGGATAGACAAA
Organism: Gossypium longicalyx; assembly: GCA_025698465.1. Taxonomy (NCBI): domain Eukaryota; kingdom Viridiplantae; phylum Streptophyta; class Magnoliopsida; order Malvales; family Malvaceae; genus Gossypium; species Gossypium longicalyx. Next base: position 9,216,738 of record CM047004.1, read on the forward strand.
GGCAAATAAAAGCTTACTTGAGCATTATAGTTGAAGCAATGGTTGTTAAGATAAGTGGTCTTGTATGCATCATTTAAACACCAGTACACAAGCTAAAGGAAGCTTAGGTAAGACGTGTGAACTTGCTAAGTAATTCATGTGAACTTATGATTGAATGATATGGGAACTTGTTGTGTGTGAAAATTGCGAACCCTATCACCAGACATGCGTGAACCCCTATCACCAGACATGTGCGAAAACCTATCACTAGACATGTATAACCCCCTATCACAAACATGTGCAAACCCTATCACTAGAAATCTGTGAACCCTTATCACCAAACATGTGCGAACACTTATCACTAGACATGTATAACCCCCTATCACAAACATGTGCAAACCCTATCACCAGACATGTACGAACCCAATCACCAGGCATGTACGAACCCCTATCACCAAACATATATGAATCCTTATCACCTGGTACATACAAACCCTGTTAAGATGTTATGCGAGCCCCCTATATGTTGTGAGCGAACCCTGTTAGAATGTTATGTGATCCCTCCTATATGTTGTGTATGAACCCAACTAGGATGATATACGAACCCTGTATGATATGTGTGAACCATATTATGTGTGTACTCTATTATCATGTGATCTATGTGCTATATATATGAGCTATGCAAATTGTGAACTGTGGATTGTGATACTTTGTGCTATATGGTATGCAAGCCATGCTATCGCGTGACTTATGTTATAAAATATGCGAGCTATGTAATATGGAAAATAAGCTATCCGAACTATGATTTATGTGAGGTATGAAATGAATTATATGTGAACTGTGATTATGTGAAATATATGTCGCATCTAAGCTATATTACTTGCGAATCATGCTTTATTGCAAACTGTGCTATATTGTGCGAGCTCTGCTTAACTACGAGCCCTATTATACTGAGTATTGTGAATGTGTTAAAACGATATGTTTTCATTGTGAACTCTTAGAACCATTAGATATAGTTAGCAAGCCATAGGATTATGATTACTCACTCTTCTTATTGTGATGGGGCATTGTGGCCTGGAGATGTGATGGAGAGATAAAAGAATGTAGAGAATAGCTTCATATGAGTCGTGGGTAAGGAAAGGGTTAGCATTCATGCTAAACTTATATCGGAGACAACATAGGTCTCTTTGAGTTAATAGCGAGATGTTATATGGAGATCCGTTTATGCAATATGTGGTGATAGAGTCCACATATATGTTTTATAGCCACAAAATGCCAATTTATCATTATTTGAAATATATGAGTTATGATGTTGTATGAATTGTTATTTTATATGAACTGTTATTTCATATGGATTGTTGTCGTATGCGAACTGATATTTTACGTGAACTACCTATTTTATGTGAATTGCTTATTCTATGTGCACTGTTTATTTTATGAGAACTACTATGTTGTGTGTGTCACTATTTCGCGTGAGCTGTAATAATATGTGAACTGTTATAGTATGCTTACTTTAAACATGACTAATGTGTTTACTTATAGTATGATTAAGCACTCACTGAGCTTCGATAAGCTCACACTCTCTTTTAAATCATTGTAGTGATATACCATGTGAAGAGGTGGAGAAGTGAGTCATCCAAATGATCCAAAAAAGGCTACACTTAGGTATGTTGAAGTGTTCCCAATCCAAATGAGGAAGGCAACGTTGGACCAAAATATGGGATTTAACATTAGATTTAATTTTACTTGTTGGGTTGTAATTGGATTTTATGGGATCTTTAATTGTTTGGTTTGAAACTTTTATTACTATTTTAGTTAAATAGTTTAATGGTGGATTATGACTACTCGATGAATGGGTTGATCAATTGATTGACTAACTTGTAAGTGCAGGTGGAAGAGTGGCTAGACATTGAGGTAAGACTTAGATGTTATGCATGTGTTTTGGAAAACAATTGTATGTTTAACATGCATGAGATGTATAATTGGATAAATTATGTAAAATTGTTAACTGCTTGCTAATTATTTAAATGATAACTAATGAAGTTGTCCATGATGTTTTAATAGAGCTTTCCTGTAACACCTTGATTTTTGGGGTTAAAAGTTTGAGATTCAAAATAAGGGCCAGTGAGTGGTTCGCACAATTGGGTTAGTTTTCGCGTCTTGATGTTAGAATGGGTCTGCTAGTCCGGTGGTGGGTTGTGTGTTGGTGTATCTTTGGGTCGCATGTTCGAATCCTCGTGTGTGTGTTTTGGAAAAGTATTTTTATAAAATTTTAGATTTTTTTTTAAGTTTTAAAAAAGCAATTATTTATTTTAAGTTTTATTTTATTATTTTTATTATTTTATTTTATCTTCTTGCACATTCTCCCTCTCCCTGACTTCTCTGTTCCACCATTTTTCTTTTGGGAAGGTTCATTTTTCTTTGAAATCTACAATTTTTTTCTTTTCTTTTCCGTTGAGGATTTCAAACTTTAGTCATTCGTTAGTTACTGCTCTTCAAATCGTTCTTGATTATTTGAATATTGTATCGGGTAAGTGTCGTCCTTTGAGTTTTTGACTGATTTAGTTTGTTAGTACTTTCGAATTATTTAGTCGATTTCTTATAGTTGAGTGTGTTTCTATTTTGGAATTGATGTTATGTTATATCTAATTCTGATTCTGGGCATTTGAATGTGTGCATTTTTGATTTCGTATTCTATTTCTGTAAGTTTATCTACGAATGGTGTGCATTTTGTATTTGCATTAATCTTTTTGGATTTGGTTACGAAGAAAAGGGAGTTTGATCTGTTGTGGCAGTTTTAACTGGAATACGTCTGTATAGCGGTTTACCGCACAGTACGACATATATGTCAGCTCTGCTTTATATTAACATTTGAGTGGCTCAGTCCACATACATGGTGTGTAGGGTTAGATGGGCCTTTCGAGGTCCTATGTGGTGTGCATGGTTGGATGGGCTTGAATAGCTCATATGTGGTGTGCATGGTGGTCAGAGATGCGTTTGGCTAGATGGGTGGGTTTTTATTACTTGTAGCATTCATTCTGCATTCTGTCTGTCTGTCTGATTGCGAGACTAATTTTTTATAGATCGAGGTGTTTCAGTACTGATATGTTTGATTTGTTTGTGATGACTATTCGTATATCGGATTGTCATTGAGATATTTTTTATTGTGACACTTTTGTGTTCATTTTTCTTTCGTTTTCAAACTCACACTTAGCTCGTGTAGCTCACCCCCTTAGTTTTCCCTTTTCTGATACCCTCGTTTTTTTTAGCTGGACTTGGCATGTCGGAGGTCTCAGAGTGATATGCTTTAAGCCGGACTAATAAAATGTCTTTTCAGATTCTTAAATTTGTGAACTGTTTTGGACTGTAAACATCTATAAGGACTGTGGTACAATCTAATTTTGGGTTTTCGTAAATAGTTTTGTTTTGAATTCTAAAAACTGTGGAACTTTATTTCTAAATGCTTTCGACGTAACTTGAATTCTCTGTTTTGAACCCTAAAAAGGCTAAACGGTTTAGTTTGATTTTAATAACTGTGTTCGTATAAGATTTTAACAATTCATTTTGTAAAATTTTTTCAGATCACTTTGGTGATCAATGTAACCTCTAGGATTCGATCTAAACTTCTAGGCCGAGTTTCAGGGCATTACATTTCCAAAACAAGACTTATAGATATACTCATTCAATACTATTTTCAAACCTAGTGAAGTAAAATGAAACTGAATGATAGACATTGTAGTGATGGAGAATAAGAAACTGAATGATGATGCTTTGAAGATGATTGAAACAAAGTTCTTCTTAGAAATGCTGGCTAGGAAGCATGGACACAGCTCATCCCTCCTTGTATCAGTGTTGTATGTGTGTCTGACATGGACACTCGTCGGACACGGCCGAATACGTATGGGACACGCCGGAATATGCAAAAGAAAAAGAGATAGGACACGGTCTCGAGACAGGTGTCTAAAAACGAACATAGTCCCGACACAGTCACGATTGATATAGGCCCCGAATAGAAAAATCACATTTGAGAATGAAAGGGGAAGCAGAATTCTAAAGTAGTCTAGGAAATGAAAGGTTTTTTTCCCCTGAAAGTTGTTTTCTCGTATACATTTGACTTTTAGATTTTTCTAGAATTCCTTTTTCTATGCTTGATGAAGCAGTCTAGAAAATTGGACTGGATTTAATTTCTTTTTATTATTGTTGTTTTCAGAGTGTTTTGGGAAGCCCAAGGGTTCCCTCATAGGTATTGTTTTATTAATCCTATCATATTTTATGTAATGACAACAGAGCTTAATAGAAAAAAATTGATTATATATTAATGAAAAATATCAATATTTTCATTTACATAGTATTTTAACATAAAAATATATATAAAAATATAAAATATATTTTTTTATTATCGTATCTTACCATATACGTGTTCTCATTTCTAAAAAATTACCGTGTCACTATGTCTGTTCATATCGTACCTATATTACCTGTCCATGTCCAAACTTCATGGCACGCTAATGATGATGGCGATTAATGGAAAAGAGAGGCGGGAAGATGAATGGGGTATGCTATTTTCTACAGCTGGTTTCAATGACTATAAGATTACTCTCATACTGGGTTTAAGGTCTCTAATTGAGGTTTACCCTTAATATGAAGTTGCTATAACTCTTTCATGCTTATTTTCACTTGTCTCTCTCCACTTTCATGTTAGAAGAATTTTCGAAAAGCAAGAATCTCCACTATCTTATTAAAGTTATGAAGCAGGGAACACGTGAAGAAGAAGACCCCACCATAATTCCACTATACTCTTTTATTAATTATTCTCTTTTCAAATGTTGACAAGGTAATGAACCAATTTATAAATCTAATTCACTAACAATAAAAAAATATAAAATATGTTATACATAGATTATCGATTCAGCACCGGATATGGGTTCAAATATTTTATCCACATGAGTGTTTTATATTAAAAAAATATTTTTATTTTGAAAATATTTCTGTATTTTGTAACATAATAGTAGAAAGAGTACTCTGCTGGATTTAAACTTCAAACGAATTTGGATTTAATCATGTTAATAGACCTAAATTATTGGTTAATAAAGAATCAAAGTCGATGTATTAATGAATCACCAAATGCTATGATTCTAAAATATGGTTTTTAAAATGTATTCAGAAGTAATTTACGAGATCATGCAGACTTTTCTTTTCTAGTTATAATGAAAATAAAAGTACGACTAAGTGAATCTAACCTATTCTTAAAATAAACAATTCGAACACTCTTTTTTCAAAAAAGATCAATACACGAAGAACTATACTTAGATTTATTGGATTTGATGCTAAAATATTTGTATTAACCCCAAAACTCTTGGCAGATGGCCAGTGACCCAAGGAAACGACAGAATCGATTATATTTTTTTATATGATCTCTTATTTTATTTTAGATAGACTAAAATTTTTGTATTATGCCGTTTTGACTCCTTTTCCATTTATTTTATTCTATTATATTTATATTATTCTAATTATTCTATGTAATTTTTTTGTTGTAATAAAATATTAAATTATTTGTTATTATGATTATGAATTTTTATTTACTTATGTCTAAACTAAGTAAAAATATATTATATTTATCTAGTTAGCTGTAAATTTTTTTTTTTCAGTTGAAAATTCCTTATAATAATTCTTACTAGAATTAGGAGGCAGGTTTCATGTCAACGGCAAAATACATCATTTGTTACAAACGCCTTTAAACAACAAATAAGGGGTTCTCTTGAACTAAGAAGGGGAAGGAAGAAAGTGAGTAAGTGTGATAATTCCTCATCCTCAAGTTAATCATTTCCATAGATTATTGTCCCAACGAATAATTAATGGTAGGGATGAAATCTTGATAGAATTTGGAAAATTGAGGAGTAAGTCCCAAGTCATAAAATAAGAAAAAAAAACTTAAATTTATCATAATTATAGGATTAGAGAAAGGAATTCACAAATAAGAGTGTTAATGCTACAACTAGCCCATAAATAAGACGAAAATGAGTTTTCTTCATTAATAAATTTTATTTACTTAAGATTCTTAATTTTATTAAAAAAACTTTTGTTAATTCATATTAAATAAAAAAGAGCTAAGCTGTGGTTAATTTTAAACTTTACTTTTAATTCACTTTAAAATATAAAGAAACTCATTTAATATATATAAAGTTAAATTTTACAAAACTAAAGGAGATACAGTAATAACAAAGATAATATAAAAAAAGAATGAGATGATAATCTCTTCTTCCAAGTTGGATGTCATAAGTTTATAAATGCCCTTTAGGAAGATGTTACACCTCTGAATCTGAGTTGTTAGATGAATCTCCATCAAATATGTGAAGAAGGAGACTCCACTATAATTCCACTATACTCTATTATTAATTATTCTTTTTTCAAATATCGACAAGGTAATGCAATCTATCAATAAATCTAATTCACAACAATAAAAAAATATAAAATGTTTTAAATGGACGAAAATGACTTTTTCATTAATAAGTTTTATTTACGTAGGATTCTTAATTTTATTAAAATTTTTTTTGAATAATTTCATTTCATATTAAATAAAAAAGAGCTAAGCTTTTGTTACACTATTTTAATTTTAATTTGTAACACCTTATATCCAGCTTAGATGTTAAGACCAAATCTGGAGAGCTACATCAATCATTTCTGAAAAATCCAACCTTTAACCCTTTAAAGTTTAATAGTTGATGTCAAAACTATTTTTTAAAAGGATGTTTGAAAAACGGGGATCGACTTTTGAAAAACGAAAGTGGGAGTCGCCACCAACCTTTTTTAGGTGTGATTGGATCACCTTATAAAACGTTTTGGTCTACGAAAATTAAGAAAACAGGTTCAGGAGTCGGTTACGTACGAGGAAGGATTAGCACCCTCGTAACGCCCAAAATTGGTACCAAATTGAATAGTTTTCTGTCTTAATGTCAAAAAATTTGAAAGGATTTAAAAATAGGATCCCTTTTTTAAAACCAGAATAATTCGAGTTTAAAACTAAGATTTCTTCGTTCCAAAAGAATACGAATATCACATCCAGCATGATAGGACACGATATTCTAAAACTCTTGTAACTGAAATCACCTCGTAATTTTTTAAAATTGTTTAGAAGGGTATTTTAGGCATTTAGACGAACGAGAAATCGCATCCAGCATGTTAGGGCACTATTTCCCGAATTCCTAAATACGAAAAACATTGCCTTTTTTTAAAAAAAACATTTCTTTGATTATATATTTTTTAAAATTATGATGCAATCAAGATACAATATTAACATTTATCAATATCAAACTATGTAACTTCATTAATATTTCAGGCAAATATGACATAAATAATATAATACATATTATATACATTTATGTATTATGCAAGCAACCATAAAAATAATAAGTATAAAACATACATTATATGGCATATACAACATCATTTCATACAAATATAATCTAAGATAATAACCTAAATAATCCACAATTCATGCAATTAAGTATAAAAGTATCAAATATTTTAAGAGATAAATTGATGTATTATGATAATGCTAAGTAAATGCATGATAAACTATCAAGTTTAAAAAAATAAATAAAGATAAAGTTAGATACAATTAACAATGAATGGGGTATTAAGGAATATTTAAACGACACATGAAATATCAAGGAGAAATAGTGATGAAAATATGAAAAAAACTTACTAGTAAAATATACTATATAATAACCTAAAATATATATACATACATAATAATATTAAGTAGGAACAAAACTTCACAAAAAAAATTTTCAAAATATAATGCATATCAATAAAGTATAATATTTAACTATCGATCTACAAATTTACAAATTATACATAATAATAAATATATATATAAAATATAAAATAATAGAATATATAATATAAAGAATAAAGTAATAATAGAACACGCATTAGAACCGAGGGACTCACTGGGCAATTAGCCCTAATCCCAAAACGACGTCGTTCTCCAGAGTACTATTTTAAAATCATTGTTTGGACTAAATTGAAACAAAGGTAAACTGTTAGGGCCAAATTAGAATATAAATAAAGTTAAATTGTACAGATTAAAGATGAGGAAGGACCACTTGGGAAATTATCCCAATTTACAAAAACATGCGGATCCTCCCCGGGTAATCGGGTCAACACGCGGATCTAAGCCTTGAAACGACGCCGTTTTAGAGCTTATTGTTTTAAGCTAAACGACGTCGTTCTAATAAGGCTATATAAGCCAAATTTTAACTTAAAAATTATTTTGAAACCCGATTTTTTTTAAAAAAATGAAAAAAATCCTCTGAAAGAGGATTCCGTTCTCTGGCACTCACGTGCCCACGCGCCACCACGAACGCCGCCACGTACGGCGGTCGAAAACTGGAAAACTTCCTATTACAACGCAGATTAGCAACGGTTCGTCTCCTCTTTTCTCCCTTTTATATTACCAGCATATATTTTGTAAAAAAAATAAAATCAAATAAAAATATTCACCTCTGTATTGTTTTATAATCTGCCAAGGTTTCTCTTGTTTTTATATATATCAACTGTTTGTATCTGTGTATATCCCCCCCCAAAAAAACCTCCTCTATTACAACCATAGCGCTCGGGCTTTATAGCCACTGTTTACAATATATTTACATCTTTATTTTATTTCCTTGCCATATTTGTTTCGTCTCTGTCATTTTTTTCTCTTTTTGCAGGTGATTGAGGAAAATCCGGTGACGATCGTGACGATGATGTTGGCGCTAATTTGCGCGTTGACTGATGCGCGATTCGAGGCCAAAGTTGCGGGATGAGGCGAAGAGGCATGACGCTTGGGATGGTTGCAGCGCTTAGCTTCTGGAACCTTCCGTTTGCAGCGCCTAGGGTTCTAGAAACCCTAAGTCTTCCGTCCTTTGTTTAACAAAATATGCCATTTGGGTCGTACTTGTTTGTGGGTTGGGTGTAAACGGGTTAGTGGGTAGTTTTAGGTTAATTGGGTTCTAAGTATTTGGGCCTACGGGTTAGTGGGCTATGGTATTGTAAATGGACTGTAATAACTAAACATTCATTTATTTATTATTTTTTTTTGCTTTTAGTTTTAAAGCCCGGGCAGATTTGGGCTACTACAGCTGCCCCTCTTTGCTCATTGCTGTGTAACAGGAATAGAGCAAAGACTATAAAAGGACCAATTTTGCCCGGGCTCGCTGAGTCTTGAGTTCTTGATCCTTGATCTTCTTTAAATGGCCTCTTGACGGCTTCAATCTGCTTCACTGCAACTCAGGAAGGCGATATTTGCTATCTTTGATCTGCTCCCCGTCTAATACAGAGATGCCAAATCTGCTTCTTCAATCTGTTCCCCGTCTAATACAGAGATGCCGAATCTGTTATCTCTGATTTGCTCCCCGTCTAATTACAAAGATGCCAAATCTTTCATCTCGGATCTGCTTCGATGTAAACACATGAAGGTCAGATCTGTTATGTCTTCGATCTGCTCCCCGTCTAATATGGAGATGCCAAATCTGTTTTGACAGTACAGAGATGCCATATCATCTTAGATCTGCTTCAACGTAAACACGTGAAAGCCAAATCTGCTATGTCTTCGATCTGCTCCTTGTAAACGCAAGGATGCCAAATCATCTTGGATTTAATTCGATGTGAAAACATCCGAAGGTTAGATCTGCTATGTCTTCGATCTGCTCCTCGTCTAATACAGAGATGCCAAATCATCTTGGATCTGCTTCAATGAAGGTCAGATCTGTTGTGTCTTCGATCTGCTCCTTGTAAACGCAAGAATGCCAAATTATTTTGGATCTAATTCGATGTGGCAACATCTGAAGGTTAGATCTGCTATGTCTTCGATCTGCTCCCCGTCTAATACAGAGATGCCAAATCATCTAAGATCTACTTCAATAAAGGTTAGATCTACTGTGTTTTCGATCTGCTCCCTGTCTAATACAGAGATGCCAAATCATCTTGGATCTACTTCAATGAAAGTCATATCTGCTATCTTCGATCTGCTCCCCGTCTAATACAGAGATGCCAAATCATCTTGGATCTGCTTCAATGAAGGTCAGATCTACAGTCTTCGATCTGCTCCCCGTCTAATACATAGATGCCAAATCATCTTGGATCTACTTCAATGAAGGTCAGATCTGCTATCTTCGATCTGCTCTCTGACAATACAGAGATGCCAAATCTGCTATCTTCGATCTGCTCTCTGACAATACAGAGATGCCAAATATGCTATCTTCGATCTGCTCTCTGACAATACAGAGATCCCAAATCTGCTATCTTCGATCTGCTCTCTGACAATACAGAGACGCCAAATCATCTTAGATCTATTTCAGCGAAAACATGCGAAAGCCAGATCTGCTATGCTTTAGCCTGTTACCCTACTTCTTAGGGAGTTAAGGCACATCAATCTTCATTGTCCCTTGAAGAACATAACCTATATAATGCGTATGAGTTCATGCCTAATGATTAGGATGCTATGATCGAAATAAGTTAAGTGCTCCTAATTAAACTTGTTATAATGCAAAATGTTTATGAAAATAACTCCTATTTCGGACGTCATCACTCATTCATCGTCGAAGCTCGTTCTTATTTCTCTCACAATATCACTCTTACTCAGCCCGTGGGTTTGTACCATTCTTCAAACGCTATGACCCATCAAAATGTTTGTAAGATGATCTTCTCTTAGGATCGAATCGTTTGATTTGTCCAATCATCATTTGGACCAAAGAAGGAATTTCCTCAAGTTCTTTCAAACCTTACATGAATTCCTCGAACAATTGTTCTGTTTTAGTTTCCTGTATTATCTGGAAACTTACAAAGTAATGAGCAAAACTTCATTTGTGAAAATTATTTAGTTCATCTATTATCATTTAATGCAACACATTTTAAGAATAATGGAAGATGAATTTAATCTTGAGAATAATTAGATTTGAATGAATTTGTCAAAAATACAAAGGAAATTAATCTGAAAGCCTATCTTTGAGAAGAATAAGAATCTAAAGATAGCAAACAGGACAAAAGTTAGATGCCCTAGATATCGCCACTTGAACATTTATATGCCAGCTCCATGAAGACTTTCTTGAGTTCAACATGTGTTTAAAAGATCCAAAGTACCTTGTTGATGCCCCGATATGCAACGCGCTTTGCTCTTCATTGAATAGCAAGATTACCGTGTGCTCTTCAAAATTTGAGCTGCCCTTTCGGGTTTTCAACTTAAAACCCCTTTGGTCATAAGGCGCCCTTTGCGGGTTTTCACCTTGGCCTCTCCATTTTTCTTTTTCTTTTTTTTTTTCGAAAACTTAAGGCGCCCTTTGCGGGTTTTCACCTTGGGTTCTCCTCTCCCTTAGACAAAGTACTTTTTAACTGAGTCTGAATTCACTGGGTTGGGTAAACTCTTCCCATCCATTTCTGTCAAGATCAATGCACCCCCAGAGAAAGCCTTTTTCACGACATATGGCCCTTCCCAATTCGGCATCCATTTTCCTCTAAAGTCCTTCTGAATGGAAAAGATCTTTTTCAACACAAGATCCCCCTTATGGAATTCTCTTGGTCCCACTTTCTTGTCATAAGCCCGCATCATTTGCTTCTGATACATCTGACCATGACGAATAGCCCTTAGCCTCTTTTCCTCAATCAAGTTCAACTGATCATATCACGATTGTATCCATTCAGCCTCATCCAACTTTATTTCTGACAAGACCCGAAGAGACAGTATCTCTACTTCAATGGGTAACACTGCTTCCATCCCATAAACCAATGAGAAAGGAGTTGCCCCTATAGAAGTTCTAACGGACGTTCGATAAGCTAAGAGTGCAAACGGTAATTTCTCATGCCAATCTCTGTAGGTTTCAGTCATTTTTCCCACTATCTTCTTGATGTTTTTGTTGGCTGCTTCTACTGCCCCATTCATTTTTGGGCGATACGGAGAAGAGTTATGATGCTTAATCTTGAACTGACTACAAACTTTTGCTATCGTTCTATTGTTCAAGTTCAATGCATTGTCTGATATGATCCTTTCAGGCATCCCATACCGACAAATAATCTCTTTCTTCAAGAATTGACTTACAGCCGACTTAGTAACATTCGCATAAGAAGCAGCCTCTACCCACTTCGTGAAGTAATCAATGACCACAAAAATAAAGCGATGCCCATTTGAAGCTTTTGGTGATATTGGCCCGATGACATCCATGCCCCACATGGAAAAAGGCCATGGAGAAATCATAACATGTAGAGGTGAAGGTGGTACATGAATCTTGTCACCATAAATCTGACATTTATGGCATTTCTTGGCGTAGTTGATACAATCCCCTTCCATGGTAGACCAATAATATCCAAACCTCATGATTTGTCTAGCCATCGTAAAACCATTAGCGTGCGTCCCACAAACACCCTCGTGAACTTCTTCCAAGATTAACTTAGCTTCCACGGCGTCAACACATCTCAACAGTACTTGGTCCTTTCTTCTTTTGTACAAGATGTCCCCATCCAAAACGTAATCGCAGGCTAATCTCCTTAAAGTTAGTTTATCTTTTTCAATTGCTTATTCTGGGTATTTACGATCTCTCACATATCGCAATATATCCTGATACTAAGGGTTATCGTCCTTTTCTTCTTCCTCAATGTTACAACAGTGAGCTAGAGCCTTAAAGATACTCATCCGAATGGGTCTCATCTCTTCCTCTTTATTTACTTTAATCATTGAAGCCAAGGTTGCTAGAGCATCTGCCATTTGGTTTTCGTCTCGCGGGATATAGTTGAAAGTGATGTCATCGAACTCCTAAGTAACCCTAAAACTATCTTCCAATAAGTGATCAATTTAGGATCTCTTGTCTCCCATTCATCTCTAAGCTGATAAATTACCAACGCAGAGTCTCCATATACCTCCAGGGTTCTTATTCCTCACTCTCTGACAAATACTGAGTCCCATGATGCATGCTTCATACTCAGCCATATTGTTTGTGCAATCAAAATCCAACTTGCATGTGAACGGATAATAATCACCATTTAGAGATATGAGGACTGCCCCAATTTTATTTCCCACTGCATTGGATGCCCCATCAAAGCTCAACTTCCAAGGACAATCCTCTGTAGTTGCTACACACATTAACTCCTCATTTGGGAAATCGAAATTCAACGGCTCATAGTCCTCTAGAGCTCTACTAGCCAGAAATTCTGCTATCACACTCCCTTTTATAGCTTTTTGACTCACATAGACTATGTCGAACTTTGAAAGCAAAATTTGTCATCTCGCCATTCTCCCATTCAAAGCTATTGACTCCATCATATACTTCAAAGGATCAAGTTTTGAAATAAGCCAAGTAGTATGATATAGCATGTACTATCTTAACCTTCGAGTCGTCTAGGTTAAAGCACAACACAATTTCTCAATTGGCGAATATCTCATCTCACACTCTGTAAATTTCTTACTAAGGTAGTATATCGCCTTCTTCTTTCTTCCCGACTCATCATGTTGACCAAGCATACACCCCATGGAATTACTAAACACTGACAAGTACAGAATTAATAGCTTATCTAGACAAGGTGGAGATAGTACTTAAGCGTTTAACAAGTATTGCTTGACTTTATCAAAGGTATTCTGGCATTCCTCATTCCAAGTACCTTGGTTGTGTTTTTTAAGGAGGCGAAATATAGGGTCACATTTCTCAGTTAATTGTGAAATAAACCGAGCAATATAATTCAACCTTCCAAGAAAACCTCGAACTTCTTTCTGAGTACGTGGCGGAGTCAAATCTCATATGGCTTTAACTTTGTCTGAGTCAACTTCTATTCCTTTTTCACTGACTACAAAGCCTAGTAATTTCCCCGACCTAGCTCCAAAGGTGCATTTTGTCGGATTAAGTTTAACTGAAACTTCCTTAATCTCAAAAACAGTTTCCTTAAGACTTCAATATGTTTCTCCTCCATTCGAGACTTGGCAATCATGTCATCGACATACACCTTAATTTCTTTGTACATCATATCGTGAAACAAGGTTACCATAGCCCTCTGGTATGTTGCCCCTACGTTCTTCAACCCAAAAGGCATTACCTTGTAACAGAAGGTACCCCACAATGTTATGAAGGTGGTTTTGTCCATGTCTTCAGGATGCATCTTTATCTGATTATACCCCGAGAAACCATCCATAAAGGAGAACAACGAATATCCCACTGTATTGTCTACCAAAGTGTCTATGTGTGGTAGAGGGAAATTATCTTTTGGGCTAGCTTTGTTCAGATCTCTGTAATCAACGTACATTCGTACCTTCCCATCCTTCTTAAGAACTGGTACAATGTTAGCTACCCATTCAGAGTACTTCACCTCTTGTAAGAATCTTGCATCGAACTGCTTCTTGACTTCGTCCTTTATTTTCAGTACGATATCTGGCCTCATTCTTTGCAACTTCTGTTGTACTGGCTTATATTCCTGTCTTATCGGAAGACGATGCACCATAATATCGGTACTTAAACCTGGCATATCTTTATAGGACCATGCAAAGATATCCTTGAACTCACGTAGCAACTCAATCAATCCTTGCCTTGTGTCTTCGGTAATATGCGTGCCAATTTTCACTTCTTTCCACTTCTCTAGGGTTACATTTTCTATTGCCTCTTTCTCATGAGGCATGATTTGTTTCTCCTCCTATTTTACCATCCTCAAAAGATCTAAAAACACATCACAGTCTTGGACATCTTCAAAATCCTGACATTCCTCCAAACACATGTCTTGCTCACGAGAGAAATCAGGATTTGTAATATCAGTGCTCATGTCATTGATATCTAGAGATCTGTGAAGTATAAAGAATATACAAAGAATGAATGAATTTAAGAATGATTATTTATGTACTATGAATGAAAGAATAAGAATTGTCAAAATTTTAACGGAATATTGGTTTATAAAAATGAAACAATACTCGTTGAATTGATAAAAGTTATGTTTTATTAAAAAGATAATAAATGATCATAAGCCTATTTCACAAATGTAATTCTATTGCTCCTAGGCTCTAGAATAACAAGAATGTTTCGAGAATTACTCTGAAAAATTCCTAAAGACTACAGGAAGTTCCTCCGCAGTCCAATTGTTTAGAGAGCTTCCCGATTCATAAGGGCGAATGCCCTTAAGGGTTCCTTGCTTTGGTCCTTCCTCTTGTATAGCATTAACCTGATGACTTCCTTCAATGAGTAACCCTCTCAATATGAAGGTTTGGGATATTGGAGGGAATGTCATCGGCTCCCACTCCACTTCTCTTCTATTAAGGCATGCCCTTCTTCCCTTTTGGCGCTTATCAATTTCCTTCCTCCTTTGCTTATAATCTGGTTTGAAACCTAGACCAAAGCGATCCCTTTTCTCTTTAAGTTCTGGGATTTGAGTCCCTCCTTGTAGGTATTTCCCTAATCCTTTTCCTGGTAAGGCTCCCTTTCCCGCCATCATTTGTAGAGCCATCCTCGTAGCTCTTGCTATCTTGAGCACCAGTAGCTCACTCCCTTCTGAAATAAAGGTTGCATTTACGAATTCTAAAGAGCAAAAGGAACACTCAATAGATTCTTCGTTTGTCTCGACATAAGGGGCCTTGCTAGTAACTGCGGCTATAATATCCTCTTCCGCATTGATAGTTACTAACCGTCCATCCGTCACTAACTTCAGTTTCTGGTGCAACGATGAGGGTACCGCTCCTGCTGAATGTATCCATAGCCTACCCAATAAGCAATTGTAGGAAGATTTGATGTCCATCACCAAGAAATCTACATCGTATATATTCGGCCCAATTTTCAAAGGGATGTCAATCCTTCCCATCACCTTCCTTTCTGTGCCGTCAAAGGCTCTTACCACATTCTGACATACCTACATATGAGAATCATCAATGGGTAATCTATTCAGTGTGGACAACGGTAGAACATTCAAGGCTGATCCATTGTCGACAAGCACACTTGGAAGTGTGTACCCCCTGCATCAAGTAGTTATGTGCAAGGCCTTGGTTAACCCCCCGCCCCCGGTGGAATTTCATCATCATTAAAGTAGATGGAATTATCAGCACTTATGTTATTCACCAACCGGTCCAGCTTGTTAACAGATATGTCGTGAGTGACATATGTTTCGTTAAGCACCTTCATCAATGCCTCCCTATGCACCTCAAAACTCAAAAGTAGAGCCAATACTGATATGCGAGCCGACTGCTTATGCAACTGCTCAACCACGCTATACTCGCTATGCTTAAGGAACTTTAGAAATTCCTTAGCCTCCTCTTCCTTTACTGGCTCCTTGAAAGGCATTTTAGCTCCTTTCTCCTTCTCCGTACTAACACCCTTTGCTTTTGTGGGCTCATCTCTGACGCCCACCGTATCATACCACTTCCCACTCCGTGTTTGGGAACCCTCAACTTGTACATCCTTAGACGTACTGGCTATGTCCTCCTTCTCCAGCATTGACACTTGATAGTTATAACTCCATGGTACCCTCTTGTTATCCTTATAAGGAAAGGACACGGGTTTATGGATTATGACCTTAGGCACCGTTTGTGCCCCTACTTCATTATTCCCCTGCAAGGAAATAATAATCCTTGGCTGACTGATTCTTTGCTGTTCATCCTCCAACACACATACTTGTTTTTCACTAGAGCTACCTTCAAAAATTTGTAGTTCTTTATTGTCTATAAAGCCTTGTACCAAGGGCTTGAATTCTTCACAGTTTTGGGTCTCATGACCCTCCTCTCTATGGAACTCACAGTAGGTCCTCATTCTTTCTCTTTCACCCTTAGAGGTTATCATCCCTCTCTTCATCATCTCTTTGCAAATCGCCTTCATAGGCATCCTCACCTTAGCAACATTTTCTTTCATTCTTCTCTTACTAACTTCGCCAATGGCACTCACTCCTTGATCGCCATGATCTGGCAAAGGGTTTTCAGTATTTGGGGTACTATCAAATTTCACAACCCCTATCTTGATCAACCTCTCCACGGCCTTCTTGAATCCGGTACAATTTTCAATCGAATGCCCCGATATTCCAGCGTGGTACTCGTATCTGGCGTTTGCATCATACCATTTAGGATATGGAGGCTGTAGTGGTTTCAAGTGGAAAGGAGCAATAGCATGCGCATCGTATAAGCTTTGATAAAGCTCACGATACATCACAAGGATAGGTGTGAATTGCATCCTTTCAGAATTCTGCCTTGCATTCGACTCCTTCCTTTGAGAACTCTATTGTTCGACCGCAGCTGTTTTTGGTTAACCAACTGTGATTGCCCTTGTATTGAAAGTGCTTGTGTTATTCACTTTATTATCCTTTCTCCTTGGGGCTGATCTTTTGGTCGTTTCACCTTCTATTTTACCACCTCTTATGGAATTCTCAATCATCTCTTCTGCCATGACTATATCCGCAAAACTTTTAGTAGTACTCCCAATCATGTGAGTGATGAATGGAACTTTTATAGTGTTGATGAACAACATGGTAGTCTCCTTCTCCAACAACGGTGGTTGAACTTGCATTGCCACCTCTCTCCATCGCTGTGCATATTGCCTAAAATTTTCATTAGGCTTTTTCTCCATGTTTTGCAGCGTGATCCTATTTGGAGTCATGTCAGTCACATGATTGTACTACTGTATGAAGGCATGCGCAAGATCCCTCCATGAATTTATTCTAGCCCGGCTCAACTGATTGTACCACCTGCCTGCCGCTCCCACTAAACTGTCTTGGAAACAATGGATCAACAGCTGATCATTGTTTACGTACCCGGTCATCCTTCTACAGAACATCGTGATGTGGGACTCTGGGTAAGTAGTACCATTGTACCTCTCGAACTCCGGCATCTTGAATTTGTGAGGAAGCACCAAGTCTGGGACTAAGCTTAGATCTTTGGCATCAACTCCATGATGCCCATCAGCACTCTCTAAAGCTTTAAATTTCTCCTCTAACCATCGGCAACGTTCCTCCAACTGTTTTGCAGCTTCGGCTCTCAAATCTTCTTTTTCAGCTATATCTAAGTCAGGAATGAGAGGATTGGTATGGTTATCACCCAAATTGAATCCTGAACCAGTTGGGTAATTCATATGAATCCCAGTATCAACCGGCCCATGTTGAGGCCTTATATTGATAGATGGTCCCTTAGAAGGTGCCTCGGTTTGTGTAAGCCCCCGGGATGGAGTAAAGCCTGGAAGATGATCCTCTTCCTCTTCACCAGTGATTGCCATAGGGGCTTTTCCTTTATCAGTGGCCCTTAACAACTGAGCCATCTCAGTCATCATATTCTTCTGAGCCTCTAGCATTTGCTCCCTCATGTCATTTTGCATCTTGGCCAATTGCTCCTGCAATTGGTCCTGCATGTCCTTTTGTAGCTGTTCGAATCTTTGGTCCATATTCTTCGACTTAGCGCATGTACCGTAAGGATGTGTTGCTTCCAGATTTTCTTTCTCTTACTCTCTTTCTCCCTCATAATTTTAACTAATTAGGGTCTTTCTATAAACTTGAATGCATATGATATGATGAAATGAAAATGCATGAATGCAAAAAGATGTCGATTCTAGTTCAGTTTCATTTTAGAAAATGTTATTTAAGGAACAAACATCTTTTCATAAAACGGATTACAAATATACTTTCGCCCGTAGGCCTAGAGTCTTAACCCTATCCAATAATAATGCTAACTCTCGTCCTTTGTCTAACGATGACTCATACATTGTGCTTAGCGTTCTAGCTTGTATCGTCAAATCTTACAAGTGTTCAGCAACTCTCGAATCTGAACTAGGGCCTGCTCTATGACATGATCTCTACCTCTCAACTGATGTCGAAGATGGTGAAGTTCTCCCTTCCACTATTCTTCTCTTGCCTCGAGCTGCTCAATCCGTAGCTCATAGTCCTGTAGTGCTGCTTCTAACCCTCCAATATTGTGCTTCATTTCACCGATCTTATTTAGACTTGCTTTTAACTAGGCTGCAGAATTACAGCTTCTATAATGATGAAGAGATTGTCCAAGCTCTGTCACCTTAACCTTTAACTCTTAATTTTCCTTTTCTATGTCCTGATTACGCGACTGCATCTCTTGGAACCTTTTCTCCCAATACTCAGCTTTGGCTCTTTCCTCTTGAATCTCATGCTGCCACTGCCCTGAAGATCTCTCTAATCTGACCCTTTTCAAGGTTACCTGAGCCTTCTTGTAGTGCGTCTTTAAATCATCTCGATCTTCTTCAATCTTTCTCTTTTCCTTTTTCACCTTTTCGACTTTCATTTTTTGAACATCGACGTCGAGACTTAAGCACATTTTTTCCTCTTCGAGCTTCTCTATCTTCTTTTCAAGCTCTGAATTCTTTCTTTCAAACTCTTGCTTCATAACTTCCACCTCTGATGGAATCACTCGTAAGCTCTCCTCTAATGATCGAGCTGCTCCCAAGATTGGCCTAGGAACATTATCGTTGACTCTCCTACTAAACCATCCTTTATACTCAGGGGTTGACGTTGACCCTTCAGTCAAAATCTTCATACAGAAAGGCTTCTTCCAAGCCTCGAAAATTTCTCGCATCCTCTTCTTGTAGTGATCTCCTTTATAAAAGAAATCACTCTGAGCTAGACCCTGCGTAGCCGGTATGAACTGCCTCCCTCGATATTGTCTTAGAACAAGCAATGGTGTATATCCGATAACTCCCCAAATTCCTAGCAAAGGGACCCAATCAAAACTGCCACATCGGTAAAGCACTTCATTAGGAACCAACCAAGGAGTCTTCCACATAACATCCTCCTCTCGAAGATTCTGAAGAATGTCTATCCATCTCTCATCTGAAATGTCATCTCTCCTAGGCATGTCCACTGCTTCCTTTAAGGGAGAATAACCCTCAAAGAATACTTGGCAAGGAACCCTATCAAGCTTCTAGAAGTGGCTATGAAACCAAACCAACATCAACTGTGCACATCAAATGAACCTTCCTTCACCAGCTCATCGACATGCGTTCAAGGATCTCATTGTCTCAGCTAGGATTGGGGGCACAAGTCTGTTCTTACCTAGTTGATCGAATAAATTTGCAACTGCCTCATCTATGTGCCCCAACGCCTTTGGGAAGATTACCATGCCATAAATACTCAAAGCCAGGACGTCGACCCTTTTCTTCACGTCTGGATGCGTCGATATCAAATCCCTCAGAATAGCCTATGGAATGCACTTACTATCACCCTTTTGCTGCACACGAGCTACAGCCCATTGCTCACTCATCCCAGTAATCATTACCAACTTCTTTGTAAAAGTTGGAAGGCTAGCAGGCCTAACATAAGCCTTGTTACCTTGAATCCTCGGGCAACGTAGTAAAGTCGTATACTCCTCTAAGGTGGGTACAAGATCAACATTACCAAATGTAAAGCAACTAAGCAGGGTTCAAGAATTGTACCATGGCTCGAAACAAGTGCCTATCTACCTTGATGTCTATCAAATAGGGAAGGTCTCCGTAATTCTGATAAAAGAGCTACTTAGCCTCGTCATCCCACAGGGCCCAAATATCTCTCAACTCCTGCAAATCATTCTGCGTCGAATTAACACGGGTGAAGTCCCATAACTCTGATGTATTCCCCTCGGTGACACTAACTCCTTTCTCTAACTGGGTTTTCTCTAACCAGGTACAGACAGAAGCATTGTCCTCCACTTTATTAAGGTATTCGTTCCTCATTACAAAACTTTCTAATCTAGAAATCGAGCCTTGAATCGACACCTTTAAATGCCAAATGATATGCAATGACAGCAAAATTAAAATAGGTCAGTATCATATAAGAAAATGATAAACAAATGCTTACGGGGTAATTTTCTAAAGATTATCGCTATTTCCCTAGGATAAGCACTTAAAGGTTCACTATATGAGTTTCAGTTCTAAAATGAGGGTACCTGAACCAGCAGATTCCTCGGTCCTCACCCATTAAAGGCTCATATAGACCAAGTTCAAGTCAGGGGGACACATTTCCCTATGGCCATACGGAGATGAAAATCTCACGAAGACATAGGTACAGTATCCCGAAAGTAAGCCACTAGCTCATATAAAGGTGAAAACCTCACGAAAGCGTAGCTTCTCACTCCCACTTAAGGGTGCGACCACAACGGTCATGCAAATGCAATGTGTGCGAGAAAAATAACAAACATATGCAGCAAACACATAAAAAGGGATCTTTTCAAATTTTTAGCATTAAGACAGAAAGTTATCAAATTTTTTTTTGGCTTGACTCTCTTAACATCCCCAGCGGAGTCGCCAAGCTATCGAAGCCATTTTTTAAAGGGATGTTTGAAAAACGGGGATCGACTTTTGAAAAACGAAAGTGGGAGTCGCCACCAACCTTTTTTAGGTGTGATTGGATCACCTTATAAAACGTTTTGGTCTACGAAAATTGAGAAAATAAGTTCGGGAGTCGGTTACGTACGAGGAAGGATTAGCATCCTCGCAACGCCCAAAATTGGTACCAAATTGAATAGTTTTCTGTCTTAATGTCAAAAATTTTGAAAGGATTTAAAAGTAGGATCCCTTTTTTAAAACTGGAATAATTCGAGTTTAAAACCAAGATTCCTTCGTTCCAAAAGAATACGAATATCACATCCAGCATGATAGGACACGATATTCTAAAACTCTTGTAACTGAAATCACCTCGTAATTTTTTAAAATTGTTTAGAAGGGTATTTTAGGCATTTAGACGAACGAGAAATCGCATCCAGCATGTTAGGGCACTATTTCCCGAATTCCTAAATACGAAAACCATTGCCTTTTTTTTTTTAAAAATATTTCTTTGATTATATATTTTTTAAAATCATGATGCAATCAAGATACAATATTAACATATATCAATATCAAACTATGTAACTTCATTAATATTTCAGGCAAATATGACATAAATAATATAATACATATTATATACATTTATGTATTATGTAAGCAACCATAAAAATAATAAGTATAAAACATACATTATATGGCATATACAACATCATTTCATACAAATATAATCTAAGATAATAACCTAAATAATCCACAATTCATGCAATTAAGTATAAAAGTATCAAATATTTTAAGAGATAAATTGATGTACTATGATAATGCTAAGTAAATGCATGATAAACTATCAAGTTTAAAAAAATAAATAAAGATAAAGTTAGATACAATTAACAATGAATGGGGTATTAAGGAATATTTAAATGACATATGAAATATCAAGGAGAAATAGTGATAAAAATATGAAAAAAACTTACTAGTAAAATATACTATATAATAACCTAAAATATATATACATACATAATAATATTAAGTAGGAACAAAACTTCACAAAAAAAAATTTTCAAAATATAATGCATATTAATAAAGTATAATATTTAACTATCGATCTACAAATTTACAAATTATACATAATAATAAATATATATATAAAATATAAAATAATAGAATATATAATATAAAGAATAAAGAAATAATATAGATTATAAAATGAAGTTTAAATATTTAAATAAAAATATAATATTTAATAATAATTTATAAATTTTAAAATTACATATAATAATATATAATAAAATATAAATATATGATAAAATATAAAATAAAATAAAATAATATATATTAAAACATAAAATAATATAATATATAACATTTAATAAAGTATAAAATAATATAAAATAATATATGATAATATAATATAAAAATAATATAAATGTACTTGGAAGTAATAAAAATAATATACAATGAATTTTTATACATGTAAATAAATAATATATAGTATTTAAAATAAATAAATTTAAAAACATATAAAAGGATTAAAATTAAAAATGATTAAAACTTTGGGGCTAATTAAAAAAATAAAAAAATTGGATCAATCTAGAACACGCATTAGAACCGAGGGACTCACTGGGCAATTAGCCCTAATCCTAAAACGATGTCGTTCTCCAGAGTACTATTTTAAAATCACAGTTTGGACTAAATTGAAACAAAGGTAAATTGTTAGGGCCAAATTAGAATCTAAATAAAGTTAAATTGTACAGATTAAAGATGCGGAAGGACCACTTGGGAAATTATCCCAATTTACAAAAACACGCGGATCCTCCCCGGGTAATCGGGTCAACACGCGGATCTAAGCCTTGAAACGACGCCGTTTTAGAGCTTATTGTTTTAAGCTAAACGACGTCATTCTAATAAGGCTATATAAGCCAAATTTTAACTTAAAAATCATTTTGAAACCCAATTTTTTTTTAAAAAAATGAAAGAAATCCTCTAAAAGAGGATTCCGTTCTCTGGCACTCACGTGCCCACGCGCCACCACGAACGCCTCCACGTACGGCGGTCAGAAACTGGAAAACTTCTCGTTACAACGCAGATTTGCAACGATTCGTCTCCTCTTTTCTCCCTTTTATATTACCAGCATATATTTTGTAAAAAAAATAATATCAAATAAAAATATTCACCTTTGTATTCTTTTATAATCTGCCAAGGTTTCTCTTGTTTTTATATATATCAACTGTTTGTATCCGTGTATATCCGAAAAAAAACTCCTCTATTACAACCATAGCGCTCGGGCTTTATAGCCACTGTTTACAATATATTTACATCTTTATTTTATTTCCTTGCCATATTTGTTTCGTCTCTGTCGTTTCTTTCTCTTTTTGCAGGTGATTGAGGAAAATCCGGCGACGATCATGACGATGATGTTGGCGCTGATTTGCGCGTTGACTGCGGCGCAATTCTAGGCCAGAGTTGCGGGATGAGGTAAAGAGGCGTGACACTTGGGATGGTTGCAGCGCTTAGCTTCTGGAACCTTCCGTTTGCGGCGCCTTGGGTTCCAGAAACCCTAAGTCTTCCGTCCTTTGTTTAACAAAATGGGCCATTTGGGCCGTACTTGTTTGTGGGTTGGGTGTAAACGGGTTAGTGGGTAGTTTTAGGTTAATTGGGTTCTAAGTATTTGGGCCTACGGGTTAGTGGGCTATGGTATTGTAAATGGACTGTAATAAATAAACATTCATTTATTTATTATTTTTTTTGCTTTTGGTTTTAAAGCCCGGGCAGATTTGGGCTACTACAGTTGAAAATCATCTAAGTAAATTAAAGCAAACGTGCAAATCCATACTTATAGCTAGTAATTTGACATAAAACACACGATAATATAAGTCTAGATAAAACAGTAGATAACTAAAAGAGAGATGACCGAGCTCCTGCCATGTTGTCCCCCCTAAGTCTGTGGATTACCTGTTATCCAATAAACAAACTAAAAGAGTTTACAACACAGTGTATAACTTGCATTTTCGATTAATTAATGCATAACAGAAGAAATTTTGGTTTTTCATTAATCAGTCAATTCTCGGAATCAGATACAGAAATTGAAACAGAGGATATCAGATACAATTGCAAACATTTCAACTTCAGATGCAAATTCCTATTCCAACCTCTACGCACTATATAGGATATCAAATACCCATCCATCCCTACACACCGCATAGTGACTATATGGTACATTTCAAAATAAATGCAGTCCAGCTGCCAGATCAGCGTGCAATAAATCACCAGAGTCAAATATAGGTTTGTGGCTTAGCCACCAAGTTCGGTAGATTATTAAACTGCTTACACTTCCTTCCTTTCACAATTTCAACCCAATGTAGATGCAGACTTAACAGATATCATAGATGCGTTTACAGTAATACAAACTCAGATCATGCTCATATAATGCTATCGCATTTACCTATCAGAGTTCACATCAAATATTTATAGAAAACAATAGATCATTCAATAATGGGTCGTCAGATAATGGTTTCCTTGTTTAATTCAGATCATACAGACCTTATGGTAGGCCTACGCTCGAGACAAACAATGAATACGACCCTAGGGAAAAATCTTAATTTTTAGCCCACTTGCTCGTATGGATTCACGAGGCTTAGGTGGCTGGCCCATGATGTCTACACGGCCTAGCACACGCCCATGTGGCCTAGATTAGGGTCACACACGGCCTGAAATATGGCTGTGTGGCTTAAAATAGTAAGTTACACGGTCTAGCACACAACCTTACACATGCCCGTGTGACTCAAGACCCCAGATATATCTGACACAGCCTGGACACACGCTCGTGTGACTCTAAATCCAAAATAGTTAGTTACACAGCCTACTACACGGCTTACCACACAGCCGTATGGCATTGAAAGCCATGTTTGCCAGCCCATGCCGTTCGCAAATTTTTGAGTTTTCATTACACACTTGATATAGTTTCAACGTAGAAGCAGCAACGTTGATTCCGAAACCTAAAAATGTCATTCGGTTGCCAAGTTAAACGATTTATTCACAACCAAAATGCCAAAATCACATCCAATAAAAAAAATTACGTTGAATAGCTTCGACACAAAATTCCAACTCAGAAGTTAAATGCTTACCCTTGTACATAACAGCAAAACATGAACCGAATTCGATGAAGGAATGTTACTCTTAAGATTTTTGCCTAAAAAGAAGACCAATTGATTACTCAACGAAAAGTTCAGAACGAAATGGCAGAAGTTTAACCTTGACAAGAATAGAAAAAATCAGGCTAAAATAGAAGAGAACAATGATGAAACTTACACTCTTGGCCTTTCAAACGAACAAGAACAACCCAACTCCTCAAAATCTAGCGGCAAAATTAACAAAAAGAAAGAGCACAAGAGGAAGAGGACATGATGGTAATTGGAGAAAAGAAAAGAAAAAAGTTGAAAAATGTGAAAACAAAAAGGAGTTTAAGGGAAAAATTAATTGAATAAATAAAAACTTGTAACACCCCTAACCCGTAACCGACATCAAATTAGGGTTACGAGGCATTACCAGATAGACAAAATATCTCAGACGAATTTAGAATCACAGATATTATTTAATTTTATTTCATAAGCAGTTATCTCATAAGATGGTCTACGAGACCTAAAACATACGTTTAAGAACGGTTAAAGCTAAACCGAATACATTCATAAAATTCAGAACATAGAAAACTTTTCAATTCTGTTGAGGTCACATGCTCGTACGTCCAGGCCGTGTGCCTCACACGGGCATCAGACACACCCATGTGAAACAGCTGTGCCAAAATAGAGCATGCATACTGACTTTTTCACACGACCAATAGGCACGCCCGTGTACTATGACCATGTGATACTTAGCTAGCTACTGACTTTAGCCCACGGCCATATGACATGCCCGTGTGATTTTTAGGTGAATATTGTTTTTCTTACACGACCACAAAATACGCCCGTGTGGCACAATGCAAGCTTGGTTTAAGCCAATTTGCCATTTCTATTTGGGTCAAACCTACAAGCAATGATATACAACATTCATTCCAAAATTTCCAACCAATTCAATGTTTAAGAATGACCAAAACACATTAAAACTTAGCAAATTACAAACATACACCAAAACCATACACAACTTATCATTTGTTAGCTAACTCTCATGGCAAATATATATATATCAAAACTTATAAACATAATCCTTCTAGCCTATACATGTCATACATTAATATATATACTCTTTCAAAAGTACCAAAATGAGATCGATAGTGTGGTGATGATCCTTGACTATCCCCGAGCCTTTAGTAGCTATGATATCTATAAAACAATGCAAATACACATAAAGTAAGCTTTCAAAAGCTTAGTAAGCTCGTACTCAAGTCATTCATAATATATGAAACATAATATAACAACATATATGTATTTGCATAATTTCAATCCATAAATCTATATCAACTCAATGAAATTCATATACATAACATCATATACCACTTAGGTATTATAAATACCTGAAAATTCCCGTACTTATACACTTTTATACTCACCTCTTGTGAATGTTATAAGACTTTGCATAACTTATTCGTATTTTAGACATCTGTGCACTTAGTGCTTTATGGTTAGCCCAAAATAAATATTTTCGCACACTTAGTGCCATCTCAAATAACCGAGACTAAGTCAGTATCGCACACTGAGTGCCTCAAATAGCCGAAGCTAATTTAAATCGCACACTTAGTGCCAAGATAGTTTAAATCGCACACTTAGTGCCAAAACTTCCTATTCATCATCATATCATCCAATTTAATTATATACAAATCATGTATAATTAAGGCATCAAAGCTTACTTAACATCATATTTTAAGTACGAACTTACCTCGTACTCAAAGTTGTCGACTCGAATGTTTATTCTATAATCTTCGACTTCCGTCGATCTAAATCCGAACTCCTCTTTTCTTGATCTATAAGTATTCAATATTAATCCTTTTATTTACCAAATAATTCAATTCAATCCATAATCACACATTTAGTGCAATTTGCAAACTAGCCCTCATGTTTTCACATCTCAACACTTTAGTCCTCTTTCACAAAATCACAAAATACACATAATTTGTTTGTACACAAGCTTAGCCGAATTTTCATGGCTCTCATACAAATCCACACATTTCATTTATTTCACATTTTAGTCCTTCAAAATAACATTTTCACAAATTAGCTCAATTTACTCTATTTCATCAAAATTCAAAGACAAAACTTACAAATCATCTATCAAGCCTTTATAATTTATCCAAAAACATCACAAAGCTCATGATATCAATAATGGAATTTCATGAAATCTTCAACAAAAATAGAAATTCAGACATGGGCTTTGAAGAACATGAAGCAACAATCACAAAAACGTAGAAATTATCAAAAACAGACAAAACTCCATACCTTAATCAAGGATCAAAGTGCCAAAACCTATCTTGTTCTTTTTCTCTCTTTTTATTTTTTATTTTCGACAAGGATGTGCATGAATAAACAAATTTTCATGCATTTGTTTTATTTAATAACATATATTACCTAATTACCTAACCATCCTTTAAAAAATTATCTATTTACTATATTGCCAAACCATGTCTCCCACTATCATATAATGGTCTTATTGACATGCAAGGGCCTCAACTTTAACAAACCATAGCACTTAGGCACTTTAGCAACTATTAGGCAACTTTTACAACTTACGCGATTTGGTCATTTTTGCAAATCGAGCACAGAAACATACAAATTAAATTACAAAAATCTAGCAGATATAAATTCACATATCACAGGAACAGAAAATAATATTAAAATATTTTTCATACTCGGATTTGTGGTCCCGAAACTACTATTCTGACTAGGGTCAAAACCGGACTGTTACAGTTCTCCCCTTTTAGGGATTTTCGTCCCCAAAAATCTTACCATTAAACAGATTTGGATATTGATGTTTCATAGCATCTTCAGGCTCCCACGTTGCCTCTTCAATACCGTGTCGATGCCACATCACTTTAACTAATAGAATCTTCCTATTACGTGACTCTTTAACCTCTCGAGCTAAAATTCGAATCGGCTTTTCTTCGTAAGTCATATCAGACCGAATTTCAATCTCAGATGAAGGAATTACATGGGAAGGATCAGATCTGTACCGTCGAAGCATCGGTACGTGAAACACATTATGTATCTTTTCTAATTCAAATGGTAGCCTCAATCTATAAGCAACTAGCCCAACTCGCTCAATGATTTCATATGGCCCGATGAACCTCGGACTCAACTTGCCTTTTCTACCAAACCGAATCACTTTCTTCCACAGAGACACTTTCAGAAACACTTTGTCACCGATCTCAAATTCAATGTCTTTTCTTTTCAAATCTGCATATGATTTCTGACGATCAGAGGTAGCTTTCAGACTATCTCGAATTGTTTTCAGTTTCTGTTCTGTTTCTTTTATTAGATCAATACCGTAAATCTTATTCTCGCTGAGCTCAGTCCAGTATAACAGAGTTCTACACTTTCTACCGTATAAGGCTTCGTACAGTGCCATTTTAATGCTCGATTGAAAACTATTATTATAAGCGAATTCAATCAAAGGAAGATATTGTTCCCACGTACCTTCAAACTCAAGAATACATCATCTCAACATATTCTCGAGTATCTGAATAATCTGTTCAAATTATCCGTCCGTTTGTGGATGGAAAACAGTGCTAAAGTGTAATTTAGTACCCAGAGCATTTTGCAATTTCTTCCAAAACTGGGACGTAAATCTCGGGTCTCTATCTGACACTATCGACAATGGCATACCATGCAATCTCACAATATCAGAAATATACAACTCAGCTAGCTTATCAAGCAAATAATCAAACCGAATTAGAATAAAATGAGCTAATTTCGTCAAACGATCAACTACGACCCAAATTGTGTCCTTTTTTTTCGGAGACAAAGGTAAACTCGAAACAAAATCCATGGTCACTCGATCCCATTTCCACTCCGAAATCATAATCGGTTGTAATAACCCAGATGGCACCTGATGCTCAGCTTTAACTTGCTGACAGATTAAACATCTCGAAACAAAGTCAGAAATATCTCTTTTCATTCCCGGCCACCAATATAATTGTTTCAAATCGTTATACATTTTCGTACTTCTCGGATGTACTGAAAATTTACTACTGTGAGCTTCACTCAAAATCGTTTGAATCAAATCTGGATTTTTTGGAACACAAAGTCTATTTCTGAACCTTAGACAGTCATCATTATCTATTTGGAATTCAGAATCAGAATCAGAATTACACTGAGTTCGTTTAGCCATAATCTCATTATCAACTTTCTGAGCTTCAATAATCTGTTGTAAAAACAAAGGTCTTGCATTTAATTCAGTTAAAATTGAACCATTATCAGACAGAACTAAATGAGCATTCATTGCAAATAACCATTATCAGCAACCACATTTGCTTTTCCCGGGTGATAATCAATCACAAGTTCGTAGTCTTTTAACAGTTCTAACCATCTTCTCTGTCGCAGATTCAAATCTTTTTGTGTCATTAAATACTTCAGACTTTTATGATAAGAAAATACATGACATTTCTCACCAAACAGATAGTGACACCAAATTTTCAAAGCAAACACAATAGCAGCTAACTCGAGGTCGTGAGTCGGATAGTTCTTTTCATGTGGCTTTAATTGTCTCGAGGCATAAACTATAACTTTTTCTTCTTGCATTAAAACACAACCGAGTCCATTCAATGAAGCATCGCTGTAAACAACGAATTCTTTACCTGACTCAGGTTGTACCAATACCAAAGCTTCAGTTAACAGAGCTTTTAACCGATCAAAACTTTTCTGACATTTCTCAGACCATTCAAATTTCGCATCTTTCTGAAGCAATTTTGTCAACGAAGTTGCTATCACAGAGAAATCTTTTACAAATCGTCTGTAATAACCGGCATGTCCCAGAAAACTGCAGATTTCAGATACATTCCTCAGAGGCTTCCGATCCAGAATAGCTGAAATCTTGCTCGGATTAACTTGGATACCAGAGGCTAATACAATATGACCCAGAAAACCAACTTCTCGCAACCAGAATTCACATTTACTAAACTTTGCATACAATTGTTTATCTCGCAAAGTTTGTAGCACTAATTTCAGATGTTCAGCATGCTCAAATTTATCACGTGAATAAATCAAAATATCATCAATGAATACAACAACAAATTGATCAAGATACGGTCTGAAAATTCTATTCATTAAATCCATAAATACAGTAGGTGCATTTGTTAATCCAAAAGGCATAACTAAAAATTCATAATGCCTGTACCTCGTTCTAAAAGTAGTCTTCGGAATATCTGAATCTTTCACTCGTAGCTGATAGTAGCCCGATCTCAAATCTATTTTCGAAAACACATTAGCTCCTTTCAACTGATCAAACAAATCATCAATTCGGGGCAGAGGATACTTATTCTTGACAGTCACTTTGTTCAACTAACGATAATCTATGCACATTCTCATCATACCATCTTTCTTTTTCACAAATAGAACCGGAGCACCCTAAGGTGAAAAACTCGGTCTAGCAAACCCTCGATCGGTCAATTCTTGCAACTGAGATTTTAATTCCTTTGACTCAGTCGGAGCCATTCTATACGGAGCTATTGAAATCGAAGTAGTACCAGATACTAATTCAATGCTAAACTCGACTTCTCGAATCGGAGGCAGACCAGGTAGCTCTTCAGGAAACTCACAGATAACAGATACAGATTCAACTTTCTTTTCTGACAGTTTCGAATCAATCACATAAGCAAAGTAGGCTTCACAACCCTTTCTCACAATACCCAAAGCTTTCATCGAAGATATTACAGTAGACAATCCATTCAAATCACTAGATTCAATTCTGACTATTTCATCATTCTTGCATCTAAAATCAATAGTTTTCCGTTTACAGTTCACCACAGCATCATGCAAAGTTAACCAATCCATTCCCAGAATAATATCAAACTCATCAAAAGGTAATAGCATCAAATCAGTTGGAAAACAATTGTTTCGAAACATTAATGGACAATTCCTGCAGACTTTATCAACCAAGACATATCTGCCTAGGGAGTTTGAAACTCTAATTACAAATTCAGTAGACTCTACAGACAAAGTCTTATTGTTCACTAAGTTCATTCATATATATGAATGTGTTGATCCAGGATCTATCAAAGCAATCACATAAGTATCATAGAGAGTAAATGTACCCGTAATCACATCTGGTGATGAAGCTTCCTCTCGAGCTCGGATAGCATACGCTCTAGCAGGTGCATGAGCCTCAGATCTAACAGCTGTGTCTTTCGTTCCCCTTTGACTACCGCTTACATTTTCTGTATTTCTGGGAGGTCTACCACGAGAAACATTACCACTCGGTCTCGAATTTTAAACATTATCTTTTTCAGCTAAATCTGGATAGTCTTTAATAAAAATGTTTCTTGAACCACAACTATAACAAGCTCAGTTATTACTTTTTCCCCAGCATTCACCAAAGTGTCGTCTTCCATATTGATCACATTTAGGCCTTTCATTCTTTGCATTATCAACACTAGTAACAAACGTGGCTGAAGATTTGTAATTCAATTGCGATCTAACACGGTCTCTGTTTGAATATCCCACACTAGCCTTTGAACTACTACTATCATCTCTAAACTTCTTGGATCTAGATTGAAATGATTTGCCTGATGATCTCTTTCGTACATCTCGGACTTCGAGCTCAGCCTTTCTTTTCTCTTTCCCAAGATTTTCTGCTTTATATGCTTGTTCAACAAGCACCACGAATTCTTTGATTTCTAGAATACCAACTAGCAAACGAATATCCTCATTCAAACCGTCTTTAAATCTCTTACACATTATTGCTTCCGAAGATACACATTCACGGGCATATTGACTCAACCTTACAAATTCTCACTCGTATTCTGTGACAGACATACGACCTTGTTTAAGCTCAAGAAACTTTTTGTGTTTCTGATCAATAAATATTTGACTGATATATTTCTTCCGAAATTCAGCTTGGAAGAAATCCCATGTAACTCGTTCACTTGGAACCACGGATGTCAAAGTCTTCCACCAATAATACGCCATATCTCTCAAAAGAGAAACAACACATTTTATACATTCTTCAGGGCTCAAAGACAATTCATCAAATACTCTTATTGTGTTCTCTAACCAGAACTCGGCTTTTTCAGCATCATCCTTTGTTGTATCTCGGAACTCTTCAGCCTCGTGTTTTTTAATCTTATCAACTGGTGGTCTACTCAACTGTATCAGATTTACTGGTGGCATAACAGGAGTTTGAGGAGAATTAATCGAGGGTGGAGGTTGTTGTATAGCCGGATTAGTTCTAATGTATTGGGTGAACCAATCATTCATCATTTAATAGAAGGCTTGCTTAGCCTCACCATCATGGCTACTCGTAGCCGGTCTAGAATTAGCTTGCACCATCCCTTGCGCGAGAGCAGGCGCATTGCTTTCAACATCATCAGCTACAGCTCCATCGGGATCCATTGCTATACAAAAGCACATTTCAATGTCAGGATTCATCACACTATCACAGTTTCAAATATATGGCATGTATAACTAGACTCACAAACGCTATAGCAGTCCTAGAACCGACTAAACCATAACTCTGATGCCAACTAAAATGTAACACCCCTAACCCGTAATCGACATCGAATTAGGGTTACGAGGCATTACCAGACAGACAGAACATCTCAGACTAATTCAGAATCACAGATATTATTTAATATCTTTTCATAACCAATTATCTCATAAGATGGTCTACGAGACCTAAAACATACGTTTAAGAACGGTTAAAGCTAAGCCGAACACATTCATAAAATTCAAAACATAGAAAATTTTTCAATTCTGTTGAGGTCACACGCTCGTGCATCCAGGCCGTTTGCCTCACACGGGCATCAAACACACCCATGTGAATCAGCCGTGCCAAAACAGAGCATGCATACTGACTTTTTCACATGACCAATAGGCACGCCCGTGTACTATGGCCATGTGATACTTAGCTAGCTACTAACTTTAGCCCACAGCCATATGACACGCCCGTGTCAAGGCCCTGTGATTTTTAGGTGAATACTATTTTTCTTACACGGCCACAAGACACATCCGTGTGCCACAATGCAGGCTTGGTTTAAGCCAATTTTCCATTTCTCTTTGGGTTAAACCTACAAGCAATGATATACAACATTCATTCCAAAATTTCCAACCAATTTCATGTTTAAGAATGACCAAAACACATTAAAACTTAGCACATTACAAACATACACCAAAACCATACACAACTTATCATTTGTTAGCTAACTCTCATGGCAAATATATACATATCAAAACTTATAAACATAATCCTTCTAGCCTATACATGCCATACATTAAAATATATACACTTTCAAAAGTACCAAAATGAGATCGATAGTGTGGTGACGATCCTTGACTATCCCCGAGCCTTTAGTAGCTACGATATCTATAAAACAATGCAAATACACATAAAGTAAGCTTTCAAAAGCTTAGTAAGCTCGTACTCAAGTCATTCATAATATATGAAACATAATATAACAACATATATGTATTTGCATAATTTCAATCCATAAATCTATATCAACTCAATAAAATTCATATACATAACATCATCTACCACTTAGGTATTATACATACCTGAAAATTCCCGTACTTATAGATTTTCATACTCACCTCTTGTGAATGTTATAAGACTTTGCATAACTTATTTGTATTTTAGTCATCTGTACACTTAGTGCTATATGGTTAGCCCAAAATAAATATTTTCGCACACTTAGTGCCATCTCAAATAACCGAGACTAAGTCGGTATCGCACACTTAGTGCCTCAAATAGCCGAAGCTAATTTAAATCACACACTTAGTGCCAAGATAGTTTAAATCGCACACGTAGTGCCAAAACTTCCTATTCATCATCATATCATTCAATTTAATTATATACAAACCATGTATAATTAAGGCATCAAAGCTTACTTAACATCATATTTTAAGTACGAACTTACCTCGTACTCGAAGTTGTCGACTCGAATGTTTATTCTATAATCTTCGACTTCCCTCGATCTAAATCCGAACTCCTCTTTTCTTGATCTATAAGTATTCAAAATTAATCCTTTTATTTACCAAATAATTCAATTCAATCCAAAATCACACATTTAGGGCAATTTGCAAACTAGCCCTCATGTTTTCACATCTCGACACTTTTGTCCCTCTTTCACAAAATCACAAAATACACATAATTTGTTTGTACACAAGTTTAGCCAAATTTTCATGGATCTCATACAAGTCCACACATTTCATTTATTATTCATTTTAGTCCTTCAAAATAACATTTTCACAAATTAGCTCAATTTACTCTATTTCATCAAAATTTAAAGTCAAAACTTACAAATCATCTATCAAGCCTTTATAATTTATCCAAAAACATCAAAAAGCTCATGATATCAACAATGGCATTTCATGAAATCTTAAACAAAAACAGAAATTCAGACATGGGCTTTGAAGAACACGAAGCAACGATCACAAAAACATATAAATTATCCAAAACGGACAAAAATCCATACCTTAATCAAGGATCAAAGTGCCAAAACCTAGCTTGTTCTTTTTCTCTCTTTTTCTTTTGTATTTTCGGTAAGGATGTGCATGAATAAACAAATTGTCAGGCATTTGCTTCATTTAATAACATATATTACCTAATTACCTAACCATCCTTTAAAAATTTATCTATTTACTATATTGCCAAACCATGTCTCCTACTATCATATAATGGTCTTATTGACATGCAAGAGCCTCAACTTTAACAAACCATAGCACTTAGGTACTTTAGCAATTAGTAGGCAACTTTTACAACTTACGCGATTTGGTCCTTTTTATAAATCGAGCACAGAAACGTACAAATTAAATTACAGAAATCTAGCAGATATAAATTCACATATCACTGGCACAGAAAAATAATATTAAAATATTTTTTAGACTCGAATTTGTGGTCTCGAAACCACTA
This sequence comes from Gossypium longicalyx, assembly GCA_025698465.1. Taxonomy (NCBI): domain Eukaryota; kingdom Viridiplantae; phylum Streptophyta; class Magnoliopsida; order Malvales; family Malvaceae; genus Gossypium; species Gossypium longicalyx. Next base: position 9,251,996 of record CM047004.1, read on the forward strand.
TTCCGACTAGGGTCAAAACCAGACTGTTACAAAATTGATTTCCAAATAGAACACCAAAAATATTTCCTTATTGCTTGCATAGAGATTTCTCCCTTGAAATTTACCTAACTCAAACAGATAAGGGTACTGCTGAAGAATCAAATCCTCAAGTTCCCAAGTGGCTTCTTCAGTTCCATGATTCTGTCATAGAACCTTAACAAGAGGAACTGTTTTCCTCCTCAAGACCTTAACGTCTCAATCCAAAATCTGAGTCGGCTCTTCCTTGAAAGTCAGATCCGGTCGTACCTTAATCTCCCAAACAAGAACAATGTGAGATGGGTTTGACTGGTACTGTCTCAACATAGAGACTTGGAACACGTCGTGAATACGATTTAACTTAGGAGGTAGCTCAAGTTGATAAGTCCAATGCATTTCAGAATACGATAAATCCCAATGAACCTCGGGTGTAACTTGCCCTTTGATAAACTATAATTTATTCATATTTTTTATCCCATGCTTAGCACATTTATGGATGATTTCTCCTTAGATTTGGTGAATTCAATGCTTCTAATCCTTTAATTTCATGTTTTATACTTAGGTGAGCATAGGAGAGTAAAAAGAGCGAGAAACAGGTCAAAAACGAAAAAATTAGGCTTACGTGGAAAATCAACACAGCCTGGACTTCCTCACACGGGTAGACCACACACTTGTGCCCTTTTAGCAGAATCAACCACGACTTACATGGGTAAACCACACGGCCGTGTCTATTCAACAAACTCCAACACGGTTTGGAGCAATCGAACACGGACGTGTCCCTATCGGGCCCAAGATGAATTCTATTTAAAAAAGGGCACTCTTCAGGGTTCTAAAGAATTCTAAAGCCTATATTAACACCCTAGAAGGGGGAGGAAATGGGACACATGGAGTAGGAAGCAAGGAATTACTCGAAGGAAGCCAATTGATCCATCTCAAAAGCCGGAATCTCCTTCAAGACTGAAGATCTCCCCTCAATTCCCCTTCAGGAGTTTTGGGTTTTCTTTATGTTTTGTTATCATTATTCTTCTAAGATGTTTTATTTTATAATTATGAACTAAACCCCCTAAATACCTAAGGGGAATGAAACCTAAGATGGATCTTGTTATTGTTTTCTGAATTATACGATAAATACTTGATTTGTTCTTAATTATGTGTTCTTAATTCTTGTTTTAATATTCCAGGATATTGATTCAAGTATTGATGTGCTTATTCAGAGGAGCAAAAGTCCATGTCTAAGAGAACATCTAGCGTAATTAGGCGGAGTTGCATGCAATCCTAGAGATAGGATGACATAAATCTTCCGGATTAGGGTCAAACCTAATAAGGGAATTCCATAGAACGAGTTAATGCAACACTAGGGGTTTTAATTAGAAAGAGATTTCAATTAATCAACCTAGGGTTAGACGTTATTAGTCTCGAGAGAGATAATAATATAAATTAGGGATTTCTACGGATCAAGTCAAGTGAATAAATTGGCTAATTCAGAGTTAAATGACAAGTGAAATCTAGACGGATTTTTCCTTGGGTATCGTCTTAATCAATCGACTTTTCCCAAAAGTATTTTCCCCAATTTCCTTCATGTGAATTCCTAGTTAGTTAATTAGTTTAGATAAAACAACCCTTTTATTTTTAGGCTAGATAATAAGAAGAGAGTTAATACTAGTACTTTTAGTTCCTTTGGGTTTGACATCCCGGTCTTACTAAAACCATACTACTGTTCGATAGGTACACTTGCCTTCGTCGTGATAATAGTTAGTCTTCAAGAACAGTCAAATATAAATTTATTAAAACTTATCACGAAATATCTTGATCAAGTTTTTTGCACCGTTGCCGGGGAACTAAAATATTAGGAACGCTTAATTTTTATTACTGTAGCCATTTTTATTTTTATTGCAATTTACTTTTTATTTTAACTTCTCTTTACTAACTTCTCTTCTTCTTCTGACAGGTTTTCTGTAGTTTATGACTAGAGGAAACTCGTAGGGACCCTTACTTTTTGACAGTGAGATCGATCACACAGCTTGTAGAAACTGAATAGAGATAAGGCGAAGCCTAAGATACACAGAGGAAGAGCAAGAGGACAACATTCACACCACAACCGAGGAGATGACTGAAAATTAGGAAAATTCGCTACCTTCTGCGATTGCTGCTGATCTAGTAAATCAAAATCCTGCTCCATGCACTATGTGTGATTATGCTAAGCCTAATTTAATAGGAACTGAGTCAAGTATAGTTGGACCTGCTATTGCTACAAATAATTTTGAACTGAAACCTAACACAATTCAAAGGATAGAACAGTTTGTTCAGTTTGATGGTTTGCAGGATGTGGATCCAAACAATCACTTGGCGAATTTTCTGGAGTTTTGCGATACTTTCAAAATCAATGACGTTTCTGACGACGCCATACGCCTTCGGTTGTTTCCCTTTTCATTGAGGAACAAAGCTAAACAGTGGTCGAACTCATTACCACGAGGATCAATCACTCCTTGGGAACAAATGACCGAAAAATTTTTACTTAAATATTTTTCGCTAGCTAAAACGGCTAAGTTGAGGAATGACATCTCTTCTTTTGTGCAAATGGATCTAGAAACACTCTATGATGCATGAGAGAGATACACGGATGTTTTGAGAAGGTGCCCTCACCATGGGTTACCACTTTGGCTACAGGTTCAGACGTTTTACAATAGTGTGAACCCCTCAACGAGGCAACTCATTGATGCAGCCGCTGGTGGAACTTTAAATAACAAAACACCTGAAGCGACTTACGAATTTATTGAGGGGATGTCACTGAATAACTATCAGTGACAAGTTATGAGGACAAAACTGACAAAAGCAGTCGGTGTTTTTAACCTCAATGCGATTAGCATGCTATCTAACCAGGTAGAACTTTTGAATAAAAAGATTGATAGTTTTTGTAGTTCTACTCAAGTACATCCAGTTATGAGGTGTGATTCAAATGGAGGAGGAGCACACATGGAATATCAATCTTTCAATCCCAACAACGAGGAGGAACAAGTTCAATATATGGGTAACACTAATTCTAGACCTCAAAATATCCCATACAGTAATACTTACAATGTAGGTTGGAGGAACCATCCCAATTTCTCGTGGGGTGGTCAAGGGAATCAAAGGCCACAACATCCTCTGAGTTTCCAACAACCACCTTACCAACAGGAAAAGTAGCCGAACCTTGAGGAGATGTTAACAAAATTTATCTCGGTGTCAAAAACTCGTTTCCAAAACATCGAAACCGCACTTAAGAATCAACAAGCATCGATCCAAGGGCTCAAAACTCAGATAGGGTAGCTCGCCAAATTGATTTCTGAACGACCGCAAGGTAGCCTGCCGAGTAACATTGAATCTAACCCAAGGGAGCAGCTCAATGCGATTACCATTCAAGATGAGGAAGGGTTAGTGGAACTTGAACTAGAACCAAGGTAATGAATTGTGGTAACCAAAGGTAAGGATGAGGTAGACCACAGTGAGTGAAAATCGGTGAGTAAAGAGTACAAGCCTCGAGTGTCATATCCTAATGCGACAAGGAAAGACCGCACAGACGAACAATTCGGTGAATTCCTTAAAATATTAAAAAAATTACATATTAACTTATCATTTATTGAAGCTCTTTCGCAAATGCCAAACGCAGTCAAATTTTTAAAGGAGTTTTTAACAAATAAGCAGAAGTTGGATGAGGCATCGTATGTGGAGTTAAATGTAGTTTGCTCAGCCATACTACAGAATAAGCTGGCTAACAAATTGAAAGGTCCAAAGAGTTTTACGATCCCTTGTTTAATTGGTAGCTTAGATGTTAGTAATGCTTTGGCTGATTTAAGGGCTAGCATTAATGTCATGCCCTACAAAATATTTAAACAACTAGGTCTTAGGAAACCCAAACAAACTAGGATGAACATTCAGTTAGCAGATAAAACTATTAGATTTCCTAGGGGTATCATTGAAGATGTACTTGTTAAAATTGATAAATTCATATTCCCAATTGATTTTGTTGTTCTAGACATAGAAAAGGACAGTGACGTGCCTTTAATTTTAGGAAAGCCCTTTTTAGCAACTCCTAAAACTATAATTGATGTTCATACAGGTGAGCTCACTCTTCGTGTGGGCGATGAAACAATCACCCTTCATGCTCGCAATTCAAGTAACACATTGAATATTGAAGGTGGTTGTATAAATCATACCACTAAAACTGACCATGTGGTGCAACCTCCTTTGTAGGAAACACATCCGAAAAGCATACATGAGCCATGTTCAAGTAACAACAAAATACCCATCTATGAAGAATGAAGGTTACAAATCGAGGAATTGGATGAATGGCGAAACATAAACCGAGAACATACGATAAACCAAAACCACGCCATGACAAACCCAATGCTTCACCAAATCAACTTAAGGTTGGAGACAAGGTATAACTAGATGCCACAGACCCTCACATTACCACCTCTGAACCTAATGGAAAAATCCCTCTTACGGTACTTAGCATTTTCCCAAATGGCACAGTCGAGGTAATTCATCCCAAATTCGGTACGTTCAAGGTAAATACTACTCGTCTAAAACCTTATTTTGATAAAATTGATAGCAGGGATGAGGAGTGTAAACTCCTCGAACCACTGTGACCACGCAACAGAGAGGTAAGTCGAGCCTAGACTCTAAATAAGCGCTTCTCGGGAGGCAACCTGAGTACTAACGGGGTTATCTTCTTTAAATTTTAGTTTTAACATTTAATACACTAACTGAGTCACTGAACAAATGTTTTCCAGCACCACACAGCCAGGCACACGGGCGTGCCTTAGGTGTGCTCATACCACGGGAGGCGACATGGCCGTGTAGAATAGCCGTGTGAAAATAAGGCAAAAATTTTCCCAAACACGGGAGGCGATATTTTTCCACGACCGTGCGACATGGCCATGGGTGAATCTATTAAAACAACACGGGCGTACAACATGCCCGTGTCTAAAGCCCATAGTGGAAACTAAGAAAACAACACAGGCGTGCGACATGCCCGTGCTAACTACCCGTGGTCAAAACTGTCAAAACACCACGGGCGTGGGCATACATACACAAAGCAGAACACGGCCGTGTGACACGACCGTGTGCCCTAGCGCGCCCAAAGAACACGGGCGTGGGCCAATTTTAGACGCGCCCATTTTTAAAAAACACGAAACACACGGGCTAAAATAAGGGCACACGGGCGTGCCCCACGGCTGTGTGCCCCAATTTCTATATAAACCCCCCACTATTCATCATCCCCTTCTCCAAATATCAAACCCTAACCACTAGAATCCTTTCACACGCCCTCCCTGCCACGCCCGTGCACTGACCACAACACTTCCCTAGACGACCCAGCTCCTCCTTATTGCGTTTGTTCACTCTTTTCTCTCTATTCTCTTCATTTCTCTACTAATTTTATGATTTTTATTATCCTATTTGACTATTTTGAGTAATATTCATAGTTATAATAATAGAAATACTTATGCTCTTGGTTATAATGATTTTTGTCCTATTGCATTATTGTCTTGTTCTCATGAATTTCTTACTACCCACACCATATTATCATCACCATTTGCATTCATTCACTAGATATTTCCATTAGCATTATTCCTATAGTCCTATTCATAATAATGACTTGATATATTTTAGTATAGTGTTCATCTAATACGTGAGCCCCATGAAGTATTCTCATTTAGTTGCAACTTGCTTGCATACTTCTCCATGCTATTCTTGGGGAGTATTGTTTTAACTTTGACTTTTCATGACAGGTATACCATGTGAACTTCACGTTGCAAGAAGACTGCCATCCTCGTTTCAAAGAAACAGAAGGGACCTGGAGCCACATTGACAAGCGCATTAGCTGATGTGCGCCACTCTTTCCTCAGGTTTTCCGTGGGACCCCAGGAAGAACTGTTTCAGATACTTCGGGCCCGACCCCTAGGTGTGGGTCGTTGCATTGATTGGGCCACACTAGAGCAAATCTAAATGGCTGACGAAGTTCGGGCCCTCTTGACGACTGACCCACGGGGCCTCTTTTTCGAGATCATCGAGCTGACGTACCTCGAGCTCACACTTGAACTCTGCTCAACCTTCCACCTTCAAGTCGTCATGATAGAGTTCGATGATCCCGAAATAGTCAAGTTCCATCTTGGTGGCTTAATGCGCCAGTTGAGTGTACTGGAGTTCAAAATCGCCCTAGGGTTGTACATAGAGGAGTTCATGGACTACAACGAACTCGACACCCTCCATCAAAATATCCACTATTCTCTTTCAAAGTGTTGGAGTGATTTAGTCCTTAACTCGGCCACCTATAACCCCAGCCGCTCTAAGGCATCGGCCCTTGCCCCATCCCTGATGTACTTACACGCCATCTTGGCCCACACTCTGATAGGGTGGCGAGAGAGCACCGGCGTCGTCAACACTTACGATGCCTACTTTTTATGGAGTATTGCAAATGAGAATGTCTTCGAACTTACCTATTTCATTGCCCTTGCCATTCACCATCAAACAGAGCGGCATAGGAAGGGAGTCATATCCATCGGCCCCTATGTGACTCGCTTGGCGCGCCACTTCAGCCTCCTCAACACAGCGGCACAATCATCCTCCCTCACTCTCATCGGCCAGATGTCACCACAAGGCATCTCGAGCATGCTTCATATTACGATGATCGAGAAACAACGTGGAACCTACCCTCCTCAGTATCGCCTAATCCAGTCTGCCGAGAAGGAGGACCCAGAGGACATTACTGACGATGTCTCTCCACGTCATGAAGACCCACTGTCTTAGCCACCACCCACCCATTGTCCAGTTCATGCGGCGGCTTCATACTCTAACATCTCTAAGCGCCTTACTCGATTTAAGAAGCAGTGTTTCTAGCGCGTTGATCACATTGATGTTACTCTTCATTAGATTTGTCAGCACCTTTACATCTCATCACCACCACCACCTCGCGAACCATCCGGCGATGATGATGTTTAAAGACTTTTTATTTTATTATTTTATTATTTTTACTTTTATCTTTATTTACATTCTTAAAGTTATTTTTATTTTTATTTTCCTTTAATACTATTTTATTTTTAGGTTTTATAATTTTTATTGAACAAATCATAGTTTCTGATATTTCTTAATGAGTAATCTTGCTTCTTTATATTTCCTAAAGAGTTCTTAATTTTATCATAGTTATAAAGAGCTTCAAAGCTCACCATCACTTAGGAACTCGCAACTCCATTGAAAAAGGTTCTCCATGACTGCCATGTCCTACCTGACCATCGCGATAACCTCTTCGCTGGACACTGTAGTTGTGGAACCCAACCTCTACCACCACCGGAGTATCCTCCTCCAATCTCATCATTGCCTTGGCCAATTATTCTCCATAACTCCAGTCCAAGGATTTCGTTCATCATTCAGGAAGTTTCACCTCTCTCCCTATCTTATGATTTTATTTTTTTCAGTATCTATCTTCGTACATTGAGGGCAATGTACATCTTAAGTGTGGGGGGTTGTTTATATCTTTATCAGAAAAATCCCTGAATTTTGTCTTATTCTCATGTAATCTTCTCATATCATTATTAGAATGAATTTTGATTAATTTATGATTCTTATTGATATGTCTTAAATTAAAACATAGGCATTCACGCATTGATTGTTTAAACTTTAAAGAATTAGAGAATCAAACATGATAAGTTGACTTTTGAGAATTAGAAAATTTTAGGTTGTTTCCCCAAATTTAGGTATTATCTTAAGTTAAAATTCACAGGTTTAAACATCAAAAAGCCATAATTTTTGCGAGATCTTGAGCCTTTAGAGCATCTATTATTTCTTTCATGCTCACTGTTATTGTTGCTTTGAGTGCGCCAATCTTGATTGGTTATACTAGAACTTGCTTGATTATGCATGTCAAGACCACACCATTTGATTTTATATGTGAAGATGATAAAGACACTTAGGTTTAACCCACTCACTCCATATAAGCCTACCTTCATAATTAACCCTTAATGAACCCCCTTGAGCCTAGTAACTCATTTATTGATTTACCCTCCATATTAACACATAACCCATTATTGTTGAAGTTCCATCAATTAATTTGATCCCTATTTTTGTTGAGATTTGTTTTGAATAAATTGCTTAGCTATGTTTTATTTCTAATAGTTAGCAAAGTCTGTTATTTGACTTGTTCTTAAAAAAAAAAAAAGAGAAGAAGAAGAAATTATTACAATTCATATATTTATACTAGTAGTAATCTTTTGTTTTTGAGCTTAAGTGTTTAAGTTCATTTTTTGAGAAGAAGCTCACATGTATTCAATTTATGATTAGTTATTTTTTGAGTTAGGTAATTTTTCAATTCAATCTCGATTCTAACCTTTTCTTTCAGCTTGTGACCACACCCCCTAACCAAAGCTACGGTACAACCATTTAAAGACCTTTGATTGATGTATCATCTCAATATATAGTGGTGGAGATTTGATTTTCATACAAGCCTATGGTAATAACCTTTCATATTGACTGCTGAGTGGTTAACCTTGTTGTCCTTAAAACACCTCGAGTGATTTGAGTGAATCTCTAGTGAGGATGTGTAATTCTGTGATATTTTGAATCAATGGTAATTACCTAGATGATGGGAGACACCTATGTTTTCGAGATAAAATACGCAACTTGGAATGTTTGAAACTTTGATGTTCTTCTAGTTGAATTCTCAATGTATGATAACTTATAGATTATTTTTAGATATTATTGATAGGAGTTATAAATTGAGAAAAACGAATTCTTAATGGTGAGTTGATGATTTTACTTGAGGACAAGCAAACGCTTAAGTGTAGAGGTATTTGATAAACTGTAATTTATACATATTTTTTATCCCATGCTTAGCATATTTATGGATGATTTCTCCTTAGATTTGTTGAATTTGATGCTCCTAATCCTTTAATTTCATGTTTTATACTTAGGTGAGCATAGGAGAGTAAAAAGAGTGAGAAACAGGCCAAAAACGGAGAAATTAGGCCTACGTGGGAAATCCACACGGCCTGGACTTCCTCACACGGATAGACCACACGCTTGTGCCCTTTTAGCAGAATCGACCATGACTTACATGGGTAGACCACATGGCCATGTCTATTCAACAGACTCCAAAACGGTTTGGAGCAATCGAACACAGGCGTGTCACAAGGGCATGTCCCTGTCTGGCCCAAGACGAATTCTATTCAGAAAAGGGCACTCTTGAGGGTTCTAAGGAATTCTAAAGCCTATATTAACACCCTAGAAGGGGGAGGAAAGGGGACGCACGGAGTAGGAATCAAGGAATTACTTGAAGGAAGCCGATTGATCCATTTCAGAAGTCGGAATCTCCTTCAAGACTGAAGATCTCCCCTCAATTCCGCTTCAGGAGTTTTGGGTTTTCTTTATGTTTTGTTATCATTATTCTTCTGAGATGTTTTATTTTATAATTATGAACTAAACCCCCTAAATACCTAAAGGGAATGAAACCTAAGATGAATCTTGTTATTGTTTTCTGAATTATACGATAAATACTTGATTTGTTCTTAACTATGTGTTCTTAATTCTTGTTTTAATATTCTAGGATATTGATTCAAGTATTGATGTGCTTATTCAGAGGAGAAAAAGTCCCTATCTAAGAGAAGATCTAGCTTAATTAAACTGATTTGCATGCAATCCTACAGATAAGACGACATAAATCTGTCGGATTAGGGTCAAACCTAATAACGGAATCCATAGAACGAGTTAATGCAACACTGGGGGTTTTAATTAGAAAGAGATTTCAATTAATCAACCTAGGGTTAGATGTTATTAGTCTCGAGAGAGATAATAATATAAATTAGGGATTTCTACGGATCAAGTCAAGGGAAGAAATTGGATAATTCAGAGTTAAATGACAAGTGAAGTCTAGGTGGAATTTTCCTTGGGTATCGTCTTAATCAATCGAGTTTTCCCAAAAGTATTTTCCCCAATTTCCTTCTTGTGAATTCCTAGTTAGTTAATTAGTTTAGATAAAACAACTCATTTATTTTTAGGCTAGATAATAAGAAGAGAGTTAATATTAGTACTTTTAGTTCCTTTGGGTTCGACATCCCGATCTTGCTAAAACTATACTACTGTTCGATAGGTACACTTGCTTTCATCATGATAATAGTTAGTCTTCAAGAATGGTCAAATATAAATTTATTAAAACTTATCACGAAATATCACGATCACCCTTACATCCGAACTAGAGAACCTTCTTCCAAGGTGATACTTTTTGAAAAACTTGATCCCCTACAAAACACTCAATATCTTTCCTTTTTAAATCCACATACGATTTAAGCTGCTTTAAGATGGTCTCGAATCAATCTAACTATATCCTCAATCTTAGAAACCAAATCAGGACCCAACACTCAACACTCACCTAACTCGGTCCAACACAAAGGAGTACGACACTTACGACCATACAGAGCCTCGTAAGGTGCCATTTGAATGTTAGATTGGAAGCTGTTGCTATACGTAAATTCAACTAGTGGTAGGAATCCCTCCTAACTATTCCAGAAATCAATCACATAACTTCGTAACATATCCTTCAAAATTTGAATAACTCACACAGATTGTCAATTGGTTTGAGGATGATGCACAGTAATGAAATCCAATCAGGTGCCTAATGCCTCATGAAGATTCTTCCATAATTGAGAAGTAAAACACAGATCTCTGTAAGATATGATTGAGACCGACACACCGTGTAGTCTTACAATATCAGAGACATAGAATTTAGCCAGCCTCTAAAGCGAATTATCAGTCTTGATAGGTAGGAAATGAGAAAACTTGGTTAATTGATCCACGATGACCCAAACAGAATCTTTCTTAGTGAGTGTCAGAGGCAACCCACTAACAAAATCCATCGTCACACACTCCCATTTCCAAAAGGGAATCTTCACCAATTGTAAGAAACCTGAAGGTAGTTGGTGCTCAGCCTTAACTTACTGGTACGTCTAGCAATGAGAAACGAAGGCTGTTACCTCCTTTTTTAAACTGGGCCACTAATATAACTCTTGGAGATCTTTGTACATATTTTTCCCACTGAGATGCATAGCATAATGACTACCATGCACTTCTCATATAATCAATTGCCTCAACTCAACATCGTTAGGCACACAAATCTAACCTTTAAAACACAGAAGATCGTCACTATTTAGTCTAAAATAAGAAGTTTCACTATCCTCAACCTATCAAAAACGCGAAACTAGAGGCTCATTGCTCAACTGTTTAACTTGAATTTGATCAACCCACGTCAGTTTCACTTGCAACTCATCCAATAGACTACCATTGTTAAACAAACTTAGATGAGCAAACATCGCTCGCAGGTCAGTCATTGTTCTACGACTAAGAGCATCGGCCACAACATTGTTCTTACTAGGATGGTACTCTATAGTGTAATTGTAATCCTTAAACAACTCAACCCACCTATGTTGCCTAAGGTTCAACTCTTTTTGAGTTAGCAGATACTTGAGACTCTTGTGATCAGTGTAAATGATACACCTCTCACCATACGGGTAGTGCCTCTATATTTTTAGAGCGAAGATAACTGCAACCAACTCAAGGTTGTGCGTGGGATAGTTGTCTTCATGTGACTTAGGCTGTTAGGACACATAAGCTACAACCTTATCATCTTGCATCAAAACGTAGCCCAAACCAACATGCAAAGCATTGCTTTAGACCATGAATTCTATACTAAATTCAGGTTGTACCATAATAAGTGTTTGAGTCAAAATGGATTTGAGTTTCTCAAAGCTCACTTGCTACTCATCATACCATGCAAACAATGTGTTTTTACGTAGCAACTTAGTCAAAGGAGTTGCAATAAGCGAGAATCCCTCAATTAACCTTCGATAGTAACCTGTTAAACCAAGAAAACTCTAGATATTAGACACATTCTTTGGCTGTTTCCACTTGATCAGAGCCTTAACCTTTTTAGGATCAACTCGGATCTCCTCAGCAGGTACAGCATGCCTAAAAAAGGTAACCTCTTGCAACTAGAATTTACACATGCTAAATTTGGCATAGAGTTGTTTCTCATGGCGTATCAGTAGCACTATTTGAAGGTGTTCATCGTGCTTGCTCTCAATATTAGAATAAATCAAGATATCTTTAATGAAGACCATGAAAAACTAATCCTGATACGACTAAAATACCCGATTCATCAGATCTGTAAATGCATCTAGAGCATTCATCAAGCCAAATGGCATTACAAGTTCCTTGTAATCCCCATAACAAGTCCTAAAACTCGTCTTGTACACCTCAGTCTCCTTAACTTTAAGCTGATGGTACCCAGAACAGAGATCAATTTGGAAAAATACAGATGCCCTACGGAACTGATCAAACAGATAATCTATTCTCAGAAGCAAAAACCAATTGCTCACCGTCAACTTATTCAGCTGACAATAATCCTTGTGCCATTCTTTTTAACAAACAAAATCGGTACTTCCCACAGAGACACACTTAGCCTAATGAACCTTCGATCAAGAAGTTCCTGAAGCTGAGCCTATAACTCCATAAGCTCCTTTGGTGCCAAGCGATAATGAGCAATAGACATAGGAGTGATACCTGGAAGAAGTTCAATACCAAACTTAACTTCCCTATCCGGAGGTATCCCCAACAACTCATTAGGGAAAACATTTAAAAAATCTCTTATAGTTCGAATGTCCTTTATAGAAGGTTTCGTAGAGCCAAAATCAGACACAAAGGCCATATATGCCTCACAACCTTCTCAAACTAACTTTTCGACGATTAGAGTAGATGTCACATTGGAGTGGTAATCTCAATGTTCATAGATCATAACAATCTCAGAATCATTATCAAATCTCAAAGTTACCCTCTTAGAGGCATAGTTTAGACTGACTCGATGTTTCACGAGCCAATCAATCCCTATAATCAGATCGAACTCTCCAAACAAAAATTACATCAAATTAGCTAGAAACATAACATCCTGAATCTTTAACAGAACCCTCCTATTAATTTTACTAACCCAAATTGATTGACCTTGAGAGCTAATCACAAAAACTTCTTTAGTAGTATTCTTAGTAGATGTTTCCAAATCCGTAGAAATAGTCCTAGATAAATAAGAGTGTGCACTACAAGAAAACAAACTTTTAGCGGCGCTTTTTTTAGCCTTTAGTGGCGCTTTTAAGCGTCACTAAAACTATTTGTGGCGTTTTCACAAGTGCCGCAAAAAATGCCGCTATAGGAAATGCCGCAAAATTTTACGGTGCTTATCTAGAAAAACGCCGGTAAAAGTCATAACTTCATGACTTTTGGCGGCGTTTGTGGGGAAAGCGCCGCTAAAGGTCATGACTTTTGGCGGCGTTTGTGGGGAAAGCGCAGCTAAAAGTCATGACTTTTGGCGGCGTTTTTAGGGAAAGCGCCGCTAAAAGTCATGACTTTTGGCGGCGTTTTTGGGGAAGCACCGTTAAAAGTCATGACTTTTAGCGGCGTTTGTGGGGAAAGCGCCGCTAAATGTCATGACTTCTAGCGGTGCTTTTCCCAAAAACGCCGCTAATTTTGGCAGATTTAATATGCACATTTTTCACCAATATTCAACTCTTCCATAATTGAATCCAACCAAAATCAACAAATATAGCATGAAATGCAACCAAAAACAGCAAATTTAACATAAAAAATACAATCAAAAACATTAATTCTAAATGATACTTCAAATTTAATGAAAGATATATGATGTAATTAATAAACAAAGTATAAATTAAAATATTTTTACAATAATGTTAAATGTGACAAAGTTAAAAACATTCTTACAACGAGAAAACTAATGTCTAAGATGGCGGCTTTTGCGACTGCTGAAACATCTGCATCATCTGCTGAAGCTATAGCTGGAGCTCATCGTACTTTCTGCTCGCCTCTGACTCCCTCGCTGCTATCGCTGCCTCCCTCGCTGCTGTCGCTGCATCCCTATCTACTGCCTCCGCTCTAAGTTGTTGCAGGAGTTCTTCATATTTTCTTTGAACCTCGGCAATTTGCTCAACCGTGTTCGCTTGCATCTAAGCTATCTGGTCTCTTAACCTCTGAACTTCAGCTTGAGCTTGACTCCCGGAAGGCATGTATTGCTGGGAGCCGGATCCAAAATATTGGGTCAGGGTAACACCGAATCCTTGAAATCGAACCCGACCGTATCTTTCAGAACCCAAAACTTCAGTGATAATTCTGTTATCAATGTTCTCAAGATTAACAGAACTATCAGTCGAAGTAATCGCTTCATACTCTGCCTTCTTCTCCTTTAGTTTCTCCTAATAAATCAATTAAAAAGTTAGAAACGAAATATATTATAAAAAGGAATGCAACATAACTTAACATTATTTAAAAGTACTAACGACGAATTAAATCATTATAATTAAACATTATAAATATTTATAATAAATAAAATTTTATTAAATAAATATACCATAATTTCTCCAGCTTTGGATGTCATAGGAGATCCATCTTTCTTCCTATGCGTAATCTCAAAAAGCTGAAGACGTCTAACTTTTTGACCGGAAGAGACTTCCTACAATATAGTAGCAAAAATATTATTTAATAGTATAAAGTCATTAATATTTGACAGAATTAATAAATTAATAATACCTTGGCCTCAGCTACAGAAGCAAAACTTCTCGACCCTACCGTGAGCGTGAATTTTTGTTTTTGTCTGCTGCTTGTTCCAACTCGTTCATGGTCCTACATAATGAAATTATTATTACGTATATAGTAAACAGTATATACTAAAAAATTTATAAGAGTTTAGAATTACGTAATACCTCTCCTTTCTTTGAATTCTAGAATCTAACCGCATCTTCCCCTTGGTACCTCAGCATTCCCGACAGGACATTTTGCAATTTTTCCTTGAGGCTTATATCTTTCTTAAAATATAGATTTTTCAAAGTGCTTTTATTGTCTCTCCATTTTTTACCCAATGCCTTCTTAATATGGTCATCAGAGACCTCTAAAGCAAACCTCTCCTAAAAAAACACAAGTTTAGAATGTAAATATAAATGAAACTTAAACCAAATTATTATAAATTACATTAACATTTTGTTACCTTAATATTAGCGAGAGCCTAATTTT
The DNA here is from genome assembly GCA_025698465.1 of Gossypium longicalyx. Taxonomy (NCBI): domain Eukaryota; kingdom Viridiplantae; phylum Streptophyta; class Magnoliopsida; order Malvales; family Malvaceae; genus Gossypium; species Gossypium longicalyx. Next base: position 9,267,104 of record CM047004.1, read on the forward strand.
TGTTGCTATCAGGCATGTGATGCCATGATTCGTAGTTGATGGGCAACATATTGGCATTTCGTGTTAAAATGTCCAAATAGCCTACTAAAAGTCGAGCTTCAGATCCAACAGGCTGACCATGACTGTTTCTACTTACTTTGACACGCTCAACAGGATCTAAGTCGTATAAATCTTTAAGCATCGTACGTCCTCGACCTCTGCGCGTTGCACCACTTTCAGCTGAGAAACGATATACTATTATTATATTAAAATTGAGAAATAAATCAATAATAAAAGTCAACACATGTAAAATGAACTTAACATTACTTTGAAATTCTCCAGACTCGTCAAGTGTCTCCGGCACATTCGAAGATCCAACAACTGTCTGCTGTTCACTATTTGTTTTTTCTGAATTTTGAGTATTCTGGACAATACTTAAATCTCGTAATCTTCTTCTACGCATTTTTCCTGTAATACACATAAAATAGTTGAAGTTTTAGTGACAAATTACAACAATAATAGTACATATAAAATAGTTAAATTATATAACATGACCAAGATTAAAATTATAATATTACATATAATTAAAAAATCGTAAAATCTTACTACATCATTATTCGTAAATATCTTCATCCACATCATGTCGAACCCATTGATGTTGTGTACTAGTACTAGGGATATTTTCATCTAAGTTTTGTTCTGGAAAAGGTAATGTTTCTGATCTTTCGACGATGTCATCTCTACTTCCATTACCCATGTCAAACAAGTCTCTAGGGGTGTTCCGGAGTACAACATACCAACCCTCATCAGTTGGATCTTTCGAATAAAAAACATGTTTCACTTGAGAGGAAAATACATATGGCTCATCCATTAATTGTTGTCCAGTGTGAATCAAGCAAGAGAAATTAACCATTGTAATACCAAATTGATCTTTTTTAATTCCGCGAGCAGTATTAACATCAGCCCAATCACACCGAAATAGGATAACTTTTCATTTGCCATAGTAATCCAACTCAATAATGTCAGTAAGAAGTCCATAATACTCCACATTACCCTCAACCGGATTACTGTCCCTAGCACTAGCATAACTTGTAATTGAAGAATTAACAACAATTCCACAATTTTGAGTTCTCCTCATTCTCTCGCGATATTTTGTATGAAATCTATATCCATTGATGAGGAATGCACTATATATTTTTATTACTCTGTTCGGACCTTGGGAAAGCCATTTAATTTCGTCATTGACGTCCTTCCCACTCCAAACCTATTGAATCGAAAGTAAATGAAGTAATTATAAATGTATTATGTAAAAACATTTTTATTTGATTAACTAAATTTTGTAATTATATGTAACTTATTAACTTCAGTTACATACCTTTTGGCTTAACCATTCATGAAAAGATTCTGTGAATAATTTATTGATCTCTCGATGTTGTAATCTCCGAGAGCGTGCACGAGATCTCAAAATTTGTTTGTACTCACTATGTTAAAAACAAGTTTAATTGGTTAGAAGATAAACAAATCAAAACGACGAATATGTGAAAAAATTTTAGAACTTACTTGCGTAACGATTCAACTGAATCGTGGTGAAAAAGTACATATCGATGTGCTTGTATCCACGATATATCATCTAATTCTGCAATTTCAACTTTGCCGATTGGTTCTCCAAAACTTTGGAATAAATAACTTTCGGCCAAGTTATGATCATTGAGCCCAACATTTCTACTTGGTCTATTCAATCGTGTTTCAACATCTTCTAAATATCTAGAACAGAAGGTCATGCACTCCTCTGCCAAGTAGCTTTCAGCAATTAATCCTTCTAGATAACGCTTATTGCGACAATAAGACTTCAATTTGCTTAGGAACCTAAACACGATACAATATTTATCAGAAGCTGTAACTACATGTAGAGAGGCAAATGAATGAATACTTAACAAATAAATTAGCACCTTTCTATAGGATACATCCATCGATAAAAAACTAGTCCACCAAATATTGCTTCATGAGGGAGATGGATTACCAAGTACACTATAATAGTGAAGAAGGAAGGTGGAAAGATCTTCTCCAAATTGCATAAAGTCAAAGCAGCTCGATCCTGTACTTTCTCATGTTCTTCAACATCCAAAAATTTGCCACAAATAGCTTTCATTATATTGGATAGTTCAATTATACAGGACGTCACATTTTTTGACATACAACACCGTAAAGCAACTGGGAGTAAATCTTGCATCAAGATGTGGTAATCATGTGATTTTAATGAATATAATGTTCGATCTTTAAGACTCACACATCGAGATATATTTGATGCATATGCATCTGGGACCTTTATATCCTTCAACACCATGCAGAACACCTCTTTCTCTTTCTTTGACATTGAAAAAATAGAAGGCGGTAACCGATATTTCCCATTCGGAAGTACTTGAGGATGAAAATCTCACTGAATTCTCATGTCAACTAAATCAAGTCAACTCTGAAGATTGTCTTTTGATTTTCCATCGACATTTAAAATTGTCCAAATTATGTTCTCGCAAACATTCTTCTCAATATGCATGACATCAAGATTGTGGCGTAAAATGTTATGCTCCCAATAAGGCAACTCAAAAAAAATACTCCTTTTTTTCACAAGTCCGCCTCATTAGGATCATCCTCTTCATCAGATTCATCATCAGATTCATCATCAGATTAATCGTCAGATTCATTCCTCGATCTTCTCTTTGTTTGCGTGTTAGGTGGTTGATTCATCTTCCCATAACTAAAGTTGATATCTTTTAACATAAACAAGATTTTAGATCCAACGGTCTACTCAGTAGCTCCTCTGTACTCTTCAGTACCGTCAAATAGAGTCCTCTGAGATCTAAATTTATGATTTCCATCTAAATTGGCCCATGTAAGAGAACTTCTTCCCATTATACAACCACTTCGAACAAGTTTGCGCAGCACAACAAGGACAAGCATAACGTCCTTTAGTACTCCAACCTGATAAATTAGCATAAGCCAGGAAATCATTAATTGTCCACAACAAAGCTGCACGTAAATTAAAGTTCTCCTTTCTCAATACATCATATGTCTCAACACCTGACCATAATTGTTTTAACTCTTCAATAAGTGGCTGCAAATAGATGTCAATATCATTTCCGGGACCTTTCTCTCCAGGGATAATCATTGATAAAATAAATGAAGATTATTTCATGCAAATCCATGGAGGAAAATTGTCAGGAACAGGCACTACAGGCTAAGTACTGTACGAAGTACTCATGATTTTAAAAGGATTAAAGTCGTCAGCTGCTAGCCCAAGCCTCACATTCTGAGGATCGCTTATAAAGCTTGGAAATTTACTGTCAAACGATTTCCAAGCTAAAGAATCAGCAGGATGCCTTAATAATCCATCATCGGTTCGTTGATCATTATGCCACCTCATAGAATCGGCCATCTTTGACGACATGAAAAGCCTTTGAAGTCTTGGTATTAGGGGAAAATACGGCAAAACCTTAACTGGCTTCTTTCTTAACTGTGCCCCACCTTCATCCGCATTCACATCTTCTGTATTCGCATTCATCCAATGAGACTTACCGCAAATATGACAAGACTTTTGGTTTCTCTGATCACCCTAGTACAACATGCAGTCATTTGGGCAACTATGGATTTTTATCGTACCCAAGGCCCAAATCTTTTATTAGTCTCTTCATATCTTGACAAGACTGGGGGATTTTTGCAAACGGAAACATCTCTCTCAGAAACTCTAGCAGCATTGTAAAAGAGTTTCCGGTCCACCCTCCCAAACATTTTAAGTGGAATAGACGAATGCAGAAGGACAATTTTGAATATTTTGATCCCTCGTAAAGTTCTTCGTTCATTTCATTAAGTAAATTGTAGAACTTCGCCGCTTTTTCATTTAGCTCCTCATCTGGTGCACTTGTTCCCTTTCGCAAAAAACATTTCCACCAATATTGCAATCATTGGATACAATAAAGTCAGGTGGAAACGATTGCTCGCCATGACTGTGCATATTAAATGCATCCCGCAACATACCTTCCATGTTATCTTGTCTAACATAATGATGGTAAGCAATATCAGGATAAGTCAAATTAATCGTTGAAGAAGTTCCACTAGATGTACACTCTCCATGGAAAATTCATTTTTTATACCCCCAAATAAAACCATCAATAATTAGATGTTCGTATACAACTTCACGAAAATGCCAATTGATGTTGTCACACTTCTTACACGGGCAAAGAATCATATTCTCTTGGCTTGCATTTTGAAATGCAAAATTTAGAAAAGTTTGTACTCCATTTCGATAGGCGTTGCTTACCCTTGACAAATTCATCCAACTCCTATCCATTTCGTAGTTCTTGAAATCTAAAGTTGATAACAAATTACACGGGTAAGTTGTTTATTTATAACTATAATTAAGTTATGTAAGTTATGATATGATATATATTTATGTATTATGTAAGTTATGTAAATTATGTAAGTTATCCGAATTATGTAAATTATGTAAGATATGATATATATCTACGTTGATGGGATTGTGATTGTGTTGATGGGAAAACACAAGGGAAGTGAAGAATTGGTTATTAGATTAAATTTACAAGTTTAAGGTTAATTATTTATTTTGAATTAAGTCTATCATGCCTGCTCAATTATGGTTATTTTGAATCAAGTCTAATTTATAAAAGTTTGAATCAAGTCTAATAAAAATAAAATTTTGAGATTATGGAAAATCACATGGAAAAAAAATCACATGAAAAATAATCTAAGGATAAACACGAATAGTAATTTAAAAAAGGAAAAAAAATAGGAGAAAATAAAAGATTAACTAACCTTTTGGCTACTAAGCTTTCTGTGTATTGCTTTAGTGTATGAAAGCTACCAAATTTGCCAGCTGAGCAGGAATCCCTCCAGCCAAATTCGAATCCTACTAACTTTATGATCATAAAGTATTAAATATATACTTTTAGTCAAAAAGATAGTCTTTAATCATATAATAAATTAATATTTTAGTCAAAATATTGAGAAATCATATTAATTTTTTTACGCTATCTTTTTATTACTACTTAGTGATAGTTAATGAAAATGAAAAAAAAAATCGAATGATTAGATACTTGTTTGTAACTTTTATAATTATAAGAAAAAAAATATTAATAATTTGATAATTACCTATATGATTTAAACTATTGGCAATTAAAAGAGAGGAAAATGAAGGCAGATATATGAAAATGAAATGTTTTCACATTAGATATTATTCTTGTCATTCATTGGCTGAAGTAGTCAAATATTTTGTGATGAGCAAAAAAGGTAAAAGAAAACACAGAGGGGAAGGAAGATGCCAATTTAAGTACTATTCAAATATATTTTGTCATCTTAATTAAAAATTCAAATCCAGCCTCCAAATATTTAACACAGCTGAAGCCAATAATATCCGACTAGGTTTAATTAGAATTTCAAATATCAAATTAAAATGTTTCAGTTTTTCAAATTTTATAATGATAAAATAATTTAATAAATAGTTTGAGTTGAATAAATTTCAAATAATTAATTATAACTCAAATTATATGATCAAGTCAATAGTCGGAAAATCAATTATGATTTAATCAACAAAATCACCCAACTCATTAATTTAGAAGTTCAGCTTCAACATTTTTAGTGTTCTGTAAAAATTCTAATTTTATTATGCTTAAATAAAATTAGAATCTTGTTTTAAATGTAATAAATTTATTTAATTCGATTTTATAAAATTTTGAATTAGTTCAATCAACAAAATAAAATTAATTAATTCTACTAATTCTATTATTTCTTTAATATATTCTTCAAGATTCATATTTAAATAAATCAATTAGTCACCTTCAAATTCAAATGTAATAATTTTTTAAACAACTTGTAAATATACGTGACGAATTCTGATACATCAAGTAAAAAAAATCTTAGCGTTAAAACCAAATTAAAATACTAAAAAATTCCCAACTATTAGAAAATAATAAAAAAATAAATGATGGTCAAATACAAAAGAGAAAGCAACCCAACAATTTTAATATCCTTGACCGAGACGTTAAACATTAGTATTAATTATTTGCTGGCTTACAAGGAAAGATAGGTAGGCCATTTCTATAATTTTTAATCTCACAATACCTATTATTTTTTTGTCTTTATTTTATCAAATGCGCATCATCCAATCCATTTCGCCCCTTTCTATTTCTATAACTTCCATTTCTTTTTATCCATCTTCTACTTCTTTGGTAAGCCAGGTTTCCACAATTTAAAACTTGTTGGTAGGCGGAGATGTTTTGCAGTCTCACAAAAAATATATATTATAATTATACTAAAATCTCCTACCATTTAAAACTTTTAATATAACTCAAGGGTTGGCTGTCTTGCTATGGAACCCATGGTTATCTAATTAGGTTGCAAATTTAGCATAAGGTTTGCTTGATTATCATCATCAGTACATACCTTAATTTGATAATTTGATGCCAAACTGCTAGAAAAGAGGCACTCCAATGGGTTTTATATGCCTGCACTTGAATCACCTACAACACCAAGGAAACAAATGCGAAAGCCATTACTGATCCTATCTATAATTACTGTAGTAACTAAAGAATATCAAGGCAATAAAAGATTTAAATCTACAACGTATAAAGACATCAATTGCTAAGGCATTGACATATTGAAATGGTATGAAAGAACCTCAAAGGAGTATACAACGTATGGTGCAACTATGGCATTTAGCAAAAAGACTAGATAATGCCTCTTATTTATTGTTTTTTAGGAACTGCAACAAGCTGACTAATAGGAAGTATTTTTCAATTCAGGTAACACTAAAGAAGAAGTTAAAAGAAAAGAATTAATCAAAGACATAAATTGCACAAAGGTGCAACCATTAAAGCATACTAGTAGAAAATTTGGCTTCTCAAACACTGAAAAAATTACAAAAGTGGAAAAATATATCTTTACTAACTTGTAGCAAAATCATCAACAACTAAGCATTAAAAAAAAGTGCTGAACTCCTTCATCCCCACATTCCTCGATCAACAATCAAAGAAATCCTTACTTTGATTCACTAAAACCAAACAATCAGCTTGAACAATAAAAACCCAACCTCACAAATTCACTCATTTCTCATTATTCACCTAACAAAATCCAAGCTCCAAAACTTAAAATTTTCCAAATAAAACAACACACATTTAGGAAAAACAAGTGCAAGAACAACTCCAAAAAGCTCTAGATCTCCCTTAATGCTACCAACAAAAAGCATACTTTGTTTAACATCAAGATCGAAACAGTGAAAATGCAAAGAAAGACAACAAAGAAGCCAAAAGAAGAAAAATTAAGGCATACCCAGATCTTCCTTTCAACAAAGATTTCTGGGTGTTTTTTTTCTCCCTCAGATCTAAAGCTTTGATATTTGCAGAGAGCAAGTTTGTGAGAGTGAGAGAAGCTTAGAATTAGATACAGAGGGGAGGAGTGGGAAATGTAGAGTGTGAGAAATTTAGGGTTTAGGGGCAATTTCGATTTAGGGGAGAAGGAAATTTTGATTTGGGGAATTTTAGGGGTTTCGGGTATGCATGGGATGAAAAGGATGAAACAAAAACGGTGCCGTTTTGCTAAAGATAATGACTTAACTAAATCACACCTGGAACGACGTCGTTTCAATTAAACATTTAGTGGCATTTTACAAAAGTGTCGCTAAATCTCAATTTTTTGCGGCGTTTTTACAAAAGTGCCACTAATTCTCTATTTTTAGCGGCGTTTTTACAAAAACCGCCGCTAATGCCTCTGCAGACACATCATAAAACGATGTCGTTTTGGCTGAATTGAAATTTTTTTGCGGCGTTTTTGACAAAAACGCCACTAATGCATTTGAATTTTAATAGTTTAATTATTTCTTAAATTCCTTTTAAACTAATTTTGTTTACTTTCAAACAATATATCTAATTTGAAAAAATTTTAATTATATTGAATAATTATTATTTAAATATTTAATATTTAAATTTTAGGTAAATCAATTTAAAATAATTTCTAATAATTATTTAAAACATGAAATGAATTCAAATAAAAAAATATATATTCAAAACCATTTTTGATAAAAATGAACTTGACAACCTTGAGAAAAAATGAAAATTTTTAAAACATTGGGTTTTTATTAAAAATATTTTTAACTAGGTGTGACCAATACTTATAAAATTACCTTTCATAAAATAAAATTTTAAAAAAATTCTTTTAAGAGATCATTATTATCTGCATCTTAAAATTAAAGTAAGACGAGTTTAATTTCGAGAGTCCATTACATGCAAAGAAATTTATAGCATCTTGTAATACTCGGAAATTGATACATTATTAAACACATATTATTTTTTAGATTTTGAAATTATAAATTCAAATTCAATATTTAATCATGAGACTATAAATTTTAAAGTGCTCACGAATTTTATAATTAGAATTTAATTTAAAAAATAAAAATACTAATTTTATTTTATTTTATTTTTAAAATTGATTCAAGTTTAAGAATTTCATGTTAACATTTCGTATTCAATAATTCTATGAACCACCTCATCAAATTTCATATAATACTAAATCTTGCGTAATTATCTGGGAATATAAACATATATACATCGTAAATATATGTATAGACATGAGATCAAGTATTTAATTAAACCACACTCCGAGCACTCCAAAACCTAGATTCAACCAGAACATCATTTAATCAATTAACTCTTAAACCCTAACACTAACCCTTATAACCTTAAACATTAAGACCCTAAACCCTAAATACTTTAAAACAGTACCAAACCCCAAACAATAAACTAATTTAAAACACTATACCCCAAACCCAAGATAACAAACCCGGCCCATACCATAAACTTAACATATATACTATACCATTGAACCGGCCTAAACCATAAACATAAAATATATTCTACCATTGAACCCTAAACCATAGGCCTTAAACCTGAAATATTAAACCCTAAACCTAAAAATAAATTTAATCAATATTAAGTACTACTTCCACAATTTATTATAAACATAAGCTTTTACATTAATATCTATGTATATACACATCAACATCCATATGATTTTTTGGGGGGTTTAGGGTTTTAGAGTTTATGGATTAGTGTTTATGGTTTATGTTTTAAAATTTAGGGTTTAGGGTTTAATGTTTAAGATTTAAGGGTTTACAAAAAGCCATACAACGTCGATTTTAACAGCTTGGTAACTTAAATGAAAACTTCTAAATGGTTTAGTTATCAATTTGTAACTTTTCATAATTAAGTAACAAAAATGAAACTTTCTCATAGCTAAGTGATGAATAGTGTAGTTTATATTTTTTATAAAGTTAGTTTCAAATACCAAAATAATTAAATCGAATTCAAAATAAAAATAAGAAAATAATATGAAAATTAAATCAGATCAAATCAAAACGAGTGTCGTTTACCCTACTAAAAAATGCTTGCTCAACTTTTTGAGGCGTTTGGACCAAAAACGCCGCTATTGATCATTTTTTAGTGGCGTTTGAGATAAAAATGCCGCTATTGATCAGTTTTTAGTGGCGTTTGGGATAAAAACGCCGCTATTGATAATTTTTTAATGGAGTTTGACCAAAAACGCAGTTATTCACAAGTTTTTAGTGGCGTTTGGAAGAAAAACGCAGGTATTAATCAGTTTTTAGTGGCGCTTGGGCAAAAAACACCGCTATTGATCAGTTTTTAGTGGCTTTGGCCAAAAACGCCGCTATTGATCAGTTTTTAGTGGCGTTTGGGATAAAAATGCCGCTATTGATCAGTTTTCAGTGGCGTTTGGCCAAAAACGCCGCTATTGTTCAGTTTTTAGTGGTGTTTGGGATAAAAACGTCACTATTGATCAGTTTTTAGTGGCGTTTGGCCTAAAACACCGCTATTGATTAGTTTTTAGTGGCGTTTTGGCCAAAAACGACGCTATTGTTCAGTTTTTTGCGGCGTTTTTATTAAACGCTACTAATGTATATTATTTGCGATTTTTTTTGTTAAAACGGCACTAAAAGCGCCGCTAAAGCCATATTTCCCTGTAGTGGTGTAAAACCAATGTCTATTAAAGTAAAATACTGAACAAAATTAATAAAGAATGTACCCACTATAACATCGACATCATCTCATTTTTCGCGGTACCTAGTCGCATATACTAAAGTAGGCTATCGTGCCTGAGTCTGGTGCATACCTCAGTTTGGTGCCCTCTAACCCCTATTAGAACCATTACCACCTTGGGCCAGACCACAACCCCTAGATGGTTGTTGTACTACCCTTTGTGATTGAACTAAACCTGAAGTCAGAGCTTGTTGTAGAAGCTTGCACTTGATCAAAACGGAGGGGATAGTCCTTAATGCGATGCTCCATCAACCCACAACACAAGCAGGCCCACAGTTTTCTCCAACACTCGCTCAGATGTTGTCTGCCATAGTCATTGCAGACATGAATCTCAATCAGTGTAGCTGGTGCCTCAACCTTGGGAGGCCTATTAAACCTAGCCCGTTTCCTAGGGCCCTGAACAGAACTAGAGAGACCCAAATCCCTCTTTGACTAACTCTAACTCTTCTTTCACTTCCTTCTTTCACGCTCAGTGCATTTCACCTCTTCAGCTATCTTTGCCTTGTTAACCAAGGCCTCGAATGGATACTCCCTCTAAGGAGATATCAAAACTCTCAAATCATATATCAGCCTTTCCTCAAGCAGGATACTCTTCTCATAGTCGTTCGAAACCAGACCATGGACATACATGCTCAATCTCAAGAACTTGGCCTTATACTCGACCACGGTCCTCTTACATTTAACAAGGCTCACAAATGAGTGCCTACGAGCCTCCACATAACTCGCCCTCACATACTTACTCTGGAAGGTGTTCTTGAAGAAATCCCAAATGATATGTTTGGGATGAGTGCCCTCCAAGATGGTTAGCTACCAATGGTAAGCCTCATCTCCCGATAGAGACACTACACCCCTTAGTTTCTGTACAGGAGTACAGTCGATATCATTCATGATACATTTGGTGGCCTCTAATCAGTATTCGACCATTGTTGGGTTGAATCTAGTAATGCCTCTAAAAACCTCAACACCATTCGACCGAAGTTGTTCTGTAACCAACCCTTGGCCTCTGGATCCAGAATAGGTCCCATCAACCCTCTCTAACACTCATAGCATAGCTGAGACAATGTATTGTCCCTATTTGTTAGAGTCTAAGACCCAGTCTCAGTAGTAAGAATACCAATAGTCTTGCTGGTCTCTAGGTTGAGCATATTTCCCATAGAGGATGACTCTGTTCGAGCTCCTCTTTAGCGCCCATGGCTCCCATGAAAACTATGTCCACGACTACCACGCAAACTCATTGTGTTAATTTATCTATAGTGCCGGAAGTTTACAAATCAATTCAGGTATCTTATTTCACAATTCATATTACAGCCTTTAACTAAAGCCAACAAGTTTAGTTACTGCAGTATCTACTAGCTAATTAGTAAAGCTAAAGTAGAAGTACTTACAAGTTCAGCACCAGAGACTTGGTCTTGTATAAAACCAATTTTTAGAGTTAATCAGATAAACATTTTATTCAAAACCCTAAAATTCATAAAAATGAAAGCCTAGAAAATACAACTCGAGTTTTAAAACATGACTCTGATACCATTAAATATAACACCCCATACCTGGCCTAAACGTTAAGACTACATCTGGAGAGCTACATCAATCAATTCTAAAAAAATCCAACCTTTAATCCTTCAAAGTTTAATAGTTGAAAATCATTTAAGTAATTAAAAAAAATGTGGAAATCCATACTTATAACCAGTAATCTAACATAAAACACATGATAATATAAGTTTAGATAAAACAGTACATAACTAGAGAAGAGATGGCTGAGCTCCTACCACGTCGTCTCACCTAAGCTTGTGGGTTACCTATAATCCAATAAGCAGGCTAAATGAGTTTACAACACAGTGTATAACTTGAATTTTCAATTAATTAATACATAACAAAAGAAATTTTAGTTTCTTATTAATAAGCCAAATCTCGAAATCATATACAGAAACATATGATATCAGATACAATTGCAAACATTTCAAATTCAGATGCAAATTCCTATTCCAATCGCTACACACCATCTCCATCCATCCCTACACACTATATAGGGTAGCAAGTACCCATCCATCCCTATACACCGTATAGTGACTGTACGTCAAGTTTCAAAATAAATGCAGTCCAGCTGCTAGATCAAAGTACAATAAATAACCAGAGTCAGATATAGGTTTGTGGCTTAGCCACCAAGTTCGACAGATTATTAAACTACTGGTAATTCCTTCTTTTCATAATTCCAACCTAATTCAGATGCAAACTTAATAGATATCACACATATGTATACAATAATATAAATTCAGAGCTTGCTCGTATAATGCTATCACACTTACCTATCAGATTTCACATCAAATATTTATATAAAACAACATATTATTTAATAAAAGATCATCAGATAATGGTTTCTTTATTTAATTCAGATTATACAGACCCTACGATAGGCCTACATTTGAGTCTAACGACGAATATGACCCTAGAAAAAAATCTTAATTTTTGGCCCACACGCTCGTGTGGATTAACACGGCCTAGGCAGCTGGCTTGTGTGGTCCACATGGCCTTACAAATGCTCGTGTAGCCTACTTCAGTGTCACACATGACCTGGAACATAGCCGCGTGGCTTAAAATAGTAAGTTAAATGGTCTAGCGCATGGCCCCACACACGCCTCTATGACTCAAGACCCCAAATATATCTCAGACAACCTAGATACACACCCGTGTCCCTAGCCCGCGTGTCTCTAATTCCAAAATAGTGAGGTAGATGACCTAGACACATGTCCATGTGACTCTGAATCCAAAATAGTAAGTTATATGGCACGCCACACAGCCTTACACACGGTCGTGTGGCTCACATGGCCTGACACACGATTGTATTACGTTGACAACCATGTTTTTTGGCCTCTTTAGTTAAAATTTTTTTGAGTTTTCATTACACACTTGATACGGTTTCGACGTAGAAGCAACAACGTTGATTCTAGAATCTAAAAACGACATTTGATTGCCCAATTAAATGATTTATTCACAACCAAAATGCTAAAATCAGATCTAATTGAAAATTACGTCGAATAACTTTGACACAAAATTCCAACTCAGAAGTTAAGCACTTACCCTTGCACGAAACAACAAAACACAGACCTAATTCGATGAGGGAATGTTACTCTCGAGATTTTCGCTTAAAAAGAAAACCAATTGATTACTTAACAGAAATTTCAGAATGAAATGGCTGAAGTTTAACCTTGACAAGAACAAAAAAATTAGGCAAAAAAGAAGAAGAGATAAATGGCAAAAGTTACGCTCTTGGCCTTTCAAACGAGAAAGAACAACCCAATTCCTCAAAATCTAGCAATAAAATTAACAAAAATAAACATTAAGAAAGAGCATAGGAGGAAGAAGAAATGATGGTAATCTGAGAAAAGAAAAGAACAAGTTAAAAACGTGGAAACAAAAAAAGAGTTTTTGAGAAAAGAAAATTAATTAATTAATTAATTAAAATTAAAAATCGATTTCCAAATGGCACACCAAAAATAATTCTTTATTGCTTACACGAAGATTCGAACACAAGAACGCAAAGTATACAAAAGCTTAACCATTGAAGCAATAGACTCATTCTTGAAGCATATTAACGCAAAAATAAACTTAAATCGAGAGTTCAATGATAGAGGTTAAACCAAAATAAACAGTAAAAATTAAGAAGGAAGATTCAAACCTCTAATCTCAAACACATAAAAAGAACACTTAACCACATATGCAAAAGCTTAATTATTGACAGAATTTATCAAACAAATGTTCAAAATTTAGGGCGTTACATAATTCACTTTAAAATATAGATAAACTCATTTTCAATATCCATTAGTTTTCTAAGACTTCTCGTCAATGGATTTAATATAAACTTTCATGCAATCTTTCTAGTAAGCATAATGGTTAGTTTCTAACATTGGAGACGTGAGATAGATGATCCTTCCTTAGCTTGTATTAAACAACAATAGGGATATTCACTAGCTATGTTAAGTGACAAGCTCTAGTACCAAATTCTGGCTCAAACAGTTGCTAAAAAACAAGCTATGTGCTTGGAAGGAATGGCTAAGGGAGTAGGCACTCCTTCAAGCACTGTAAAAATAGGAATAAAATAATGGACAACAAAGTTTGTTAACACAATTCAGTTTCTTTACGTTTGCAGAGCCTAACTCAATAAGAATTACCCACTATCTTCAATCACTTACAACAAGTGACCCTAAATTTATCCTATCCTAGTGACAATTTCCTCAATTTTGCACCTTTGAAGACTAGAACCCTCACCACCAAATTCGCCCTTATGAACTTAGCGTGTAAAACTACAACACAAATGTTTTACAATCAAATGCACTATCACAAATAATGTTTCTCACTATCACAAATTAAGTGCTCTCATTTCTAAGTACAATAAGCTATACAAATCTCTTAATTATATAAAGATTCGATATTTGCTAACTTAAAGAAGATCTATCACAATCCCTATTAAATAACAACTAAATAAGCTTAATACAACATAATAATAACAATCAATGTAAACAAGGACTATTGGTAGCAAGTATTCAACGATTCAATCCAAACTAACTTCCTCGATCCAAGAGATTACATAAGTATGATTCGAGCATATCCTCCATATGTGTTTTCTCAAATGATACAATCTTCATTTATGGGCTAGATACATTCTACAATATCAACATGACTTAAAAATTAGGTTTAATAAATTTCTAATAACACAAATATGGAAACAATCTCGTTCGTCCTAGTAGGTTAGGGAATGGGCACTCATTTAGCCTCTCCATATTTTTCAACAAGTGATATGCATTAAAAATTGAAATGCAAAATTTGTATTTATATTATGGTAGTTGAACTTTTTTTCTATTATGAACATTTAATGACTATATTATTATCATAATTAATAGTATAAATATATCATAGGTGGTCCATTAAGCTTCTAGCTTAGCTAGCCTCTCACTTTCGAGGTCAACCGTAGGGAGCTTCTCACCAGGCCTTATCATATATAGACTTGATATATGTCTTCATGTGTGCTTTCCAATATGCATAATTTTCAACCTCCAACATAGGGGGATGTGAATTAGATGAACCTTCCATAGCTTGAATCTAGCAACACGATAGATCCCCACTAGCTATGTTTAGTGGCAAGCTATGATACCAATTGTTGGTCCGGATAGTTTCTAAGTTACAAGTTGTGTGATTGGAAGGAGTGGCTAAAAGGTGCCCTTAGCCATTCTTTCAAGCACTGCAATAACATGAATAAAATAATGTACACAAAGATTGTTTACATAGTTTAATTTTCCTACGTCTGTGGAGCCTAGGTTAGTGAGAAATACTCACTATATTCAATACTTACAACAAGTGATTCTTAATCTATTACACACCGGTGGCAATTTTCTCATCTTTGTACTTTGAAGACTAATACTCTCCTCACTAAATTCACCCTTGTGAACTTAGCAAGTAAAACCACAAAACAGTGGGTTTTACTATCACAATGCACTCATGCAATAAAGTTCATCACTTGAACAGATTAGGTGCTATCTCGCTTAATACAATAACCTATACAAATCTCTCAATTTTATAGAATATTTCAAAACATGCTAACATCAAAAAGATCTATCACAATCCTTACAAAACAACAATAAGATACGTTGAATAAAATAGAATAATAATAAATAAGATAAACATGGACTTTTTGTAGCTAAAAATGCAACATTCCAATCCAATCTAATATTCATGATCTAAGGGATTAGATAAAGGTGATCCGATCTGATCCGATCTTCTAAATATGTTTCCTTAAGTGATATGATCTTTATTGATGGACCAGATACAATCCACATAATCAACATAGCCCATTATCTTTTGTTCAATAAAGTGCCAACAACACAAATATAGAAACTGCATAAGTTGTCGCAGTTATTTAAAGAGTGGGCATTTCCTTAGGCAGTCCTTTATACTTTTTATATTTTTTAATCAACAATATTTATATCATAATTAATAATATAAATATATAATTTTTAATTTATTGAAAATATATTAATATATAAAATCGCCAAAATTGATCAGATTTAAGTTGAAAACGTTATCAAATTTATCACACAAAATGATAAATTCAAAAAAAGCCTAAAAAACTTTGGAGGGGCCGTATAAAAGTTTACCACATATTTATATATTTATGAAGGGGCCAAAACAAATTTTGAAGAATTTTCAGGGGGGAGGCCCTTTGAGATGAGAAGATTTGGTGAATCTAAATTGATTTAACATGAGATTTTGTTTTCTTTTTAATCTTTGGGGACGGGGCTAACTTTTTTACCACTATATTAGTGGGGTTATTTAATTGGGCCACCTTATATTCCAGTAAAGGTAAAATAATGCTAAATTATTATGAGGACATAAATTTAGGTACCTTTAGACACCTATTTGTTTTCCTAAAGATGATAAGCAACACTAAAATTGTATTGTAAAATTATTAGAAAAGCAAAAACGAGAAACGCATTTCATGTAAGCACTGACTAACTTTAATATCAAAAGAAATTATAATATAAGTTATTATTATCACGTTTTACAATCACTTAATTTTCAGGGTACTTTTATTTAGTCATTCAAAATGAAATACTTACAATTTGTTCATTTAATTTTTAGAGCGTTCTTATTTTAGTCACCAAACATTAAATCTCTAACTGCAATTAACTGTACATGCCACATCATGTTTGCACTTTCATTTTGGTCACCCAAAAAAAATATCTTTTTAAAATATTGATTGGAAGTAAAAACTCAACAGTTAGTGAAAAAAAGGTAGAAACTAAAATAATACACAAAAATGTCAAAGTGTATTTGTTTATCTCATCGCCAAAAATTCTAAATTTTGGTTTTTAAATATAAAATTTTAAATAGTAATATTCAAAATTATAGTTACAAATCAGTTGACATTATCAATGGATAAAAAAATTTCAACAATTTATTTAATTTATTTTGATATTTTGAAATTATTTTAAAAAATTATCAATGAAAACTATTGTCTTTAATAGTTGTCCACTAAACCCAAAATTCTTTTGATTATATGACCTTGAATCTTACATGCTAAGTTAAAAGTAAGAAAAATCTTTGCAATTAATTAAGTTTATCTTTCATTACAAACAAAACTCATAATTTTTTTTATAACTTCTTTACCCAAACGAAAAATAAGCAATTAATTCGATTAATTGCGAGTATCTTTTCCTTTACTTTTAGCATAGCATGGAAAATTTGAGATTATATGACCAAAAAAAAAAAAATTAAGCTTTGTAGACAATTATTAAATCTGAGTTATTTGAGTTAATTTCGTTATGGATAATCTAGAAACATAAAATAAAATTTCAAAACTTAAAAGGAGATTAAATTAATTAAATTTAATATTGTAGTAACAAATTGGTTGACATTATCAATTGATAAAAAAAATTCAGCAATCTGTTCAATTTATTTTGATGTTTCAAAAATTAAAATTTTAATATTAATTTTTTTTAAATTTTTGGAAATGGGATAAACAAATACAATTTAACAATTTTTGTATATTATTTTAGTTTCTCCTGCTTTTTCACTTTAATTCTTGATTTTTTACCCCAATCAATACTTTAAAAATTATTTTTTGGGTGACCAAGATGAAAATGACCTAAGTTAGGTGACTAAAATGAAAGTGTAAACATGATGTGGTGTGTACAGTTAACCGCCGTTAGAGATTTAATGCTTGGGTGACTAAAACGAACACACCCTAAAAGTTAGATGACTGAATTGCAAGCATTCATCCAAAATGAAAGTGCCCTAAAGTTGGGTGACTCACTAGGTAGTTTAGCCATAAAATCAAGGGAAAATATTTGCTGCACTGCTAGTAGGTAATAAATGTACAATTTAATATTATTGAATGTGTATTCCACCTTTACATTTATAATTTTTAATAATTTTATTTAAAAATGATACAAAAAGATAAATATTATAAAATAAAAAGAAATATAGAATGAACAAGGGAGAAAAATAGAAAAATGAAAGGATTATTCAACTTTCAGTTTGGCATATATAAAAGACTTAGACATACCCTCTATTTATAAGGCCTCAACCACCATAGGTTACAAAACTCTAATAAATATAATTAAGGTACCCTAGAAATTTTTAGGGGGGTTACAAGAGTTACAAGAAAATGAATTCCTGGGAGGTTATGGGGGCTATGTGGACCTCCATTTTACGACACTCCCCCTTGGATGTCCATAAATGAAAATGTGTCTCATTAAAAACCTATTACGAAAGGCCTCGTGGGATAAAAACCTAATGAAGGGAAAAGAATACACAATCTCCTATTACAAGTTGTCTCGTTAAAAACCTTTACCAGGAAAACTTAGTGGGACAAAACCTTAGTTAAAGGAAAAGAGTGCAATGTGTTTTAGACTTCCCCTAATAGCAACATCACATAACATCTTTAAGTCGACGCATTCCAATCTTGTGTAATAGTCTTTCAAACGTTGAAGCTGACAATGCCTTGGTAAAAGGATATGCTAAATTATCACTAGAACAAATTTGCCAAACTTTCATATCCCTTTTCTTCTCAAGATCATGAGTGAAGAATAATTTTGGTGAATTATGTAATGTTCTGTCACCTTTTATGTAACCACCCTTCAATTCTACTATACATGTTGCATTATCTTTGTATAAGATAGTTGACATCTTTTCCTGTAAAGACAAATTAAATATCTTCTGGATATGTTAGATCAATAGCATTAGCCAAACACACTCTTAGGTTGCCTCATCCATTATAATTACTTCTGCATGATATGAAGAAGCGACAAATTATGTTTGCTTTGTTGAACGCCATGACATGGTAGTACCTCCACATTTAAATAAATATTTTGTTTGATATCGACCTTTATGTGGATTCGATAAATATCCAACATCAACATAGCTAACTAATAGGTATTTTTAATCATTTGAATAAAATAACCCCATATCAATGGTTCCTTTGAGATATCTAAATATATATTCAATTCCATTCCAATGTCTATGTGTTAGAGAAGAAATAAATCTTGTTAACAAGTGTACAACGAAAGCTATATCAGGTCTTTTGTTGTTTGCAAGATACATCAATGCCCCAATGACATTTAGATATGGTACTTCAGAACCAATAAACATTTCATCATTCTTGCAATGAAAAAATTGATCTTTATTCACATCTAATAATCATGTAACCATCGGGGTACTTAATAGATATGCTTTACCTATGTAAAATTTCTTTAATATTTTTTTCGTATGAGTTGACTGATGGACATGAATTCTATATTTTAAATGCTTGATTTGCAGGCCAAGACAAAACTTTATTTTTCGAATACCTTTCATCTCAAGTTCTTTCTTTAAACAATTTACTACATTTTGAAGCTCTTCAAAAGTTCCAATAATATTTAGATCATCAACATAAACAACAATTATCACAAAATCTGATCCGAACCTTTTTATACAAACACTTGGACAAATTGGATCATTTTTATAACATTCTTTCAACAAATATTCACTAAGATGATTGTACCACATATGTCCAGATTGTTTTAATCTATATAAACTTTTATTTAATTTGATTGAGCAATTTTCCTGAGAAACTCTATATTCTTCTAAGATTTTAATCTTTTAGAGATTTTCATATAAATTTTACTATCAAGTGTACCATACAAATAGTATGTAACAACATCCATTAAACGCAAGTCATGTGTCTCACGTACTGCTAGACTAATAAGATATCTGAACGTGATTGCATCCACCACAGGAGAATATGTCTCTTCGTAATCAATGATGGGCCTTTGTGAAAATCCTTGTGCTACAAGTCGTGCTTTACATCTTATAACTTTATTTTTCTCATTTCATTTTCTCACAAATACCCATTTATATCCTACCGGATTTACATCTTTAGGTGTTTGGAGTATAGATAAAGAAAACCTCACATTTAGAAAGTGAATTCAATTCTGCTTGAATTGCGTCTTTCCGTTATGACCAATCTTTTCTATTTCTATATTCCTTAATAGATTTAGGCTCAGGATCCTCATTTTCTTTTGCTATTTCAATAACAACATTATAAGCAAAATTGTTGATGACATCTATATTTTTTTTGGTTCCATCTTTTCTTTTTTCTGAAGTAACATTATAACGACTCAAAAATTAGTTGTTTCAAAATCCCATTTTTGATGTTCGAGTCTGTAAATATTATTATTTAATATTTATTAGCTTAGTATGAAGTTAAATAAAATTTGGTTATTTAATTTTGTTAATTGGAGAGTTAGTCAATGTACAAGAGTTTCGACCCTAAAGTTAGTGGTATTGAAAAATAAGGTATCGGGACCTTATTTTCGTAAACCAAACTCATGAATATTTATATTAAATAGTTACAAAGTTATATTATAAGTTAATTGAATTTTGAATAACCAATTTTATTGAATTAGTGTTTAATTAATGTTTAAGGACTAAATTGTAATAGTGGTAAAAGTTTAATTGCTAAAGTATATTTAATCAGAAATTAGGAAAGAGACTTAAGTCGAAATTAAACCACTATACTAATAATGGTTGATGGTGGTGGATCGATTAGTGACGATTAATATTATATATTTTAATTAATTGAATAAAACATAAAATAAAATAAAACAAAGTAATAAAACTTTTGGGTGAAAAAAAAGAGAAAGCATTACCTTTCCCAAACTTCACCCCTGATATTTTCAAAGAATAAGAAGAAGCATTAGGCTTCTAGGAGTTCAAATTTCAATCCCAAAATTGGTTAGTTCAATTTAGTCCTTTTTTGTAATTCTTACGTTTTTGAGATCGTGAAAACTTAATCTAGCTAACCCATGCCTCAATTTGTTAAACTGTTAAAGTTTTGAAAGTTTCTATAGTTGACAATTAAAATTTTTAGGTGTTAAATAGATAGACTTTAAGCTTAGAAGTGAAAAGGTACTAGGTTGTAAAGTTTAATTGCTAGTTTTTGAAAATAGGGACTAAAATGCATAAATTTGAAATTGGTGTACTATTTCTACAATTATTGATGATATAGGGCCATATAAGGATTTAATTGAGATCATTTCAAAATCAAATCTCAAATTTGAAAGTTATTGCAAATTCAAATTTAGGGACTAAATTGAATAAAATAAAAAAATTTAAGGGGGATATAGATTATAAAATTGAATTAATATATGCACATAACAGGATGACATAATATGTATGGAATTGAGAAATTGAATTGAATAATTGTATGGATTGGAAATTGGACTAAATCGAAAATAATAGGGGAAAAGACAAAATTGTTGAATAGTCCTTAAAGTTTTATCTTGTTTGCTTATTTATCTAGGTAAGTTCATATGATATTTTACTAGGTAAGTTCATATGGTATGATTATATTTAAATTGTTGTATACTTGAATTATGGACTTGAATATGTTTGTTAGTAATTTGAATTATTTACAATTTGATACAAAAAATGAGATATGAACTAAATCGTAAAGAAATGATAAATTTACCGATAAATTAAATATGATGAATTTCAATTTGGGATATTTAATGAATTGATATTTGATTATGATTGATTGAATCGTATTTGTATGAATTTGACTAATTTTTTAGATAGAGGATTAAATTGAATAATTTACAAAAATATGTATGGCCTTGTAATTGAATATGATTTGGATAAAATTTGATATTATACCACCACTGAATTATTACTTGTAGCTATAAAAACGATGCATGATCGTCGAAAGGGAAAGAAAAGACAAAAGTCAACAACGAGTGATGCGAGTTTTTGGTTTGTATTTCTATAACCTGAAACTAATTATACTGAATGCGTATTCATGATATATTACATTATATAGTATTAAGGTAAGCTATTAATAGAAATTGAGTTAAAGTATGTTATGTTTCCTGATAAATTGATGAATTGGTGTTGAAATGAGAATGATGGGATATGAATTGAATTATGTGATGAAGTTAGAAGTTGGTTACTCTATTAAATGTACATGTTTATATTTTGGGATAATTGATAATACACTACAGTGCCAGTTGAGGTGCAGGTTAACTAATCCGACTATTCATACTAAGAATTTGAGTCAGGTGAAGAGGATTTTATCAATGCGATTTGGCTATAGGGTAAATTGGGTATGCATTGTGATAGTATATAATAGAGCATGTACCTAAATTGAGTCTTTTTGTTCAAACTATGTTATAAGCTTGTAAATATATATATAGGTGTTTTCACTAAAGAGACATATATATTGTCAATGAATTCAATTAGAAACTATGCTTGAAGGTGATTGATATAAAATGCTTGGAGTGTTTTGGTAATTGTTAGAAGGTGTATATATATATATATATATGTATATGAGATGGTATTTTAATGGTTCAATTGATATTGCAAATGGTAGGAATTGAACATAGAAATGGTGTGGTTGAATCTTGATTTGAAAGGCTTGAAAGTATGAAATTTTAGCTTGTGATTTAATAAGTTGTTGATGTGTTTTGGTGCTTGACTAATGCATGTTGAATAGACTGATGTTGGTGAAATTTTCCTTTGTTTAGTTAATGGCATGTACCGAGTAGAGTCATTTAGGTATAAATTATGTTACATTTAGTAGCAAATTGGTAACTAAACTTATATGTGTTTGCTATGGTATAGCTTGGTTAAATGAATGATTAAAATGACTATAAGTGTTATGTGTTTATGATTTGAGTAATGGTATGAATGAATTAAAAAAAATGCATTAGGTAATTTTGATGATTTTAGTTGTTATAGACAAGAATGCTTAGGTGTTGAATGAATTGCTTGAGTCATAATTGTTAAGGCTATAAGTTAGACCAGTTAATGTTTTGGGAATGCTTGTTTGGTGCTAAAATCTTATCTATAATAGCTAAATGTTATGTGTGCTTGAATGTGTAAAGGCAAATGAGTTTATTTTGTATGTAACACCCCAAACCCGGCCTAGACATTATGGCCGAATCTGGCGTGTCACATGGTAGTGTTTTTCAAAAAAGTGAGTTGTTGTCAAAAACCTCTTTCCTATATTACCTCTTTACAATATTTTATGTTAATTCTAGGACGTGTCGTTCATTTTCAAAACGTAATTCATTACCACAAAATTATTCTCTTTCAAAACGTTATTAATTTTCAAGAAGTCACTTATTGCGGAAGCTTTTTAAAACAGTTGCGTATTTGAGTGAATTTTGTCAAAACATTTGATTCTTTTTGATAACTCGATTATCCCTACTACTAGCAGTTATAAATAAAAACATTAAAAATCCCAAATTAAAAATTTAAATCCAAAAGAGGCCATTATTACAGTAAAATACCCCAAATAAAACTTTAAAAAAATCTAATTAAGTACGAAATAGTAAAAAGGGTTGTCTGGCCATCGCTGAGTTCTCTGCCTCTTCGATCCACCTAAGTCAGGGGATTACCTGTGTAGATAAAATAGAAGGGGTGAGTTTACATAAACTCAGTGTGTAATCCCCATGTAAACAAACAAATAGCATACAAATATTCACAGTCTGGGCCTAAGCCCTTTTTCAGTAACAATATCAGTCTAGTTTGGGCCTTAGCCCATCTTAGTACAGTAAGAGTAACATATATGCATTCACAAAAATCCTACTCAACCAAACACTACACTCCATCTCTGTCCAACCTTACACTCCATGTGGGGATATAATCAACCCACCCATCCCTACACTCCAAGTAGTACCAAATGCGGCACTAGGCAGTAGTTTGCAGCTGAGCTGCTAGTAAATTAGGCTCGAGGCCTTTCAGTGCACTTTCTCCGAACATCATAAACCCTCAACCCAATGTAATGTAATATACAAATATGTCATGCCAAATCATGGTATTATACAAGTATTTAGTACAGGTTGAACAATATGCTCAATATACAGTCATACAGATATCTATATCATATATGGATATAACAATCATTTAGTCAATCAGGGGTCTAAATATGCTTATCAACCCTACAGTAGGTTCACAGTC
The DNA here is from genome assembly GCA_025698465.1 of Gossypium longicalyx. Classification (NCBI taxonomy): domain Eukaryota; kingdom Viridiplantae; phylum Streptophyta; class Magnoliopsida; order Malvales; family Malvaceae; genus Gossypium; species Gossypium longicalyx. The sequence continues at coordinate 9,291,187 of CM047004.1, forward strand.
GTCTCGGGCGACCCATGCAACCTTAGCAACAAACAGTAAAAATGGGCCCCTATGCCCATGGTGTTAGCCCGTGTGGGCCCACACGCTCGTATGGCCCACACGACCCAAAATGGCCTTAGATGTATGGATCAAACGGTCTAGCCCAAATAATCTATACGCCTGTATAGTTCACCCGTGTGGGCCCACACGGCCCAAATCAGTCTAGCCCATGAATTGCACATGACCAGCCTCGTCGACCACACGCCCGTGTTCAGTTACACGGCTTACCACACGGGTGGCCACACGCCCGTGTGGCGTCAACCACCATATTTTTTTGGCTTTTTACCTATTTTCGACTTTGGAGTTGTGAGTACACACACCTGGTTCGTTTGTGATGTAAAACTGCTTTCGAAACCACCAGCACCTATGATCGACAAACAAACCCCCCAATCATTCCTAATTCGTAGTTAATTCGGACCAAAGCATTGACAATAAATCGTTCAATCCATTTGTTACTTACCTTCAAAACCGAGCAACTCCCAACTACGAATCCAAACAAGATAGATCACCACTCCTATAATTTGCCGCTGACCATTCTAAAAAGACCCAAAAATAACAACAACTCACATTCCATAACCAAGAGAAAAGAAAAGTTTTTCCTTAATTTTCACCAAATCATAGCCACCTTACCTACCAAACAAGTACATCAGAACCACACCACTCCAATGCTAACCGAATCGCTCCAACCCTTAAACTTCATCAAAGAAATAGTCGATTGATTACCAAAAATCTATAACCACATTACACCACAGTTATGAAACTTACCACAACTCAAGAAACAAACAGAGGTGTCAAGTTGCGGCAACAAGAAGCAGGTTAGAAGATAGAAGAAATCGGCAGCAACAAGGTAGGAGGGAATCAACAGAACCCAGAGAACAAAGAAACTAAAAAGAAGAATGGAGAGGAAAAGAAAATAGCAGCAAAAACACAACAAGATTTAGCCAAAGAAAAGAACAAAATAAAAAACGGTAGACTTTGGGGAAAAAGAAAACTAGCGTCAAAAAAAGAAATTGGGAAAGTATGGGAACTGAATTTATTTTTAAAAAGATAACAATAACCAAAATTTAATCCCTCATTTTCCTCCTAAAAAATCAGCTACCACATCCCCACATCTCAAACACTTAGTATTTAACTAAACTTCAAACACTTACACGACACAAGCACAAAAATAACTCTTTTGATTGCTCAAGGACTCAAACTCCAAACCTCCTACTCATAAGCACTCCCCTTAATCACCAAACCAGCAGGCCTATTCTGACATATTCTATCAACATTTATTTATAAGACAACTGACTAAAAATAGGGCTTTATTCACTTAAAACAAAAATTTTGCTCAAGACAAGGCTTGAACTAGGGACCTTCCACACACATCTAAAATACTTAACCACTAAAGCAGATGCACAATTGTGTCACATACATACAAAAATAATATATAAGGGATTTTTGGGAGTTATATTGTAGGTTTTGGAAGTGTACAATTTTACCAAAATGAGGGACCTAGTAGTCTATCTTCGGTATCGCTATAATAAGCCCTAGGTATTACGATACCCACTTTTGAAATCTATGCAAGTTGGTCTTTAGGTTGGGAAGTTTGGATACTATCTCTAATATCGCGATACCAAACCCTCAATATCACGATACCCTCTTTTGAAAATTTTCTAGTTTAGTCTTGGTTTGACTTCATAATAAAATTGGGTTTTCGTTAACTCGTGTAAGACCCGATAATGATTGAATATCGTATTGAATGCATGTTTTGATTTTGGTATGATTAAAATGTTATTATAATAAGCATAATGACATATTTATACAAAATTTATTGAAGTAGGAAGAATTATTGTTAGTTGTACACTTGATGTGTTTATATTGAAAATGTAAAGCTTAGCAACTCCAAGTTATAAGTCTATGATAAATATGCATATATCGACATACATGTTTACTTTGTGTAGAATTGTTTTTGCTAATATTACATACTTAAATTCTAGATATACCACTGAGTATTTTACTCAGTGTACAATTTGTTCTCTCTGTGCACAGGTTAGATTGATTCGAGTTTTTCAAGCATCATCCTCAACATCCAAACCCCAATCTCGGTCTTAGCAACATCCATATGTTTCCAATTTAATTTACATTTGGCATGTACCTAATAGGTTAAGTTTTGTGGTAACTGAATGATGTTATAATTAAGTGTTGTAGGTTATTAGATATATATATATAGATGAAACTTAGATTTACTTTAATTATGAATCGATCATAGTTGCTCCGATAATGAATGTGACACATTATAGCTCGAACCCGGCAATTGGGTCAAGTATAGGGTGTTACAAACATAACTTATTAAGATCTCTTCATTATCATTATTTTCAAGTACCTGAACCTCTTTTGGGTGTTTTTCATTAGTTATATCTTTGGCCTCTTCTTAGACACTTTCCTTCACAATATGACCATATTGAATATTTTCTCCTTTCCTTTTACAAGGATTTTAATCTTTGGTATCGACTGGTCTTCCACGCTTCAAGCGTGGATTACTTTCTTTTGCACTAAAAGTTTGTCGTATTGGGACACCAATTCATATTAGAGCATTTTCAGTTGGTATGTGAAGTTTTGTAATTCTCTTTAGGCTAGTAAATGAATCTGACAGTTTATTTATAAAATGAATTATCTACTGAACTTCTAGTTCACTTTGCTTTGTATTAGGATCTTAGATACTCAGAATCCATTCCAAGTATTTTATTCATCCAACTTTTTATTCTCTTCCCTAATGTTGGGAAAACTATATCATAATAATTGACAACTTATGTGATAACTAAATCTCTAATTAATATCTAAAAAATATTTATTAATAGAAGGAGATTTAATCATTGTACATTTCTAACCTCTTATGAGGACTCACTCATCTTTGTGCGTTGTGGTGGAGCAATTGGAACATATACCGCACATTCAAAAATTTTAAGATGGGAAATATTTGACTCCTGATCAAAGGTCAAACTTAATGGGGAGTATTTATTATAATTTTTTGGCCTAATGCGCACAAGTGCTACCGTATGCAAAATAACATATCCTCAAGCTGTAATAGGGAGTTTTGTTCTCATAAGTAATGATCTAGCTGTTAGTTGGAGGCGTTTGATAAATGATTTATCTAAACTGTTTTGTATGTGAACATAAGCTACATGATGTCTAATTTTTATCCCAAATAATCACTGAAAACTTGGGACGTAAAATCACTAGCATTCGCAAAATGAATTGTCTTAATTGCATAATATGAAATTAATTATTTAAACAAACAATCTCACAAATGACACGTTACGAGTTGATATCACATATGTGATTATTTGTAGATGCATCTACCAATATCATATAATATCAAAATCATCCACATGGTGGATGAATGAGCCCATATTCATTTTAGAAATGCAAGACATTGAATCTCAACTTTAACTAGTGAGTTTCTAATAATAAATTTTCATTGAGAACAAGCAACACATGAGAGTTATTTTAAATTAAATAATCTTCTGGTTGTTTAATGGATGTCCATAGGAATTCTCAATTAATTTTTGCATCATATATGATCCAGGATAGTCTAATCAATTATGCCAATACTAGTGAATGTTTTGTCACTATCTCATGTGTCAATCATATAAATGTGATGTATTCCTTTAGGGAATATTTATAATACATGTGATGTATTCCTTTAGGGAATATTTATAATACAAATACATAAGTATCTTATGTCATTTTTGTACATGATTTTAATGTAAAACACATAAATATTTCCTTCAATATATATATCTTCTCAATCTAAAAATAATAATATTATGTTCTATAGTATTTTGCATAATAAGGAGGTGCAACATTAACTCTTCAAAAGATTTTACAATATGATGTAATACCTTAATGAATGCGTAACTTATTTTAAATAGTATGCAATTTTGCAATTCTTTTCAACATGGATGATAAAAATTTTGGATCCTTAAAAACTTTATTTATTCTGTGGGGTGTGCCTTGTATTCTTCTCTCAGTTAAACTTTGCTATCTTTTTCCAATTAAACTTTAATTATTCCAGGGATATTTTTGTATAGAACTCTAATTTTAGCCTATGTAAAGGGGTCTTGTATCCTTATTTTGATACACCAATCAGTGAGGACTTTTCTTTGAGCGCGACAAGATGTAGTCGTATATGAGTTGGTGAGAGTTTCACGGTAATTATGAAGAGTATTTTATAGCCCTTTTATGATTGTCCTATAAGATTTATGGTTTTGTTTATCAGTTTACTCATTAAATTTTGACCTTTGTGTTTGGGATTTTAGGTAATGTATAGGTTGTACATTTAACTTTATTGTTAGCTCGATAAATCAAACTGAAATTGTCAAGAGTGGGTGAATTGGCTTTTTAAAAAAATGTGAAAGCTAGAAAGAAATTTAAAATATCAACATGATAATTTAGAGTGGTTCGACCCCAATTGTCTACTCCATTACTTTAGCTTTCCACAATAATGGATTTTCTTAAATTTACTAATTTGATAACCTTTGAGAACAAGGTTTAACCTTACAACTTCCTTAAGATTTCTACCCCAAATCTTAAGACACAAACCCTCTCAAGGAATACAAATAAGAAAACAAAGAAAAAATCCTTAAAAGATCAAAGTGTTTGCAAATTAAGCTCAAATACAATGAAATACACTTGAGCAAAAGAATAGAAGTAAAGTTCACAAGTGTATGTAAAAAGAATATGGAAATAGTAAGCTCAAAGGTTGTTTGATTGCTGATTTTTGCTTGAAAGTGTTTTCTTGTTGTTGTAGGATCTTTAGAAGTTGGTATTTATACCTTCAAATTGATTTCCAATCATTGTGGTTGTTGGTGTCATGAATAGAGCCGTTGGAGATGTAAAAACCAGAGCATTTAATTCCCTGCAACATCGAGTATTGATACCATATAAAAAGGTATCGGTAATTTTTGCAATAAATGCTAAATTCAATGGTCGTTAGAGTTTAACTATCAATACCAAAACAAATTTATCGATACTTTATGAAAAGATATCGATACTTTATAGGTTTTATGAGAAATAGAATGCTATTTTGATATTACTTTTAAGAAGGGTATCAATAATTCAGAAAATATCGATACTTGACCAAGGTATCGAGACTTAGTAGGGTTTGTGAAAAACAAAATGCCATTTTGGTATCACTTTTAAGAGGGGGTATCGATAATTTAAAAAATATCGATACTTGGCCAAAAAGGTATTGATACTTTTTGGCCTGGAGCAATTTTGACTTTTTTGAAAATTATTTGATTTGTTAAAAGTCTTTTTACTAAGTGAAAATCATTTTTAACTTGATTTTAAAATTGTTTCAAAAAATTTCTAAGAGTTCAAAGTAGATATACAAAATTTTATCTCTTAGGCTTCAATTTTAAACAGACCATTTTGTTAATTTTGTTCAATTTTAACTTTTATTCAAAAATATTTCAATTTGTTTTATCAAAAAAAATTATCAAATAAAGCTTGGTTTAACATTTTTTTTCCATATTGTATTCTCGTTGTTTACTCATTTAGTGAAAATTCAAAGCCTCATTTGCCTGTAGTTTTTCCCTCTTTGAGGGTTTTTCATGTAAATTATTTGTGTTTGTTCTTTTCTACTTTTATTATCTCGTTGCTTATACGGGTAGATCCCCAACAAACTGTGGTATCAGAGCTAGTTTAATTATCGTAGATTAGCCCGTTCAAAGATGGCAATAATAAGGTTTGACATTGAGAAGTTTGATAGTGGCACATATATCAATCTGTGGCAAGTTCGAATGATGAAAATTCTAGTTTAGATCAGCCTGAAAAAGGTCATTACCGAGAAAAAGCCTAAGAATCTAGATCAAACAAAATAGGAAAAGCGTGATGAAAACACCTTGTCTGCAATCCAGTTGTGCCTAGTGAATAGGGTATTGCAGGAGGTATTGATGGATAAAACCTCATCCACCTTGTGGAAAAGGTTAGAAACTCTTTATGTGACTAAGTCTTTAGCTAATCGTTTAGTGTTGAAACGTCTATTTACGTTTTGCATGAACGAAGGTGAGCTTATTAGAGCTCCTTTGAATTATTTAAATAATGCAAGGTTAAGATTGATGATAAAGATCAAACTATACTATTATTGTGCTATTTACCCTCTTCATACAAGTCTTTTAGGGATACCTTGATTTATAGTAGAGACAAACTCTCATTTGAGGATGTGAAGGGTCTTTTGTTGAGTAAATACAAACTCGACAATGAGTTTGGTTCAGATAGCAAGGCAGATAGGCAAGCTTCCATTTTGGTAGCATCAAAGAAGCAAGACAAAAGGTGTTGTCGAGTTTGGTTCAGATAGCAAGGTAGATAGGCAAGCTTCCATTTTGGTAGCATCAAAGAAGCGAGACAAAAGGTGTCACTATTGTAAAAAGTTAGGTAACACCAAAGCAGATTGTTATAAACTGCAAAATAAAAGGGTTGTTGAGAGTAACAAGAAATATGTAGCTGGTGCTAATTTGGCCGACGAAAGCGATGATGATTTCTTGTTTGTGTCAACGAGCGATAGCTTCGAGCTTATGTCCGAGTGGATCTTAGGTTTGGGATGCTCTTTCTACATGTGTCCCAACTAAGAATGGTTCTCCACATACAGTTTAATTAAAGGTGGAGTTGTACGCATGAGAAATGATTCATCCAGTAAGGTAATCGATATTGATATTGTTAAAATTAGGATGCACAATGGGACAATTAGGACACTCTCAGATGTCAGATATGTACCCGATTTACGAAAGAATCTCATCTCTTAGAGTATTTTAGACTTGAAAGGTTACAGAATCAACATTGAGTCGAGCGACATTAAAGTGTCTCGTGGGGCTCTTGTTTTGTTAAAAGGTAAAATGACCGACAATCTTTATATTCTGGAAGGTTCTATAGTGATCGATGAAACCGAACGTCCCTCATCCGTTATAGAGTCGAAGTCAACTCATTTGGAGCGAAGGCAACTTGGTCATTGGAGGGAAAAATGTATGATAGTTTCGTTAAAGAAAGGTTCTCTTGCAGGTTTTGAAAAGTTAGGGCATTCTGTTCGTGAAAGTCAGACCCGGGTTAGTTTTGATTTGGCAGTGCACAAGTCGAAGGCTAAAAGTATTCCAGCTTCTAAGCATAGATTCGACTTAGTTAATTCCCTAAATAGTTCAAGATAGGCCCATGACAGGCTTTGGCAAATATGATGTTGTGGAAATACGAGTCAAAGTGGATATTTGTTGAATATGCCTCATATTTCAGTCAAATTTGAAAGGTAATCTCCTAATTAAACTCTATTTATCTGTTTTAGTTGAGTTTTGATTAGTCTAGATTTATTATTATTATTATTTGACCTACGAATTTAGCCTATAAATAGGCTCTTTTACAATATTAGAACATATACCCATTAAAAAATATTAGAACTCATAACACTTTTGGAGAATTTTGTGTTTACGTTTTGAGGGTTCTTTGTTTTTGGATTTAGCTTTTATCTCCATCTTTTATACTCTTCGTTCTTTCACCATTACAGTAAAATTACTTTTGCCCGTAGTTTTTTTTATCTTTTTTAGAGGGGTTTTTTTATGTTAAATTTGTGTGCTTAATTTCTCAATTTCTTCTGCTATTTTTTACTTATTTGTTGCTTAATCGAGTCAATCCCTACATATTCATATAAAAGAATATATATATTTGTATAAGGAATAAGTATAAATAATATATATTAAACATAGCAAAAATAAATTCATGTCATTACTCAATTTCTTTAACAAACATGCAGTTAGATAATTTTTTATATACCATAACATAATAAAATACAAAATATTATAAGGTCAAAATAAGATATTAAACTTGCAGCTATAGAGGTTTAAAATTAATATTTTCTAACCTCCTACTCTTATAGCATAATTTTAATTCAAATTTTTTTATCATGCAAGATGGAGTCTCTATTTTTTTTATAAGACTTTGCAAAATTTAATGTTTTAGACATGCTACAGGCATGTACACGATGCATTCATATTTATTATAGTGTTTATTAGCATCATCTTTTTTGTAGCCTTATACTTTTCCACAACTAGTAGGATTATAATGTCGATATAAATTGTAACAATTTATAATTTCATTGTCATTCCTTTTATTTTATATCCACTAAGACATTTACTTCTGAAAATGTCTAAATCAATAAGAGGTCCATAATGTCGTTAACTCAACAAAAGAAATATAATTTCTATAAAATCATGTGCAATATCCGTTTCAGGAAATATGTCAAAATTTTCAAATATCCAAATTGATTTCAATGATCAAAAAATGTGTATACACATTGTTCCCTTTCTTCTTTTTTTTTTTTTTTTTATCAAACCTTGGAAAAAATACTCAATCAATATGCATGTATCAAATGATTTTTGAGTATCACATAAATATTTTTGTCCTCTTTGAAGGGCTATTTGAAAAACTTTAGTGATTCTCTTATTTAAATTTATCATTCCACTTTATATGAGAGAAAAGAATTATTATAATCACTATAATTATAGTGATTATTATACCCATAATAGCTCATTAAAGACCATGCTTATAACCGCAGTTTTAATTTTATTCTTTTTAAAATTGACTATGTAATGCTGCATTCACTTCAGGGAATGAAATATATCTAATGATAAATTTTCTTATCGTAATTTTCTTTCAAAACTAATTCATAATTTTAAAGAATCTTTTACACACTTTCTTAGTCAGGTTGTAGCAAAAAAATTCATTATACAATTTTCAAGCATGTATAAATTTAAACTCCAAACTAATTATTGCACATAATACACCTTTACAATAGATAAGAAGATATAAGAACAATAATATATTTTAATCAAAATTAAAACTAAACCAATCAATTCTATAAAAAAAAAACATATACCTCCACGTTGAAATCCTAACAATTAAACTCAAGAAGAGATTGATAAATTCATAGAGATACAAATAGAGAATTATATAAATTTAACTTCTTAATATAAATTGAATCAAATTTCAAAAAAAAAAAATATTAGACTTATTTAGGTAATTGTGGATGAGAAGTAGAGACTATAAGCATTCTTTGTAGTGAAAAGAAAGTGGTCGTCCCCAAACAAATCTCGAGCAACCACACATGATTTTTTGAATCAAACAATTAAATTCCAATGCTTAGAGCCCAATAAAATTTTGACACAAACTAAGGGTGTGTTTTACGGAAAATATTTTCCTGGTTTTCCAGTGTTTGGTTGCCTGAAAACATTTTCTATTTGAAAAATAATTTCCAAGACACGGGTAAAATGTCTTACCTTTTAGGGAAATTATCTTACCAATTTCATTTCTGTAAGACATTTTTCAGTCCCTCCATCTAGGTAAAAGTCTCTCCTTCTTCCTTTATTCATTTCTTTTACTTCTTCTGTTCTTCATTTTCTAGTCCGTCGCATCTCATGCTGCTGTTTCATTTCCTCTGTTTCTCTCTTTCACAGGATTATATCATTCCTCTTCGCTGGGTCTTGGATTAATGTATGAACCAAAGCTCTTTTTTTTCTTCTTCTTCCTTACTTCTCCACAGATTTTATGCTTGAAATTTTATGCTTTCCTCTGTTTCTTTAGCTAGGGAAGAAACCTGAATGATTTAGGGATTCCCAAACTCAAATTTTTAGAAAAGAGAAATATCGAAAACAATATTGAAATTGAAACCGATCGGTTTCAAAAATCTCTAATCTTTGTTCTTTTCGTTGTTGATAAAAAAATGATAAAAATAAAATTTTAAGGGTTTGGTTTGGTACCTGGGAGGGAGCCATTGGAAAATGTTGCTTTGAAAATAAAATTCTAGTGCATTTGGAAAATGTTGCTTTGAAAATTTATGGTTTGGGAATTTTAATCTTTTAGCATTGCTGTTAACTACTGCTATGAAAAGTTAAAATGTTAATTTTAAAAACAGGATGTTAGAAGATTGAATTGCAAATGAGGTTTTTTTTTGCATTTTTCTTTGAAATTCATTCTCTTTAACATATAAGATCTATTTGTCCCTCTTCATTTATTTCACTTTTTGCCCTTTATCCCATATCTGTAAAATGCATGATTGTTAATGATCTTCTAATAGGCTCGTGGTGGAAATTGTTGATAAATGGTATTGAACAAGATGAAGATTTTGTTCTAGAGCCTTTGGGTTACGAGATGGAACCATTGGTTAGTTTCACTTATGATTGTATATTGCACAAATTATTCATATCCATATGTTTCTCTTGTTCTTTGTCATGGTTTTGTTACACAGTCCTCGAGTTGATGCCGTTGGTTAAACAGTGTTTTATGGTCTCTTGTGTGTGGCTGGCTTCTGCAGGTTGTGCCAGAAGGTTACGTTTTCGTGTTGGGAGATAATCGTAACAAAAGTTTCGATTCCCATGATTGGTAATCCTAACATTTCTTACCACTAATAACCATTTAGTTTCAGCAATACGTTGGGAAGGATTATAATGTCATGTTTTGAATTATCTTCTTCCACGGGGGCCCGCTTCCCATCGATAGCATTATCGGGAGATCAGTATTTCGCTATTGGCCTCCATCCAAAGTTTCAGATACCATACATTATACACATGTTGGGAAAGATGCTGTAGCAGTTTCTTGACATCTGAGATAACTTAAAAAAGACTCGGTACTTACTTGGCTCATATCGAGCATCTTCGAATACCCATCAGACACGGAATAGGCCAGATTCGGCAGAATCAAGAAAAGAAAAAATCTGGGTTCATCTCTGTTTCCTGAAAAAAGCTTTTTTTTTGTTGCTTATTTCATGCTAGAAAGTGGGGGTTGCCCTTACGAAAATGGTTGAATTGAAGAGATCTTTCAAGGTTGGTTGATAAGACAGATACAAGGATTGTGTAAACATGTAGCAGGTGGATTACATCAGATTTCATGGCTGGAAAAGAGAGGAACTTTGAGGGCTAACATTTTGAATCAAGCAAATGAGGTGTTGACAGTGGAAAGAGGAGGCTGTTAAATTGTATTACAACCATGCTTTGAGATCTTTTGAATCTGAATTATCTTTTTCTAATATTCATATGTATTGGTGTTGGTTGTTTCTTGCTTCTGCATGTTCCAGTGTTTGAAACTTTCATTTTCATAATGCAATTCATTCAAGTGTGTGTATAATTCTGGTTCTTCTTCTGTTTTTCTTTTTTCTTTGCATTTTCAATTTTCACATCTTTACGAAGAAGTGATGTCCATGGAGATAGAAGGATTTGATGATAAATTTAAAAGTAAGAAACATAAATAAATTTTTTAATATATATATATATATATAATAAACTTAATTAAATAATGAAAAGATTAAATTTTTTAAAACAGCTCTTTCGGAAAATATTTTCAGGAAATCTACCAAACAGTAGAAAATATTTTACACAGTTTCATCCAAACACCAAAAAAGTAAATTATTTTCCAGAAATTATTTTTCGAAAAATATTTTACTAGCAAACAAACGGAGCCTAAGAATCTATTACTCGTTAATAAAATTGTGCTGATAACGTATTATAAAACAAAAAGAAATATAGAATACACAAGAGAAGAATAGAAAAAGGAAATGATTATTCAACTTTAACTTTGAGATATATAAAAGACTTATACTGATACTTTATTTTTAAAGCCTCTACCACCATAAGTTACAAAACTCTAATAAATATAATTAAGGTTGTCTATAATTATTCAGGGGTACAAGAGTTGCAATATCTTTAATGCTATTTCTTTATCGTTGGGCTCATTTACTATTATTACAATGAACAGATTTAACTCCATTATTGAGACGTTACAGCATGGGAACCAATGGCCACGAAAGGGCATAAAAATATTCAATAAATAGAAATTTTCAGTGCTGTGCGGATTCAGAGCAAAGTCATACTTACAGATATGTTTCACGGTCTATAAATAGCAAATTCCAGTGCTACGTGGGTTCAGAGCAAGGCTGAAAGACCTTGGCTAAGATGGATATGGTGAATGCGAACGGAGAGCATGTTAATGAGCTACTTCAAGCTCAAGCTCACGTTTGGAACCACATTTTCAATTTCATAAATTCCATGTCTCTCAAATGTGCAATTGATTTAGGTATCCCAGATATTATTCAAAATCATGGCAAGCCCATGACCATTACTGAGTTGGTTGCTGCAGTGCCAATGCTCAACCCTACCAAGGCATGCAACATCTACCGGCTCATGCGTATTTTAGTTCATTCGGGCTTCTTTGCTCAACGAAATTTATGCAATGATGCTCAAGAAGATGGTTATATTCTTACGAATGCTTCTCGTCTGCTACTTAAGGATAATCCCTTAAGCGTAACACCTTTTTTGAAAGCTATGTTGGATCCTATTTTAACAGAGCCTTGGCATTGTTTAGGCACCTGGTTCCAAAATAATGATCATACAACATTTTATACCACACACGGAAAGACATTCTGGGACTATGCCGGACATGACCAAAAGCTAAACAGTTTGTTTAATGAAGGCATGGCTAGCGACGCTCGATTGGTTAATAGCATTCTTATTGACAAGTGCAAAAAGGTGTTCGAGGGATTGAATTCTTTGGTGGATGTTGGAGGTGGTACCGGAACATTGGGCAAGGCCATTGTTGATGCGTTTCCACACTTGGAGTGTATTGTGCTTGATCTTCCTCATGTTGTTGCTAACTTACAAGATAGTGGGAACTTGAAATATGTTGCAGGTGACATGTTTAAGGAAGTTCCAGCTTCAGATGCAATTTTACTAAAGGTTTTTTGCTAAATCTTTTATCAATTATCTCTGTTTTAACAATAATGTGCAATAGATATAATCATATCATTTTGATCAATTAATGGGTTATGCTTTTGTGTTAATTAAACAGTGGATATTGCATGATTGGAATGATGATGAATGCTTGAAGATTTTGAAGCGATGTAAGGAGGCAATTTCAAGACAAAACAAGAAGGGAGGAAAGGTGATGATAATAGATATGGTATTGATGAAGAATGAGAAAATGAATGGTGAAGCCTTCAACTCGACAGAAACGCAGCTCTTCTTCGATATGTTGATGATGGTTGTGGTGACCGGAAAAGAGAGACAAGAAGAAGAATGGGCTAAACTATTTTTTGCTGCAGGGTTTAGTAACTACAAAATTACTCCTATTTTAGGTTTGAGATCTCTTATTCAAGTTTTTCCTTAAGTCTGAAAGAGAAGTCATGAACACAGTGTTATCAAAATAAAATAAAAAAATAATTACGAGAATAATATATGATTTAAATTATTTATGAAAATGAAGTTTATTTTACAGTGTCATTGAATTCCGTCAAGCTGTCAGACTACACTATACTAAATCTCACCCAATTATACGTCGATCATTAGAGTAAAAAATTTTTTTTAAGTGATGTCACATGACATATTAATGACACCGATATAAATTTAAATTACACAAATATATAAAGATGCCACTCAATAAATATCAAAAATAAATAAGCATGTGATTCAAATTGAATTAAAATTAGAATTATATGTGCATGGACTGAAGTAAAACAAATTAAGGACAAAACCACCAAGCTATGAAAGGCTTGAATTGCGAATTACCCAAAACCTTAAAAACTGCGTACCCCACGTAATTGGTGAACTTGGCAGCAACTTTCCTCTCATATCATAAACTCTCTCCGAGCCTTTATATATATATATATATAAATCAAACTGGTTTTGCCATTGTGTTAAGTGATACTACTTAAAAATATATACTTTTCTCACGATAATTGGGTGGGATTTATGGTGGGTCCGCCTGATAGCTTGGTGGAATCCATGAAACTATAAAAAAATTTATTTTCATAAATAATCTAAATTTTATATAATTTTCGTAATTAATTTTTTATATTGTTTTGATTAAAAAAAAAGCCCAAAATAATCCTACTGTAAACATTCAATTTTACCCAAAACATTTAATGAAAATTCTCCTGATTTTGGATTGAATTATGGACCTGGTACACCCAATTGTACCAGTGCTGTGTGAGGGTCTACTCACTTTGGCAATTTCATTTTGGGGTTTCATACCCATTGAATTAGACACATTCAATAATCTTTCATTATTTCTTTGATATTTTTTTTTTAAATCTTTCCTCATATCACAGTATCTTGCTTCAGCAGAAACTGAAAGTTCACAAAGTTTGGAATGGATCAGGTAAGAAGCACAAAGCTTATAATGCTTATGCACATCACTAATAAGGTACATTGACCCTTTGACTCAAAATCATACTTTACAGTTTTTGTCATTCATACATTTACTGATCGAAGCATCAAAGGGTGCTCCAGAGATCAAACTCTGATGCTCTTTTTACCCAATTTGCAGATAACTGCAACTCGTCAACCATCATATTAGCTCAACCCTGAAAATTTGACATCAATAATCGGCATCATGTGTGGGAATCTTGAGCAAAAGCCATGGATTCTCCAACCAAGCAACCTAGCTTAACTATGGTCGATACTCAAACCCTTGAGCCGTGATAGAATACTAGAGAAGAATAGAAGAATAGAAGAATAGAAGTAACAGATTCTTTAAAGAGAAAACTTATAGAAGAATAGAAGGATAAACACTCACAAGGTAATGATCTATCTTATCTCCTTTAATCGATTCATATACATGCTTATATAAAGAAGAGGAACCTTAACTGCTATTAACAAAATACCAACTTTTGTAACTGCCTAACAACTTAGCTAATCACACATTAATCACATGTGTATTTAGATATTATAACATTCATCCAACTTCCTCAAGTGAGACGACCCGAAGAAAATGACGAAACCGAGTAAACATTGACACTGACAATGGTTTAGTAAGAATACCTGCCACTTGGTCACAGGCAGGAGCTTCGCCAACTATCAATTCTCCACTTGCCACCTTTTCTCCGGACAAAAAATAGATCAAGTTCAACATGTTTAAACTTGGCGTGTAGAACCCGATTAGTTGCAACAGCTACTACACTGGAATTATCACACCACACTGTCAGAGGATCAACTGAACTTAGTTTTAATTCTGTCAATAGAGAGACCAGCCAAGCAACATCACTAGTGGCAGCTGCTAAACTACGATATTCAGCCTCTGCTGTAGACCGAGAAACAACTTGTTGTTTCTTAGAACACCAAGATATAAGTGTATGACCAAAGTACACACAGTATCTCGTAGTAGACCGACGATAATCAAAATCAAGTCCCCAATTTGCATCGACATAACCAACCAAAGACAGACGCTCAGATCGTTGAAAAAGCAACCAATGAGAAATAGTACCACGTAAATATCGAAGAATACGTTTCAACGCTACCATGTGTAGAGTAGTGGGAGCATGCATAAATTGACACACCTTATTAACAACATATGCAATATCAGGTCGAGTTAAAATGATATACTGAAGAGCACCGGCAAGACTACGATATTCAGTTGGATCAGCAAGAAAGTCGCCCTCATCCTTTGATAACACGGAAGAGCTTACCATTGGTATATGAACACTTATGGCATTAGACATAGAACACCGTTCAAGAAGCTCTTGAATGTATTTGCACTGACACAAGTGAAGACTGCCAGAGGAAGATCTACTGACTTCAATCCCCAAAAAATAATGGAGATCACCCATATCCTTTAGAGCAAACTTGTTGTGTAGCTGCTGAACAAAACAATTTATTTTGTCAGATGAACTGCAAGTGATAATAATATCATCCACATAGACAAGCACATACAGAGTGTAGTCAGGAGAAGATCGAACAAACAACGAAGCATCTACTTTTAACAATGTAAAACTAGTAGAAACAAGAAACTATTTTAACTTGTCAAATCAGACACGAGGAGTTTGCCGTAGGCCATATAAAGCTTTAGTCAGATGAAACACCAATTTTTCACCATTTGAACCATGTTGCACAAAACTCGGAGGTTGCTGCATATACACATCATCAATTAGATCACCATTCAGAAAGGTATTATTGACATCAACTTGCCGGAGGGGTCAACCCTTGGTCACAACAATAGAGAGGATGACTCGAATAGTAGCAGGTTTGACTACCGGACTGAACGTCTCCTTAAAATCACAGCTAGGCACCTGTGAACATCCCTTGGCCACCAACTGTGCCTTCCAACGGTTAATCGTCCCATCAGGATTCTTCTTTATCTTAAACAACCACTTGCAACTAATCGCTTTCTGACCAGGAGGAAGAGAACAGAGCTCCCATGTAGAATTAGCTATTAATGCATCAAATTCAGCTTGAACAGCTACACACCAGTCTAGATGAGTAAAGGCCTCCTCAACAGAACTTGGCTCAACCTCAACGTTGTCTGCACACAAAGCTTTGGGTTTAAATATACCAGCTTTAGACCGAGTCACCATAGCATGAGTATTGGTAGTAGGAACAGTAGGAATAGTAACATGCTCAGGAGGAATAACTGCAGTAGAGATATCCTCCTTTCGGACAACAGTCCCTGATTCATTTAACAAATTCACAGAATTATGTTGAGAAGCACTACACATAGCAAATGAATCATGCGGATCAGTTTCATCATTAGGACTTGCTAGTGAAACCCTAGTTGCAGGCTTAGGACACACACGAGTTTCCCCAGTGGTAAAAGACCGAATAACAGGAACATACGTAGTAGTACCTAGAGACGTCTGATCATCGGTAAAAGAAGAGAGTGGAAACAAAAATCGATTTTCATCAAAAACAACATGCCTAGAGACAATTATCTTACCATCTGGCTTTAAACAAAAATAACCTTTATGATGCGTGCTATACCCCAAAAACATAGATGGCTGTGATCAAAACTCAAGCTTGTGTTTAACAAACAGATGTAAGTAAGGAAAACAGTAGCAACCAAATACTCTGAGATGATCATAAGTCAGTTCGCGATCAAACAAACTTTGATACGGGGATATTTCTTTCAACACAAGAGTAGGCAACCGATTAATAAGATGTACTGCACTGCAGAACGCATAGCCCCAGTACTTCATTGGTAAATTAGCCTAAGCTAGAAGAGTAAGACCAGCCTCCACAATATGCCTGTGTTTACGTTTAGCGACACCATTCTGCTCAGACGTGTAAGGGCAAGAAACACGATGAAGTATCCCCTGACTAACGAGTACTGATGAAAAGGCATGGAACTCACCGCCCCAATCACTTTGAAATTTCTTAATGCACTTCCCGGACTGAGTGAGAACCATATTCTGAAATTGACCAAAACACTCTACGACTTGAGATTTGTAGCTTATCAGATACACCCAAGTAAATCAACTAGTCATGTCAATGAAAGAAACATAATACAAATTCCCTTCACATGGAACAGTAGTCGGGCCCCACAAATTAGAAACAACCAATTCAAACAAATCAACATACTCAATATTAGAATAAGAAAAAGGCAATTTATGAGATTTTCCTTTTTGACATGCAACACAAACATTATCAAGATGACTTTTATTTACAGTAATCTGACATTTTTCTAGAACAGGTTTTACACTATTATGAGCAGGATGACCTTGCCTTTTATACCACAAACTAAAAACATCATGAGCTATAGAGGAATCTTGAACAACAGTACTATGAATAGATAGAGGCAAAACACTCGAACCCACATTAAGGTTTCTTGTGTCTAGATGTCCTTAACCACACAATACGAGGGGTGAAATTCAAAAAACACATTATTTTTAGTAGCAAACTTAGACACAGATAATAATTTTTTCCGAATGCTCGGCACACATAGCATATTCGAAAGATGTAGTAATTTTTTCTTTGTAGGAAGAATTGTACTCGCAATGGATGAAATTTTGGTAGAGACCCTATTACCCATTAAGAGAGAAGAGTTACCTGTATATGAAGTTGAGCCATGTAAATCCGAAGCATTTCTGCAGACGTGATGAGTAACCCCCGAGTCTAAACACCAGGACATGGTTCCTATCGGCAATGGAACATAAGAATCAGTAGAATTAAAATAGGAATCATATGCTGTAGCATTAGCATAATCTGAAATGTGCAACTCAGGAAGCCTAGAGGGAAGCCCAACAAACTGAGATGAGTCATACAGAGACGAGTCAACACTAAACACACGAGCACGTGGTTTTGTCCGCCACAGAGCCTCATGAACAGTCTGCCAAGATCTGTCAACACCAACATAATTAGCAGAGGGCCCAGGCACAAACTAACCATCAGTTGGACGAGATCGAACTGACCCACTAGGCCCACGTAGCCTAGAAGCCATCTTACCATACGAACGACCCAAGGACTCATCACTAAATTGGAAGCCCATATCATTTCGTCCAATACCAAACTCAGGCCTATTACCATATGTATTTGGGTCAACATTATCAGTCCATTTCCATTTGAACAAATGGATTTGATCCATTATGCCCATTCCCTGCATGTGGCCCACGTGGGACACAATTAGCCATTCCAAAATTTGGCCAAAAAGAAGGCCTCCAATTTTGACCTTAAGTTCCCCAATTTTGACCAAAGATATTTTCTCCTATTTAGTCATCATCTCTCCCAAATGTTCTAGACGCAAAACCAACCCATCGTGCCATTGGTGCATTGTTTGGTGATTGCTCGTCACGATTGTACCTATAGTAGCACCTCTGCGCTAGATGGCCATATCTACTGTAGATTTGGCACTGGATTCTTGGAAGGAAAGAATGACCTCGACCACGAAAAGAGGAACGCCCTCCTCCACAAAACGGACTGTTCGTCGACTGAAGTTGCGGCCCCTCCACAACATTAGCAGCAACCAACACCTCTTGGGCGGACCGAACTTGTCGAGCTTTGCACTCAAGCAAAGGATCTACGATGCATTGAAATGGTAACGGTCCCGAGGAGAGTGACGCAGATGAAACAATAGCATCAAACTCAGAGGAGAGACCAATAAGAAGAACCGCCGTCCGTTCGACCTTCGAGATCTGAGATCCAGAAGCTGCAAGAAGAGCGCACAAGCTAATGATTTTATTCACATATGATCAAATAGAAAGGCTACCTTTCCGGAGAGAGTGAAGCTCATGACGCAACTGTGACTGCTTCGTGCTCGAATCGGCAGCAAATAGATTATTCGTCATGATCCAGACATCATGTGCAGTCCGAACATCCATGAATGAGGACAAAAACGACGAGCTTATCGTAGATAAAAGCCAGGAGGTAAGCAAACTGTCTTGCTGATCAAAGATGAAAACAGATGGATTGACAATAAGGCTACCATCGGAAGATTGAATAAACCTCGTCGGAGCCGTCAAGGATCCATCAAGTAGACCAAACAGACCGTATCCATAAAGAATGAGCCAGATCTGTTGTTGCTATTGGACGAACGAACCTTTATCCAATTTGACAACCTCATGTCGAGGAAAGGACGTGACCACTCGATCACCAAGAAACGCCGAGCCACTAAGGTCAACAGAATCAGATTCGGCAGAACGCGTGGTAGCCATGCCCGAGAATCATCGAGCAACTGATACCATGATAGAATACTAGAGAAGAATAGCAAAATAGAAGAATAGAAGTAACAAATTATTTAAAGAGAAAACTTGTAGAAGAATAGAAGGATAAACGCTCACAAGGTAATGATCTATCTTATCTCCTTTAATCGGTTCATATACATGCTTATATAAAGAAGAGGAACCTTAAATGCTATTAATAAAATACCAACTTTTGTAACTGTCTAACCACTTAGCTAATCACACATTAATCACATGTGTATTTAGATATTATAACAAGTCGAGATCATTGCTTTAAGCAACTGCTTTTCAATCGCTTATAGCTACATTGATCCACCTCCCAGACCGACAACCACGAGAAATGCCATCGACCTCAACTACTCATCCTTCGCCACAATATATCTACAAAGAAATTCCAATAGCCTCTTTCACTTGGGTGAGACCAAGCCACAAGTACAACACTATAACCGTCGATCTACAACACCAAATCCATTCATCGATCATGACTAATGTGCGAACCAATGTTGCATAACCATCTTCGACTATAGCATGTCCTTTGATTCCCAGAGTACTCTATGAGTCACATTCAGACAACCAATTTTCAACAGCATGCCACAAATATTATCGTAATCATGAACCACTAATGCTACACCATCAGACTCGTGACAACCAGATAATTAGTGTTTGTGTTCATCAAACTTCCAATTCTTGTCTAACTCATTTGAAGCACAATAGGGGGCTTTAGACTAAAAAAAAAAGATAGCTAGAATAGCTCATTTAGATCCACTAAAATGATATAGGATCTAGGTTATTTTCGAAAATAGGATGTTTTTTTATTATGCCATTGGGTGCCGCCAAACTATTAGATAACACTACATTAAATCTCACCTAATCATATGCTAATCGTTAGGTGGCACTAGTATGAAATTTTTAAAAAGATACATGTATTTCCAAATTTATATAAAACAAAAAATACACTAAAAACCATACTTCTAGCAATGGTTTGACCAATGGCTTGCTCATGATCTGGCAAGCTCTTTGCTAAGACACGTGGAACTCTTAAGGGGATAACATGTCACCACGCATGTAGCTTACCTATCCCTAACACGTCACATCAATGAATTGTGCCTCATATATATGTCGATGAATCACTATGTGGAGGACTAGAAAACAAACACTCAACAAAAATAAATAAATAAATAATTTAATTTAAATTTTTTAAAAATATGTTTTAGGAATATTTAAATATTTATATTTTTGAATTAATCATTTTAAATATATAATTAAAAGAAGGAATTATACAACTGACAAAAAAAACTTAAAAATTCTCAAAATTATACAAATAAATCATATACTCATTTTAAAAATAAACTTAAAAATAAATATAAAATATTTTTATAAATTTATAATTGCATTAAAATTTATATACTAAAATCTTTAAAAAACTTATAGTTTAACTTAACATGTGTCAAGCATTCACCCCATAGGGGATTTTTTAAAAATATATGCTTTAAATTCACTACTCCCAAGTATGATAGTCGGATAAAAATATCATGGAAGTTTTTTTATTAGAATTTAGATTATATGTTATCTTCTCTACTTAAAAAGCGGGTAAATTGGTCTTTATACATTAGATCAAATAGTAAACTAGTCCTTCTGTTAAAAATTTAATCTATTTCTATTGTTAAAAATTAGTTGACGTACATCAACATAAGGTACACATGGCACATCATATGTCACTATTCGGTTATTCCGTCAACCACCAATTTTTAACTGTACAAATAGATAAAATTTTTAACAGAAAAGACAAATTTTCTCTTTTTAAATGTGATAATAATGATGTCATCATCTGATAATTTATACAATTTCATATTAAACCATAGTTCACATATAATTTTAGGATTTATCGCTAAAAAAATTAATAAATATATAAATATATATAATTCAAAAATATTAAAAAAAATACAAAGAAACAATAAATGGAAATTTCAATTTAATACTGCCCCCTTCGCCATATCGTCTATCTAATCTTGCACCAAAACCTGAACCATAATTTAGTCACCGTTGGTACTTGCCTGGGCTTGGTGGGTGGCTTTTGGTAGTGGATGGTCGAAAATGAAAAATATTAACAATAAAAAAAATCTCAACATCAACCTTAACACCAGCATAAAATACTGTTTGAAAATTGTAAAAGAAAAATTAAAAAAATGGAGACCCAATATGCTACAAACTCATACCTAAAGAAATAAACTCAAATTCAAACTCAGACCCAAACAACCAAGTCCAATAAAGGCTAATTGCCCATCCACATAATAGGATAGGCCTTAAACAAAGCACAAATGGTCTTCCACAAAGCACCCTTTCCATCTCTTGTATTTTTGAAGTTTCTACTGGCTTCCTCTTCAACTCAAGTGGTTAGCACAAAATGAATAAGGGATTTTGAAGCCTTGAATTTGCATAGCAAAGCCTATGCTCAAAACTATTAGATCTAGGCGCCTGCCTGGGCAACCTCAAGTAAGGAGCACAAAGCTTATAATGCTTATGGATATCACTAGCAGGGTACGTTGACACCCTTTGACTCAATATCATACTTTGCACTTTTTGTCATTCCAAGATTTACTGACTTTTTTTTACCAATGATGAAGTCAAGAGCTTTATTACTTATTTTTTCAAATCTTCCAAAATCTAAAACTATAAAGAAGATTGTGTTTTCTCTCCTCATCTTCTTTTTATTTTTCTAATATCTTTTAAACCACTCTAAAAAATATGTAGAAAGCTTCTGGTTGTTCAGTTAATCTATTTTACGCAGTGCTTATAATAGGTTTTAGTAATACAATAGTTAGATTAGGGGTTCTTTTTAAAAAAATTATATTGATTTTGTTGGATTTGGGATAGATGAAATTTGGTCTCAAAACTATAAAAAAAACGGTTGGATCGATTTTTAATCGGTTTATCTAGTTCATAGTTGGAGGTCTAATAATAGATTTTTGGATTGATGTATTAGTCAAATCTTAGTCTAATCAGTTAATCTAATTCAGTTTAAATAATCATAGTTTTTTATGATCAAAAAACAAAAGCAAAAAAACAAAAGTATGGATTAATGATTACATTATTTGCTTTTGATTTAAATATGAAAAAAGTTCATGCATTCTTTTGAAATTTAAAATTTAATTTTTTTTTTTTTGCAACAAATGTATTGACAAGTGGCAATGGCAACTGGATCTTTTGATTTACATTTTGCAATGGCAAGTGAATTATATTTCTTTCTACTTTGACAAACTATATGTAACATCCTAAATAGGCCTTGATATGATGCCTCAAACTCGGTCGGAACGGTCCGATCCGAATTTCGAATGTCACATTAGTCACCAAAGTGATTTTCCGTTTAAAACTTCCACAAAACACACCAACCGATCAATCACACCACATAATTAATAATGAAATATTTAATAAAAACCTAATATCATGCTTCCATTATGCTGCTCTGATCAACAATCAATAGCAAGACTAATTCACAATTTAATACTTAACAGACAATTACCTCAAAAACTTTAGTTAAACATACATGCATGCAGTAAGGTATTTTTAAAAGGCTATATTTGTAGGAACTTGGAAAAAACCGTTTAGTTTAAAAACATATAATTAGATTTAAAATGTAATATATAGTAATATGTTGGGAAAAACTCTATTTTGCAAATTTTAACAATAGTATTGTAGGATTTAACGTATAAGTCTTTTTTTTTTTGAAAAATTTATTAAAGCATCTCTCACAACATCATAATATTATAAATTAATTAGTTAGCAGACATTTAACAGTTTACATGACTTGACCAAATTCTATGTTACATCTCATGCTTATCGAGCACATGTTTGTATCCAAATCACACATAAAACATCTAAGGCTTACCTCGATGACTAGCGACTCTTCAACCTGCACTTACAAGTTAGTCGAACAATTATTCAAACCAATTATCAAACAATCATAATCCATCATTCAATTATCTATCTAACGTAATGATAAAAGTTTTAAACCAAACAATTAAATAGTCCATACTGTCCCATTACAACCCAAAACTTATAAATTTAATACTAAATCCCATAACTTGGTCCCACATTACCTTCCTCATTGGGTTTGGGAACACAACAACGTACCTAGATATATCCTCGATTTGGATCACTTGGATGATTCACTCCCACACCTCTTCACAACATAAGTTACTGCAATATTATAAAAAAGTGGGTGAGCCTAAGAAAGCTCAGTGAATACTCAAACATACTACAAATAAACACATCAATTAGGTTAAAACATGACAAACAATAACGATTCACATATTATTGCAGCCTACGCAAAATAGTAACTCACACGATACAATAGTTCTCATACAATAAATAGTGCACATATAATAAGTAATTCGCATAAAATGGGAAGATCACATAAATTATCAATTCGCACCAAACGTCTGTTCATATGAAATAACAGTTCTTACCAAATGACAGCTCATGCAAAATAATAGTTCATATGAAATATCAATTCATACCGAATAACACTTCATGCGAAATAACAGTTCATACTCCATCATGACTAATGTATCTCAAATAATGATAAATTAACATTTTTGTGATTATGAAACTTATAGAGGACCTAATCACCACCTATAAGTGGACTCTATCACCAAAATTGGATAAACGGATCTCCAAAACACACCACATAACTCATAAAGTCGTACGCTATCTCCATGTAAGTGTAACACGCATGCTCACACTCTCCAAACACACCACGCTATCTATAGTGAATGGAGCTATGCTTGACATTCCCTTATCTTTCCAGCGCATCTCCGGGCCACAATGCCTATCACAATAAAAATGTAATAGCCCGATTTTAGGCCTAGTCAGGATAGTGGTTTTGAGACCATAAATTTGACGTAAGGAAATTTATTTTTATTATATTTTTATGGTCAATGAGAATGACATTGTGAACGAGTTCGACAAAGATGTGAAATCGAGAAAATCTAGTTTGAACCTTCGGAATAATTTAGGATACAATGTGACATGTCACTAGGAATTATGTGATTATGAGTTCATGTGATTATGTGTATATGTGACTATGTGAATCCGGGTGCTAGTCATGTATATCCTACCGGTGGCTGGGTATTCCGGCATGTGTTGCGGATACCTATCAACTTGTGTGAGCAACCCGAGTAGCTACATCTTGACTATCAGCTTGTGTGAGTAGGCCCGTGATTAGCTCGAGAGCGAGCAATGTGTAATATGTGATATGAATTAGCATGTGGCTACGTATGAAGCACTAAGCTTTTCTTGTATCCGATAGTATTCCAAGTGTTCAACGGGTAAATCAATGGGTTATTCGACAAGTAAGTCAATAATGAGAAAATATGAGAATGTGCTATGAGTTGGTACAGGTATGTACTTATAACTCATGAGTAAAGGACTCGGTATACTATGAATATGTGGTAAAAGTGCATATGAGAAAGTTATGCTTGTGAAATTGATAACTTTGTGACTAATGAACTACATTTATGATGAATGGATGTACGATAAGATTTGAAAATAATCATGTGTTGGGCTTATGAGCCTAATTGAGTTGTGATATAGTACGATGTATATACTTAAGTTCAATAGATATGAGAAAAAGGAAGGACAAGCATAATCGTCGATTAAAGTCATTATGATAACATAGAGAGAAGTGAGCTAGATATGTGAAAGATTGTTAATCTATATGTTGAAATTATGATTACTTGTAAATGATGTGCATGTTGCTAAATGAGTTGAAATAACTTGTTAATAATGTGATATGTTATAAATCAAAGAAAATAAAATTTGGGCCTAGAACAAGGGAAAACGAGTAATTGACGATTAGGTCCCTCTTTGTCATTTTTCGTGTCGAGGTAAGTTCATGTGTAAATAATGCAATGTTGTATCATGTTTTAATGTTTTATTAATGGATGAGTTTCTATGTTTAATTGTTATGATGAGCGTATGAACAATATTATGGATTATTGTTCTAATTGTATATAGCCATGAATGATAGCTTATGTTGATTACAAGTTTATTCATGTGTTAATGCACGGAATGAGATAACCATAAGTTGAGAAATGTGGAAAAGTGAAATGAAACGAAGGTTTATGTTGTGATAAGCTCATCCATGTATGTTGGCATTCATATGAAGTTATGTGCCCACTCTATTTGTTTAAGTGAATATGATAAGTAAACTTACCCAATGGATGGAATGTGTGTGTATTTATGAGAGTCAAGTTAGAGGCTTTACGACCTCACCCCCTTACCAGTGTTGCTTTATGACGAAAATTCACGAGAATCATGTTGAATAAGTTCATAAGTGTGAAACCAAAGAGTCCAGTGATGAAATAATTAGTAATGTACGAATTTTTTTTTGCTTACGAAGTGTTGAGAATTGGAAAGGTAAGAATAGAAGTTCATGAATATGCATATATATAATTGGTTTTAATTTTGGGCGAAATTTTATGGCTCGGTTTTGTATGAATGTTTATGTTTTAGTCTGGTAACACCTCGAACCCTGTCTCGGCATCGGATACAGGTAAGGGGCGTTACAAATAAGGGGTTAGTACTCACAATCCTATGGCATGCCAACTATATCTAATGGTTCCATAAGGTCACAATGCCAAAATATCTCTTTTAACACATTCACAATATTCAGTATAATAGGGCTTGCAATCGAGCAGAGCTCGCACATTATAACACAGTTCGCAATAGAGCATGGGTCACAAATAATATCACTTTTATGCAACATATATTGCATACATAACACAGTTCACATATCACTCATGATTTAGCTCACATAAATCATTGTTCGCATATTTTATTTTGCATAGGGCATGTAATACCTTAGCTTACATGCAATGCAGCTCAAAATCTCACAATACACAGTTTGACAAATTAATGCAGTTCGCCACAATAATATAATTCACCAAGTTAACACGATTCACAATATAACACAATACACAAATATAATTGGCTCGCAATATCATAAATCTCATAATTCACTTACAAATTCGTGTATGCATAAATACACATTATGTTAGAATTAAGTGACCCAAATTCTTATTTAAATAAAATACGATGGAAAATAAAATAAAAGTAAAATCCATATAGAACTAGACTTCTTTTATTTTATTTTAGAATAAGGTTTTTTAAACCTTATTAAACTTCATCTATTTTATATTGATTAGGATAGGGTGTTTCAATCCTACTAGAATATGGCTTTACAAGCTTATAAATAGACATAGTCTATTCCTCTTGTATTGATTAAAATTTTTGACATAGTGCATTTTCTTCTCCTCTGCCCGTGGTTTTTTCCCGATAGGGTTTCCACGTAAAATTTGTGTGTTCTTTATTTTATTTATTTTATTCTATTTTATTTTTTTCACAAACTGGTATTCGAGCTTCCGGGTTATTCATCTCGATCACGGTAATAGCGTCTTTGAAGTATGAAATTCCGCTGTTAGATCGCAACACCAAATTTGCGTTGTGGAAAATTAAGATGCAAGCAGTTCTTACACAGATGGATCTGGAGTATGCCCTGCTAGGGATAGATAAGATGCCTTCGACATTAACAGATGAAGAGAAGAAGCGTAAGGATCGAAAGGCATTAACACAATTACATCTGCATTTGTCCAATAAAATTTTACAGGATGTGATGAAAGAGAAAACTGCCGCTGCATTATGGAAGAGGCTAGAACAAATATGTATGTCGAAAACTCTAACAAGCAAGTTGCATATAAAGCAGCGTCTTTATGCTCATCGTTTGGAGGAAGGTGCGTCTGCACACAAACACTTAACAGTGTTTAAAGAAATTCTCTCAAATTTGGAGGCCATGGAGGTTCAGTATGATAAGGAAGATCTAGGGTTGATTCTACTTTGTTCGTTGCCCCGTTCAAACTTTAGAGACACGATTTTATATAGCCGCGAGTCTCTCACAGTTGATGAGGTTTATGATTCTTTAACCTCGTATGATAAGATGAAGCATCTTGTGGTTAAACCCGACTCTCAGGGAGAGGGTCTCATTGTTTGTGGGAGACAAGATTGGAATGCTGATGATGATCGTGGTAGGACACAGGAACGGAATCCTCGTGGTAAATCTAAGGGTAGATCGAAGTCTTCAAATAGAGGTAAAACTTGTAACTTCTGCAAGAAGAAAGGGCACATTAAATCTGAGTGCTATAAGCTACAAAATAAGATTAAAAGGGAGGTCATGAATCAAAAGGGAAAACAACTGAAAAATTTTGGTGAAGCCGATGTTGTAGAAGACTACAAATGATGGTGAACTTCTAGTCGCTTCACAATGATTCTAAAGTAAGCGAGGAGTGGATACTTGATTCAGCTGCACTTTCCACATGAGTCCCAATCGGGATTGGTTTACAACTTACGAAACAAAGTTGTCCAAGGTATTATTTTGATGGGAAATAATGCTTCGTGTAAAATTGCAGTGTTGGAACAATTAAAGTTAAGATGTTTGATGGAGTTGTCGAACACTTAATGACGTGCGGCATGTTCCGAATTGAAAAGAAATTTAATTTCGTTGAGTACTCTTGATTCAAAAGTGCAGATATACACACTGAAGTGGTGTTTTAAAGATTTCAAAGGGTCCCTTGTTGTGATGAAAGGACAGAGAAAGATTGCCAAGTTATATGTTTTGCGGGGTTCTATCATTCATCGTGATGCAAATTGCCGCTTCCTCTTCCTTGTCGATGATGATATTACTAAACTTTGGCATATGCGCCTAGGGCATATGAGTGAGAATGGCATGGCGAATTGAGCAAAGAGGACTTCTTCATGGGCAAGGAATTTGCAAACCGATTTCTGTGAGCACTTTGTGTGTTTTTGGGAAGCAAAAGAGAGTTCGAGGCACTAGAGGAATCCATAACACGAAGGGAACATTGGAGTATATTCATTCTGATCTGTGGGGGCCATCTAGAGTGCCTTCCAGAGGTGGAGCTAATTATATGCTAACCTTTATTGATGATTTTTCCAGAAAAGTTTGGGCGTTCTTCCTGAAGCAGAAAAGTGATGTGTTTTCTGCATTTAAGTCTTGGAAAATTATGATTGAAAAAGCAGACGGAAAATGTAGATAAAATACCTCCGCATGCATAATGGCTTAGAGTTCTGTTCTGATGAGTTTAATAGATTGTGCAAGTCAGAAAGAATCATGAGACACTTGACAGTTCATCATACTCCACAACAAAACGGCGTTACAGAACGAATGAACAGAACGATCATGGAGAAGTTTCGATGTATGTTGTCAAATGCCAACTTACCGAAGTCATTTTGGGCAGAAGCAGCGTCTACTGCATGTTTTTTGATCAACCGATCTCCATCCGCTTGCCATTGAGAAAAGACTCCACAAGAGTTATGGTCCGTAATCCTGCTAATTATTCTGATTTAAAGATCTTTGGGTGTCCCGCATATGCTCATGTTGATAATGGAAAATTGGAACCGAGATCCATTAAATGTGTTTTTCTTGGTTATAAAGCTGGTGTAAAAGGGTATAAGTTATGGTGTCCTAAAAATAGAAAAGTTGTGATTAGTAGAGATGTTGTTTTTGATGAAACTGCTATGCTACCTAACTTATCTCTTAAAGACTCTTCCAATAAAGAAAACCAAAAATGTAGAGCATCAGTTAATACAGAGTCAACTCCTCAAGCCGCATAAAAATTGATAATAGAGTTGCTTCTTCACCACAATACTCTATCGCCAAAAACAGAACTAGAAGAGAAATTAAACCTCCAAAGAAGTATGTCGAGGCTGATCTAGTTGCTTATGCTTTAAATGTGGCTGAAGATATAGATGCGAATCAAGAGCCATCTAATTATTCTGAGGCGATTAGCTGTGAAGGCTCAGAAAAGTGGATGTTTGCTATGCAAGAAGAGATGAAATCACTCCACAAAAATAGAACATGGGACCTTGTGAAACTTCCTAAAGGTAAAAAGGTTGTTCGTTGTAAATGGGTGTTTAAAAAGAAAGAAGGGACTCCAAGAGTTGAAGAACCCAGATATAAAGCAAGGCTTGTTGCAAAGGGTTACAGTCAAATTCCAGGAGTGGACTTCACAGATGTGTTCTCCCCAGTTGTTAAGCATAGTTCGATTCGAGCTTTGCTTGGTATTGTGGCCATGCATGATTTGGAGTTTGAGCAGTTAGATGTAAAAACTGCATTTTTGCATGGAGAACTTGATGAGGATATTTACATGCAACAACTGTAAGGTTTTACAGCTTGAAAAAGAGGACTATGTTTGCTTGCTGAAAAGTCCCTTTACGGTTTGAAACAACCAAGACAGACAAGGTACAAGAGGTTTGATTCCTTTATGGCTTCTCATGATTTCAAAAGAAGTAGTTTTGACAGTTGTGTTTACCTTAAGAAAAATAGTGATGGTTCTTTTGTGTATCTACTTCTTTATGTTGATGACATGTTGATAGCAAAGAAAAGATAAAGAAGAGATAAGAAAGGTCAAAGCCCAACTAAGTAAGGAATTTGAGATGAAAGATTTAGGACCAAAGAAAGAAGATACTTGGTATGGAGATTCTCAGAGATAGAAAATCAAGTAAATTGTACCTAAGTCGGAAGGGGTACATTGAGAAAGTTCTTTGCGAGTTTCAATATGCAGAGTGCTAAGCTCCATTAGTACTCCTTTAGCGTACCATTTTAGACTTTCATCGGTTTTGTCTCCACAATCGGATGATGAGATTGAGTACATGTCACATGTTCCATACTCTAGTGCAAAGGGGATCTCTCATGTATGCTATGGTTTGTTCACGTCCGATTTATCATATGCGATCAGTGCAATTAGCGTATACATGGCAAATCCGGTAAAGAACATTGGAAAGCAGTTCAAAGGGGATTTTAAGATACTTAGGAGGAACTACTGATGTTTGCTTACGCTTGGAAGAACTAAAGATGGAGTCATAGGGTATGTTGATGCTAATTTTGCTGGAGACCTTGATAGAAGAAGATCTCTCACAGTTACGTCTTTACAATCGGAGGTTGTGCAATTAGTTGGAAAGCCACTTTGCAAACTACGATCGCTTTGTCTACCATCAAGCCGAGTACATGGCGATTATCGAGGCTTGTAAAGAAGCTATTTGGTTGAAGGGACTATTTAGTGAACTCAATGAAGACCTTCAAATCAAAGCACAAGATTTTGTGACAAATCAGTGCTATATTTCTTACAAAAGATCAAATGTTTCATGAGAGAACAAAACACATTGATGTTCGGTATCATTTTGTTCGTGATATTATTGCTCGTGGTGATATTGTTGTGAGCAAAATTAGTACTCATGAAAATCCTGCAGATATGATGACTAAGTCACTTCCTATAACCAAGTTTGAGCATTGCTTAGACTTGGTTGGTGTTCATTGTTGAAGTTAAACCCTTAAGGGGTTTTATGGAAGAGGTGGAGAACTTGTTTATTGAAAGTTCGCGATGAAGAACTTGTTCATTGAGAATTTGTGTCAAGATGGAGATTGTTAGAATTAAGTGACCCAAATTCTTATTTAAATAAAATACGATGGAAAATAAAATAAAAGTAAAATCCATATAGAACTAGACTTCTTTTATTTTATTTTAGAATAAGGTTTTTTAAACCTTATTAAACTTCATCTATTTTATATTGATTAGGATAGGGTGTTTCAATCCTACTAGAATATGGCTTTACAAGCCTATAAATAGACATAGTCTATTCCTCTTGTATTGATTAAAATTTTCGACATAATGCATTTTCTTCTCCTCTGCTCGTGGTTTTTTCCCGATAGGGTTTCCACGTAAAATTTGTGTGTTCTTTATTTTATTTATTTTATTTTTTTCACACATTATAGATAAAATTTGCATGTTATAAGAATCCACATTATATTATTTATTCATATATCCATTCATACATATTACAAAATCATATGCAAATATATATTATATATTTACATATTTATTTAATGACCTTTGTCACTTCAAATTTTAAGCATACATTAAAAGCCTCATAAATTTATATATTATAAAAACCATTCTCGTAATTATATATATACTGAACCATATGCATTTATATAATACCAAAATCCATTAATATATATTATGTAAAATAAAGACATACATATATATATATAATATATGTTTAACAACCGACGTGTGTATATATATATTACAACCCACATATGTAATATATATACATATAAGACGCATATATATTACCAATTCCTCCATTGATATTATATATGTAGCACCCAATATATATTGTACACGAACTAAATCCCATGTATATATATATTATAAGTTCATGCATTTTGCACTATTAAAATCACATAATGTATATACTTAATGATTTAACTAAATTATAGGGATTTGCACAATGAAGAAGTTAAGCTTCACATATTAATTAAGCAGGAGAATCGCATATGTTACCTTAGCCTATGTATTGAAGTTTAAATATAGTATATCAAACCATTCACTTTAGTTAATACATCTTGCACAACAATGTCAAACAAGCTTTTATTACCCATTCACATTGCTCGTGAAACCTCCCGATGAATCCAAAACTTTGCATACACATTAAATACAATATAAAATCATTATTAGGAGCCTTAAATTAAAAAAAAGTAGTAAAATCACCACTCTAAGCTCACTTTTCTTATACCGAAAGTTTAACTAATTTTGCCGAAATAGGTGTTTTACCACTCAAACTTTATCTCTAAGCCTTAATTTTGATTCTAATATTCCTAAATATCATCTAATTACATATCCAAACCATCAATTTCATCCAATTTTACCGATCTAATTTTTCTAGAAAAATCAAGCTTATGTGATCTTTTAAAAAGGAGAAAACATTCAATTTGCTTAAATTCATTAATGATTTGTTAAATTAAGATAAAATACCTTTTAATTAGATCAAAATGAGTTAGAAACTACTTTAAAACCAAAGCTTAGCCAAGAAATACGTGATCTACCATTTTTAATCCAAAAATCAACTTAAAATCAAGTGATATATTGACATCTTCATTAAATCATTTAAATCTTTAATTGAAATAAAAACTCACTTAGTTTAATTATAAAAAGTTAGAATCTCACCTCAAT
Organism: Gossypium longicalyx; assembly: GCA_025698465.1. Lineage (NCBI taxonomy): Eukaryota > Viridiplantae > Streptophyta > Magnoliopsida > Malvales > Malvaceae > Gossypium > Gossypium longicalyx. The sequence continues at coordinate 9,323,770 of CM047004.1, forward strand.
TTTGCAAAATCGACGAGCTATGGAGCTAATCGAGCTTTGAACATGTAAAGAACTTTAGAGAAATTGAGGTTGAAAACATGAGTATTCTTTAAAATTGAAAAGAGATTTTATGTTTAGAGAGCTTAGGAATAAAAAAGCATGAACTAATTTCGGGAGAAAAACTTTGATTTGGTGTTTGGAAAATTTTTTAAGAAGATGAAGAATGGGAGGGAAGGAGACGTAGGAGGTTGTTAAATAGGCAACCCATTTTTAAAAATTGGGCCATTGTCCATTTAACCACCTCTAGTTTCTTCCCTTTTTCAAATAGGTCCTTACTTTTCAATTAAAACAAAATTTAAAATTATTTTCAAATCAAACCTAGTATTTAAAAAAAAATCCTTCTTTATCAAATTAATTCTCGAACACCTAATTTTAATTTCCTAACCTAAAATTATTAATTCTAATTATTCTAATATTTTATTTAATTAATTCCTAATTATTTAATTATATAATCTAATTACGGTTTCCATTTCACTAACCCCTGATTTACTTACTCGATCTCCTAACCTGATTTTCGGGATGTAACACTTGAAGTTTGAGCTAGGCGAGTTAGGGTTGTTGGTGGGACTGGTGAGCTGTGGACGCTAGTGGGTCTGACGAGTTTTGGTCACTAGTGCGTCAGGCAAGCTACGATCAATGGTTTGGATCGAGGATTAAAATTAGGAGTAGCCAAAGGGTAGTTATACCAAAATTAGGAAGTCAGCTTATTTTCCTCTTCACAACACCACTCATGCACGTAACCCTTTTCTATTTCTACTACGACTAGGGCATCGTAAGAACACCAAAACACCTAGTGCCTATAAATTAAGCTCTTTTCATTGAAAAAATAATATTCTTTTGAATGACAAAACTCTCTCAAATTGCTTCATCGATTATCTTGCTGTCATGTTTCTACGAAAACAAGAACCCAAAACTTAGCTCTTAAGATTTAAGTTAAGACTATGTTTCTTTATTGTGTTGATATTCAAAAATAATTAAGAAAAGTTCGCAACAAAGGAAACTAGGTTCGCCAAAAGACTAACACGTGCGGACCTAGGTTCACTTTTGTTTATGTATGAGTCTTAATGTGTTTTGCCTATTAGTGACTTGTCTATGTTGTGGAATTGCGAACCTAATAGAACTGTCTATAAGCAAAAACAAGGGAAAAGCAAAGCTTGTTTAAAAGGTTTCAACAAATTGGTAAGTGTTCAAGGGTCACCACTTGTATGTGCAAACCATAGAGTTAATCAGGAGCTTACGGCTTTAACCTAAGTTTCGAGAGTAAGTCTTCTCTAAAACTCTATTTTGTGATTGAGTTTAAATATGTGTTTTTATGAACAGTAATATGCAAGCTCTATATTGCGAGCTAATTATGAATAGTGTTCTACGAGTTCCTCTTGATTTGTGAGCTATATGTTTAAATGAATGTATTGACAATATAATCTTCTGAAACCACTGGATATAATGACATGCCATAGGATTGTGAGTGCTCACTTTTGTGTTTTGCATTTTGGGCGAGAGGTCCTGGGACAGGGTAGGAGAAATAGGAGCATGTCAAGCTAAACTCGATTCAATGGGATATGTTGGTGCATTTGGAGAGTGCTTAGCTTTATGCTACACTTATGGGACATGTTAAGGCTCTTTGAGTCAAAGTGAGGAGTTATAAGGAGACCGCTTATCCAACAGAAAAGAACATGTAAATAAGATTGTGTTTTTCAAAATATTATGTTTTACTATTTTAAGCTAACTAATAGTAGATAACTACGAACCATGCTGCGTGTAAATATGGCGAACTCGGTTCACAGATCCATAACTTTGTTTAAAAACTTGTTTAACTTATGTTTTTGTACATGCTATGCAGTTTTCCTGTATATTCATTGAGTTTACAAGAGCTCACACACTCCTCTCTAAACATTGCAGACAGTTAGTTCGCATAGTGTGTAGCGGCGATGACGAGTGATCCAGGCAAAGTATAAACACTGGAAAGGTGATACAAGCGAACTTTGGACATAAAGGCAATGTGAGTTTCTGCTTGGGCTTAGTGATTTTTTTCTATCTATAGACTTCGCCAATTACTCTAAGTCTTAGTTTTGTTTTATATTTGTCGAAACCTTTTTTTTTTAAAAGGTTGACTTATTTAAAAAACGAAAATGGAGTCGCAACCAATCCCTTTTTTATGAGGTGTGATCAGATCACCTTATGATTTGATCATTTTAATAAACGGTTTTGATTTACTAAAACAACGATTTTGGTCTACGAAATTCAGAAAATGGGTTCAGGATTCAGTTACGTACGAGGAAGGATTAGCACTCTCGTAACTCCCAAAATTGGTACCTAATTGATTAATTACTGTCTTAATGTCAAAAATTGAAAACTCGAAAAGAATTTAAAATACGATCCCACTTTTTATTAATGTTAAATTTAAAACTGCTTGAATAAATCGAAACGAATGTTAAAGACCCCCTCGTCTCGAGATAATAAAATGTCACATCCCGTAAGTTAGGACACGACACCTTGAACCCTCGAGAATAAGCTTGCCTTTAATTTTTATTTAAAATTGATGTATCTTAAAATTTAAAAGGATATTTGGCTATTTAGGTTTAACGAGAAAATCGAAACCTCGTAAGTTACGGTACGATTTCTCGAATCTCCAAAATGCAAAATATTACCAATTTTTAAAAGTTTTCACTTTTTATGAATTTGGGTAAAAGTTAATGTAATATTTAAAATAGTATACAATATACGATAAACTATTATAATAACAATTATGAAATTACAAAGATGAATACAACAATAATAAATAGGTCTCGATAAATAAATGAATAAAGCAAGAAAACGGGAAATGCATGATATATATATAAAAAAAAAAACATAATGTGAAAATGTTTAAAAATGAATGAAACAATGAAATGATATCATACGAGGATAATAATAAAATAATAAAGATACGCACTTAAAGGATTACAAATAGTCTATATTTTTAAGTGTAAAAAGATAAAGCATTAATGAAAAATACGTGAATAAATACATGAATAAATATAAAATGAAAACTTGCGTAAAATGGTGAAAATAAATTAATGAAGGACTAAATTAAAATTGATAATGAAATTTAAAGACTAAAAGAACACTAAGATGAAATTAAAGGGGTAAAATTGTAATAAAATGAAAAAAAAAGTGAACAGAGGATTAAAATGAAAAGGCGCAAAAGGAGAGAGGATTGAATAAGAAAATATTCCCTAAGTTCCCTACGCACCGTTTAGCCTGGCAGCTCGAGGGACCAATTTAAAAACAAAATAAAATTGAATGGCCAAATTTAAAAGAAAAAAATAGGGCCTGAGTAAAACACGCGCAAAGGGACAAGGATTAAATGGGAAATTATTCCCAGTCCTTGAAATGCACCGTTTCATAGAGGACTGAAATGTAACGAAAACAAAATAATGTGGGCAAATTTAAAACAACAAAAGAAAGAACAAGACCAAATTAAAAAGGGTGAAAAGTGGAAGGACTTGCAGCATAAATAACCCCGAAGCTACAAAATACGCGGATCCTAGCTTGTATGGGTCGGGTTGGTCCGATTCACATCAAAACGATGTTGTGTTAGGGCTTCAGAAAATTGCCCTAAACGATGTCGTATAGGGGGTGTTTAAATACAAAAAAATCCAAAAATCTTCTTTTTAGCCACCCTTTTTTTAAAAGAAAATTTTCAAAACTCTCTCAACTCTCTCACTTTTCTCCCTCACCCCATGTCCGGCCTTGGGCTCTGGCCACCAGCCCGTCGGCCACCGACGACGGCGCCGTCATCTGCGGTGGCTGAAAATACCAAAACTCATTCTTTTTCTTTTCTCTTCTCGAGTTAAGAATAGATTTGGGGCTTAAACGGCCCAAAAGACCCTCGAAATTCAAAAAAAAAGGAAAAAAATAATGATAAAACTAAGGGACCTTTCGGTTCCCCATCACCGCGGTGGGGTTTTCGGTGAGCCCACTGACTCGGCCACCCTCAAGACCGGAGAAGGCTCCAACTGCAGCGTTAAAGGTAATGGATTTCACCCTTTTTATTTATTTAACATTATTTACTTATTTATTCCGAATTGAAAAATAAAAATAAAAAAGGCACCTTGATTTCTTTGAATCTGTTTCAAACTTCTTCTTTTTTGTATTTAGAATCCGTGTCTAAAAAAATGCAAGTAATTGATGTGACCTATTTTATAGATGAAATACAAGATTCTTTTTTATCTTGTTTTCTTTTGTTTGCTACTGTTTTTTTTATTTTTTTCTTCATTGTCCTCTACTTTGCGTGTTACAGGTGGTGGCAGAGAAGCGTCAGACGGGTGTGGAGAGGCGGCAGCAGGGGTGGTGCTAGGGTTATGCCTAGAGTTCGGCGGCTAGGGTTTCTACCCTTCTTTTTTGTCTTGCTGAAAATTAGTTTAGTTTTGGGCCGTTTGGGCTAGGGTTAATTTTGGGCTATGGGTTTTGTTGTATTTTGGATTGTGGACATTTGTTATTTATTTTTTGTTTGGTTTTTGTCTGGGCCCGGGCAAATTTGGCCTATTACAGTTGCCCCACTTTGCTCATTGTCGTGTAACGAGGATGGAGCAAAGACTTCAAAAAGGGCCAATTTTACCCGGTCTTGCCAAATCTCGACTTCTTTTGGTACTTCTCTTCTTCAAGTAGCCTCATTCCATCCCACTGCATCTTCAGGGGTATAGGAATTAGTGTTTTGATCTACTCCACTATAACTTTAGAGAGACTAGACTCTCATCTACAATCTGCTCCACTGCAACTTCAGGGAGATAAGATTTACAGCTCGTAGCTTTAATCTGTTCCACTACAACTTCAGGGAAATAAGATTCGTTATCTTCAATTTGCTCCACTGCAACTTCAGGGAGATAAGATTTGTGGCTTCAATCTGCTCTTCTGCAACTTCAGGGAGATAAGGTTCGCCATGGTAGATTTGATTTGACCTACTGCAACTTCAGAGGTGTAGGATTTGTGACTTATAGTTTTAATCCATTCCACTTCAATTTTAGGGAAATAAGATTTGCATCTTTAATCTATTCCACTGCAACTTTAGGGAAATAAAATTTATGGTTTTAATCTGCTCCATTACAACTTCAAGGAGATAAGACTTATGGTTCTAATCTACTCCACTGCAACTTCAGGGAGATAAGATTCGTAGCCCGTCTTCAATGTGCTCCGCTGCAACTTCAGAGAGATAAGATTTGTTTATTTTTATCCTGCTCTACTGCAACTTCAGGGAGATAGGATTGTGGCTTTAATCTACTCTACTGCAACTTCAGGGAGATAAGATTTGCCATGTAGCTTTAGTCTATTCCACTGTAACTTCAGGGAGATAAGACTTGCTATGATAGATTTAATCCAACCTATTGTGACTTCAGAGGTATAGGACTTATCATTTTAATCTGCTCTACTGCAACTTCAGGGAGATAAGATTAGTGGCTTCAATCTGCTCTACTGTAACTTTAGAGAGATAAGATTCGCCACGATGACTATAATCCATCCCATTGCAACTTCAGGGGTATAGGATTTATGGTTTCACTGATCTATTACACCGTTCTCTAGGGAACATGACCTGTAGAATCCATTTCATGGGCCTATTTATGCCTAGTGATTAAGAAGTCATGATCAAGATGAATCAAATGCTCCTGAATGATATTTGCATGAATGTAGAATGTAATTTTTTGAGAATGATCCCTTTTTAATGCTTAGGTTGTCATTGCCCGCTGTTCATCGAGGTTTCATCACTAATGTGTTACCATGCCTTCTTGTTCAGCTAGTATCTTTGACACAAAATTTGAAGATATAGTCACAATTTAGACTATTCTTTCTCAAATGTTTCCAACCTTTAAGTTTGGTTAGTTCTGATTAGAGGTCCTGTTTCAAGTTTTTGCACTATTTAGAAGCTTCCAGAGCAATATGCAAAACTTCTTTTACTTGAATATTATTAGTCCATTAGTCGTTATTTCAATATAAAAATGCTTGAAAAAGATTGTAACAATGAACATGACTGAAATTTATTGAGAGCAAAGCTCAAAATGAATAAATTAATCAAGATAGAAAATTTTGCTAAGATACAAAATGAATAAAATGAAAATAGGTGCCTCAGATATCACAACATAAGCTTCTCTGCACAAAACTTCTTGAGGACCTTTTGAAATTGATATGTGTTCAGAAGACCTAGAGTACTTTGTTGATGCCCCCAAGATGTAACATCTTTCCTTCTTGTTAATTCAAAGAAGACAAGACTACCGTATGCCCTCACCCTTGATCAAAATTTGAATTGCCCATTCCTAGGTTTTCAACTCAAAACCCCTTTGGTCTCAAGGTGCCCTTTTACGTGTTTTTACCTTGGCCTCTCCTTTTTTTCTTTTTCTTTTTTATTTTTTTTCTTTTTTCTATTTTTTTATTGAAATATTTCTTGATTGAATCTGAATTCATAGGATTAGGCCAATTCTTTGCTATCCATCTTGGTCAAAATTTACGCTCCTCCAAAGAAGGCCTTCTTTACCAAATAATGTCATTCCCAGTTCAGCATCCACTTTCCTCTGAAGTCGTTTTGTATAAAAAGGATTTTTTTTTGTAATAGGTTTCCTTTATAGAGTTCTTTAGGATGAACCTTTTTTTTGTAATCTCGTATCATTCATTTTTTGTTTGGTACATCTGACCATGTTGTATAGCCTTTAACCTCTTCTCTTCAATCAGATTCAATTGATCACATCGAGATTTGATCCATTTTGCTTCATTTATCTTCAGCTTAGTCAACACTCAGTGAGAAAGAATTTCAACTTCAATGGGCAAAACCGCCTCATTCCATAAATCAATGAGAAAGGCGTTGCCCTGGTGAGGGTCCTGTCAGACGTTTGATAAGCATAGATGGTAATTTCTCATGTCAATCTTTATAAGTCTCAATCATTTTCCCCACAATATTTTTTTGGTTGCCTCTACTGCAACGTTCATTTTAGGGTGATATGGCGTTTGATCTTCAATAGACTGTAAACTTCTGATATCGTGTTGTTGTTCAAATTTAGTGCATTGTCAAATATGATCCTTTTTGGTATTCCATACCGACATGTGATTTCTTTTTTTCAAAAACTTGTTGATTATTGACTTTGTGACATTAGCATATAAAGAAACTTCCACCCACTTGGTGAAGTAATCGATGACCACAAAGATGAATCGATACCTTTTAGAAGCTTTTGGCGAAATCAGCCCAATGGCATCCATGCCCCACATAGAGAAAGGTCATGGATTCCACTGATTCTTTGTAAGGTAAGATATGTTTCTCATATTTTTCTACCATCCTTAACAAATAAGGAGATAAACTACAATCTTGATCATCTTCAAAGTCCTAAGGTTCCTCTAGCCATATAACTTGCTCAATATGAGGTTCTAAGTCAATAGTAGTGTCACTCATATCATTGATAATGTAGAAATTTGCAGGAAATATCAGTTCATTTAACTTAACAAGAACGTCCTTTACCACTCATTCCTGATGCACTACATATCTATCTGCAAGCTGAGTAATTACACATGTTTCCTTCAAATGACCCACATTAAGTAGTTTATAAATTGATAAAGGCATAACATTAATTGGCGCGCCTAAGTCAAACATGGCTTTTTTAATACCGACACTACCTATTTTGCAATATATGAAAAACATACCTTGGTCCTTACATTTGGGTGATATTTTCCTTTGCAGAACAGCGGAGACATTCTTTTCGACACTTACCTTTTCATTGTCTAGGAGCTTTCTCTTACTCGTGCATAATTTTTTTAAGAATTTTGTGTATCGTGGAACCTACTTAATTGCATTGAGAAGAGGTATGTTGATTTCTACCTTTCAAAAGGTGTCGATGATCTCCTTCTCTTCTCGCTCGTTCTTACATTGGACAAGTCTTCCAGGAAATTGAGGTGGTACTACAAATGTTTTTATGGTGCTAACTCTACTGAAACATCTGTGTCAAGTTTCTTTTCATCTCGACCAGCATCGTGGGCACGACTGATGCCAGGTGCGGGCTACAAAACCTTCCCACTCCTCTACGTTATAACATTTACATTGTGTCGAGATTAGGCTCAGTTTGAGATGGCAACCTACCTTAGGACTCCTAACGGCTAATCGTGAGCGCAAGCTTGCTGACTTGTTTATCTAACTCCTACAAATGCATTTCAATTTATAGTTGAAACTTTTCAGTACTATTGGCTAGCCTTTCCACTATGGCTTCCAAAGATGACTTTGGGGGGCAATAATTGTTGATTCGGAGGCAGCCGTTGTTGGTAAGGTTGATTGAACTGAGGATTCGACCTATAATTTAAATTTAGGTGATCTTTCCACTCTACATTATAAGAGTTCGAGTAGAGGTCATATCACTTTTGGGGCAGTTCTAGAAAGTTCCTGACAACATCTGCTTGTTCTATCGAATCCTCGTGTAAAATTGGACATGAGTCCGTCAGGTGGTATGGTTTAGCGCAAATTCCTCACAACTGTGTTGGGCTCGTTTCATCCTTAAACAAAGTTTGAAAAATGTTAGTCAGCTTATCAATTTTATCTTCTAGAGATAGAGAACTTAATCCATGAACCCTTCTCGTGGGTTCTATGATTGGTTGGAATTGTTGAAATTGGCCAAAATTGTTGAAAGTTAGCAGCCGTTGTCGAAATAAACTCCTATGCTCTCTGAGGAGTCATGTTAACTAGGGCCCCTTCACTTGCAGCATCTATCATTTTCATTTCCATCGGAAGCAATCCCTCATAAAAATACTGCAAGAGTGACTGTTCAGTCAGTCCATGCTATGGGCAACTTTCACATAACCTTTTGTATTGCTCCTAGTAATTGTAGAGTGATTCAGTCTCTTTCTGACAGATTCCCACGATGCCTCTCCTTAGTTCTGTCGCTCGAGCTGTAGGGAAGAACCTGTCAAGAAACAAACGAGACATGTCAAACCATGTGTTGATAGATTCCGGGGGCAAATAAAATAGCTACTCTCTAGCAGAGTCGGCTAATGAGAAAAGAAAAGTACAAAGTTTGATTTGGTCTTTTGTTACTCCCTGAGGCTTCATGCTCGTGCACACCATATGGAACTCTTTAAGATGGGTGTGCGAATTTTTGTTCTGTAATCCACGAAAAGTGGGTAGTAAATGAATCAAACTCGACTTTAACTCGAACGGTGTTCCTCCCTCCGGATAGGTTATACATAAGGGTTGTTGTTCATCTGGTGCCGCTGCGAGTTGGCGTATCATCTGTTCGACCATCCTGTTTGGTTCCTTGAACTAGAAAATTTCCTCGATGTAAGATATGGTTTGGAATTTGGGATTTGGTTATTTACCATGTCAAGTGGCTTCTCTTCGTAGTTATTGGGCCAATTTTTCAATTTCTGGTTCAAACTCTAGAGTTCTCGGTTCTGATCTAGTCATAAGGTAAACAAACAAAAATTAGAAAAAATATCTCCAATCCCCTACAATGGCGCCAAAATTTGATGGGCGTCGAAACCACCAAAAGTAATTCCTACAAAAATAACTCTAAATAGTAGTAAAGAGTAGTAGTAGGGTCGAGTCCATAGGGATTGGATGTTATAATCAACTTCTGTGTTTAACTTGAGAAAAAATGTTTGTCGTGTCGAAATTCATGGCAAAAGTCGTGCCTACGACTCCAAATGGACCTGCAAAAAAATAAACAAATAAATCAAAGGGTTTTGAAAATGTTTAGAAAGTAAATAGTCGAATCAGCGTAAATAAACAATTAATTAATATTAAAAATAAGTTTAAATCGGAAGATAAATTTAGATTTTTTTTAAACAGCGATAATTAAGCCTTAGCCCTAGACTCGGTGGATTTCAGATTTTCGATTCGATCCTTGAAAATTAATTTTCTCTTTTAAATGCTAAGCTAGTTATAGCAGTTAAGAAAGTCCTAACCACCAATTCTGCCTCTCGTAGTTGGTCTCGGTATGACCTACAAACCAACCTGTATTGATTATCTAACTGAGATACACGTGTTCCTGATTCAAGATTTCGGTAGCCTTACGCTCTGAAGAACCCAACTCAAATTAGCGGCCCCAACCGCGTAGGTCGTTTAGACCCAATCACTTCTTCCTTGATTTGTTCTCGGAGATCCTAAGACAACACGGATGACTCGTTTCTCCAACTATCAGCAAACATGACTCCAACCCAATGTGCACTTTTTGACTTGAAATTGAGTTAACTTTAAGGGATGAGTTGTCAATCCCAATGCTTAGGAAAAATGTGAATACCGATTGGAAGAATTTTTAGAACAAATACGTATCTTACGATTCCCGACTGGAAAGAACACTGGCCTAAAGCAAAGATGGAACTTAGTGAAGCATGGATTTAAAAATGCTTCATAGGTTTTGAAAGGTGATTTGATGATAATGGAGGAAATTGGGAAGGGAAAGGACTAGGAAGGCAATTAAACAAATTTTGAAAGAATAAAAAAATAAGAAGGGAAGGAACAGAATGCTAGCTACTCACGCCCAAATTTGGAAGAAAAAGAATAATGGCTCTTTAATTCTAAATTGAAATTAAAATGTAAAATTAGAATGTGCATTTCCTATGTATATTAAGGCCCTATTTATGTATATTGAATTTACTAATTTTGGACATAACCACTTTAACATAAAATTAAATAAAAAATAAAAAAATATTTTTTTCTATTTTTGGCTTTTACAAAGTCAAAAAAATCTGATGAGTTATTCGCTTTCTCCACATTTTTTATTCGGCCTCATTTTATTAATTGTATTTCAATTTGGTCATTTTCTGCTATTTATGTCTCATAACGTCTAAATTGCATCCCTGACAAGATTAAAACATAAAAGCACTAATTTAGCAGGGATCAATTCAGAAATAAACCGAATTAAACACAAAATGTCATGAAAATTAACAAGTTATCATTCCACGTTTAACAAAGTCCTTTACAAGATTCATCTACCTCTACTTCAATTCCACTCATAAAATCTCACCTTCTTCTCACCTTTTCCATACGTTTTCCATCAATTCTTGTCTCTATAAAGAAGACCATCCAGGGATTATACAATTTCAACATATGTCGAAGTCTTCAAACAGACCTTAGACTCCCTAAACCACAAACATTCCAACATATGGTTTGCATTGCGCCTAGTCAGCTTGCTGGCAGCCGCCAATCCTTGTTGAAGAGGAACAAAATATTGCTCCTGATTAGCCATCATTAAGTCCCAAACTCATCGGCCCCATCTGAATCAATTTTTCGTTTACCCATGACACTTTCAAACTTTCTTTGATCTAACATTACGCCTGCAATAGCTCTCTTCTAGCTATTCTTTTTGGGCTTTTGAGAATTACCCTCCAGTGGGCTAAGAAACCCACTTAGACTACCCTCTTCACCAAATTAACCCGCTCATCATTCGTGATTAAGCCATCATGATCCATCAGCATCAAATCAGTGTCCTTAATTTATGGGAGTAGAGAATCCCTAAAATCCCTAAAAATATGCGACAATTAAGTAGTTTCCAAAAGTGCTGATATATTCTCCAGTTCCACTTTCTTTTCTGATTGTTGACCAGAATCCAAGACCTAGTTAGATGTACCATCATCACTATCCTTTCCATTGGCCTCGTTAAACACTTCAACACCCATTGTATAAAAACACTACTTTATTGACTTCTTAATAGAAAAACCAAATTTCAGACTCTTTTCCTTAACAAATTTGATTCAGCTTTAAGCACCAATGAGTAAGGGAGTTCATCTTTCAATTTATCCTTTTCATCAGTTGGGATCCCATTAACACCTTAACCCTATGACCCATCCGTCCACACCCAAAGCAAAAATTTGGCAAGTTCTCATATTTAAAATAAAGCCAAAATTTCTCTTGATTACCAACTGAGGTAAATAGCCCTCTTCGTAACGATTTCTGCACATCTAACTAAACTCTTAAATGATAAAAATCCCCTTTGATTTTCAATCTGATCACCTCTCCAAAAGTTGACCCAATTGCATGCATGATATCTTTCTTATCACATTTCGGTTGGAATCGACCAATCTTAAGCCAAAATGGAGAGAGAACAAGCCAGATTTTATTTCGTTCTATGAGATTTACCAATCGATCAAAAATAATAAGTTGCCTTTGAAATAGCCAAGGCCGACCCTCTAGAATCATCTTCAAATCATCCTCGTTCTAAAACGAGATTAGAAATAAATTTTGCCTTGCCACTTGGATTGATGCGGTCATTGAGAGCACCAAAAATATCCTATTCCCTGTAAAATAGTAAAAACAACAGTAAAAGGGAAGTAGGGTCGAATCCTCAGTGATCGAATTGTACGAATGCTCGTTCCTTGAAATCCTTGGCAATTTCTTGGCCAAGAAAACATGCATTCCTGAAAAATAAAAAAATAGAATTAAGAATTTCGAAAATAAAATAAAAATAGAATTTAAAGTCAAACTGAAATTGCGAAATTAAATAAATTGCAAAAATTAAAATAGAGAATATAAAAATAAAAAGAGTTAGGGAAAAGAGAAAGTTTCTTATGTGGCGAGATTCTAGCCTCTAATTGTCCAATCCTTGACTTTTAAGTAACCCTTCTCGAGCAGGATAAGCCAGTTATAGTGGAAGAGGACGCCTACGACCACCAGCTCCAAGAATTGAGACTTAAGATTTGGCAGAACCTGACTCTAGCCAATAATCTCTTTTGTGGGACTATCTTCTGCTAGATCATCACTTCTCAACGGCGAATACCATGCCGTTTTGCCTCTTGGATTCGCTAACCTCTGACGCAGAAAGCAAACGAACCGACTGTGCAACCTTCCCAAAACGTACAAAGCGGTCGTTCGTTGCACAAGTTGAAAAGATCACCTATTAAGGGACATGGACAGAAGCATCAGCCTCGTAATGCAGAGAAGCGATGAATACCCTGTTGGGAAGGCTAAGCGCGGATTCTAAGCCTCATGAACCTTTTTGGGGAATTTTGACAACCTTCGGCTAGATTGGTTTAGTGGCTCATGATTTTTGGGGAAGAAATAAATATAATAGAAATGAGATTTTTATTGAAGAAAATATGGAGAGAACAAAAGACTGAGTTTTTGGGAGAGGCAGTGTGTAACGACCCAAATTTTACTGTTACCAGAAAAGTGTATTTTCAGTTCTCCGTTTCTGAAAAATGGATCCGTAAATATTTATTAAAAATATTTATGAAGTAAAATGAGTGGTTAATTAAAGTTTAATGAAGTGAATTAGTTTAATTAAGGATAATTTGATAAAAGGATTAAATTGAATGAAGTGTGAAAGTTTAATTATAAAATAAAGAAAATTGAAGGGATTAAATAAGTAAATAAGCCAAATTGAATGCCAAGTGTGTGATAAAAATAAAATACATGTGTAATAAATATTATACATACATTTGTAAAATATGTATGTATTTACTTATTATTTAAGTAATTATTATTATATTAATATTATTTTATATTGATTAAATAAATAAATAAATAAATATGACAAGTGTATGGTGATAAATGAATACATGTGTATTAATAAATATACACATGTATAAATAATAAATATTATAATAGTTTAATAATAAAAACAAAGAAATAAATGAAATAAAAGAAATGAAAAAGAGAAACAAAGCAAACGAAACAGAGAAGAACAGGGGAGAAAGAAAGGAAAGAAAGAAAGAAAGGGAGAAAAGGGAAAATCAAGGTTTTAAAGCTTTAAACTTTAATAGGTAAGTCAATCAAGCCCTTTTTACTTAATTTTGATGTTTTAGAAGCTTTGGAACAAGATTTTGATGAAATTAAGTTGATATTTTGAAAGCTATTAGATTTCTAGATAATGTTCATGTTGAGTAAAATGATGAAATAAGGGTTAAATTGATAGAAATTCAAGTTAGAAATGAAATAAGGATTGAATTGTAAAGTAAATCATAAGTTATGAATAGTAGGGACTAAATTGAAAGAATTTAAAAATTATGGTCCTATGGTGAAATTAGAGAGTTGAAATAAGTCTAAAGTGGAAATTAAATGAAAATATTAAGTTAAATGTAAAGAATAAAAGTTAGTCTCGATTTAGGGACTAAATTGGAATTAAGGCAAAAGTTGGATAGAAATTGAAATATTCAATATAAAAATTGAATGATAGTATATTGATAATATTTAATTGATTTCCGTAGCTAGCATCGTGTCGGAAAATCACGGCTAAGCAAGGAAAAGACACCGTCGACGAGGATAGCTCAAAAATTACGGTTTGTATTTCTATAATCTGAACTTAATACTTAATTGTTGAATTTATTCTTTGATTAGTATAGTAAGTATTTAAAGGTAAATATTTGAATAGGAATAAATATTGATTAGAATTAAAGAGTGAATTTTATTATTAATTATTATATTTTGAATGAATGTTATGGAAAATAATTAAAGTGTAAATTATTGGTATTGTGTTTATTATTGAAATGAATTGATTTGAAAATGTGGTGAAATAATTATGAATATGTGTTTATTGTGGAATTTGTTTATATGTTAATGAAATGTGAATTGAATTGTATTGATTTATTAAATTATGTGATTAATTGAAATATATACATATTGATTGAAAATCGAGAATTGGTTAAAAACCCTATTAACAGTATTGGGCTAAGTTGGATATAGTTGGCATGCCATAGGATTGGAAGTGTTCAGGGATATTCCGACTTTGTGTCAAACACTATTTGTGTCGACTACTATTACTGTTCTGGATTTGTTCCGAAGAGGTACTCCGTACCTGACTGTTACTGCTACTGTTACGGATTTGTTCCGATGAGGTACTTTGTGTACCATTACTGTTACTATTACCGTTACGGTGTATTTCGGCTTTGGCTGATGAAACATTGTATACTATCCCCGATGTGTGGGTTGGACCCGTGTATCCGTCCAGGTTCGAGTCATGTTAATAGGGGCAAATAAAGGTACTGAAAAATTGACTGTTACCGAATATTTGACTGTTACTGAATAAATGATTGGCTGATACTAAATAATAATGATTAAATGATTGTATTTGAAAAATACTGACTGTCATCGAATAATTGATTGTCACTGAGTAAAGGATTGCTACTGAACGAATAATCATTACTAGATAACTAATTGTTATTGAATAACTAAATGTTACTGAAAGAAACTGATAAATTAATCGATACTGAAATATGTTTACTGATATTAAATAGTGAACAGAAACATAAGTAAGACATATGAATGGAGAATATTATTGTTGTGAATTAAATGGAAAAGTTAATCAAGTTATTAGATGATGAAGGTTGAATGAGTTGTAAAGAAATTATCTATGAAATGAATAAATGAATAAATGATTATTTATGATTATTATAGGACAATAAGTATATGTTATATTTTAAATGTTCGGATTATAGAGATACCACTGAGTTCATACTCAGCGTATAGTTTGTTTCTGTGCGCAGGTTAGGTTAAAGACAGATCGTCGAATCAGCATCCTAGGCTGATCCCAAACTCAATAAGGTGAAATATGTTAACTGTTGGTAATGGCATGTACCTAGGATGTTTATGTGTATCATTTAGTACTGTCATTATAATAATGAAATAAGTAAATTGATAATTGATAATGATACATGATAATTGTTTAAAGTTAAGTATTGGATAATATATAAAATGAATTTGGATTGGTTTAGTATTGGAATCCATATTGGTTGTGGTTTGAAGTTTGCAGGGTTGGTAAATTTTAAAATACAAGGTTCATTTTGAGTCCACATGGTTTGTCACATGGGCGTGTGACCAGGATGTGTGAGACACACAGCTTGCACACGGGCATGTTGTTAGGCCGTGTGTCCCCTGCATCTAAAATGTTACAAACCGATTGCCACACGGACTGAGAACACGGACGTGTTCCTTGGCCGTGTGAGATTATCAGAATGCCCCCACGGGTAGTGGACACGAGTGTGTCCTGGCCGTGTGAGCTTACTGTTGGGCCTCCACGGGCGTGTCATATTACCACACGGGTGTGTGGTACTATTTAGAAAAAAAAAACTATAAAACTTCACGAAAAAATTTTCCTAAGCTTCCAAATGGGTCCTGGTTTGTTTTAGTTACATTTGTAAAGTACTATGGACTTATAAAGTTATATTAGATGGATAATATGGTATTTATACTTGTTTTATGTGCAAATGTACTGTAGCGACTGGTAATACTCTGTAATTCTGTTCCGGTAACGGGACAGGGTTAAGGGTGTTACAGAGTGTTTACAGAAAAAAGAGATGTCCAATATGTGCCACTCCATCCCCTATTTATAGTACTAGAAAACCTAGCCTATTCCTAATTAAATTCTAAAAGATAAATACAAATAAATAAAGGTAACTAAAATTAAATCTTAAAATTAAATCCAAATAAAAATCCTTAATAATTATCCCAATATAATTGAAATTAAAATAGAGTATTGTGCTATAAAAACTCTTCTTTTGCATTTTAGCTCTTACGTCGTCCATGCTTGCATTTTTGGCACCATTTCTCTCGTGCTTCGCATGTTGGCCCAATTCATCTTTAATTTCATGATTTTTGCCCCCAAATTTTCTGTTATCTTCAATTAAGTCCCTACAAGACAAAGAACCATAAAATAGCCCAAATTAGTAGGACATACTCAAAATAAGCATGCAATTAACATATAGAAATATGTCATTCTAGAGTATTATCATGGATCTCAAACTTCTTCCTCATATTCCTAATACTCTTGAGTTGTGCACGAAAACTATCTAGATTGTAGGATTTCCTCGTCTACACAGAGCATAATAACGTCGGACTATCACGTGGGACAACCAGTGAACTCTTCACAGACAACTAGACAAGTTCTTCTTCTAGGAGAGAGATCTCATCCCTCCCCATTCTAAAAAAAGTCATCACTTTCCTTCAATGCAACCACAACAATCATTGTTTCTCTGGGACACTAAGAGAAATCACTCTCGACTTTTTCAAATTTGTAATCGACACCTAAAAACACATTTTACTAAATAGTTTTTAATCATAAATAATGATAAACTATATTGAGAGTAAAAATTAAATATGAAAATAATAATTTAGAAAATGTTAAATCCTCTCAACTAATGAAAAATGAAAACTCACTTATAAAAATAATTAATCAATTACAAAATAGAATAACGTAATCAACAAATATAATAAAATAGATAAAATGTAAAAGTTCAGCAACTAATAACAATAATAATAGATAAAACTCACTTATAATTTGAAATATTACTTGAGGGTATGTATGTATGTCTAAACAGAGAATTTGATTATAATACCTCTTATATTATTAAAATTTGATACTATTAGTAGCATCATATTATTTTGAAACTAAATTATGATTAAAAATATAAAATTCCCACCAATAATTGTAGGTTTTGTGATTCAAACAACCTTTAAAAAATTCTATCCTTTTTTAGTTTTAATTATTAAATCAAAATTCAACCCTTAAATTAATTATTTTCAAAGTAATTTTTTTGAATGAGGATAAATTGGTTGGTTGTTTGTCCTAAAACGAAATCCCAGCTGATATTTAGAAAAAATTTGAATTTGTCTTAACTCAATATTCAAATTGATGTTTAGATAGAATTTTGAACAAGACAACTTAGAGTGAGAAATAGGAGAATAAGGCAAAGAGCGTAATAGAGATACAAGCTTCATTAATGTAGCTTGGATAAACAATCTTATGTTTATAATTGTAATACCCAAATTATGCCTGGGGCCCATTTACAACCTAGCCCAACAACAAAAAAAAAAAGAAGACCAAACCCATTTATTCCCTAAAACAAGACCCAATTAAAAGCAGCCCAATACCCATTACACAAAAAATTTTGAAACTCTAATCTACCCTAGCCGCCACTGCCCTTTGACCAACCCTCTGACTCCTCTATTACCACCCACACCTCCACCGACCACTTGCCTCTGCCATCTGACCACTGTTTCTGTCCCATCACTGCTGTCAGCCCCATGCCACCGTTCAACCACCCTGCAAGGACAAAAAGAACACGCAACAGCAAAAGGAAGGAAACGACTTGTAAAAATTATAGGCTATAAAAGCCATGAAAAAATGTAAAAATAGGGGGCAGTTCAGAAGCAGAAAATACAAAAACATTCGGCAAATTTTAATTTCTAAAACAGCAAAAAACAGAATAGCAATTCCAGTTATACAAAATCACAACTATCATACCAAATTAGAAAACCCAAGGTATTAAAATCGAAAGCTAAGAAAAAACCTAAGGTGACTATTGTTTTCTATTTTTTTTTTTCGTTTTTGTTTATACATTCAATCTACTCTATTTACATTTATATACATAAATATATAATACAAAAAAAAAAAGAGGGCGACGGTCCGACGACCGGACGGTGACTGGCCGATGGCCGGAGTCTCTCCCCTTTCCCCCTCCCTTTATCTCCCTTTTTTTTCCTTCCCCTCGTTCAAATGAATTTTTTTTAAAATTTTTTTGTCTTTTATAGGGTGCGTTTTGGTCCCCCCCCCCATTTTAACGAAAAATGACGTCGTTTTGGCCCCGGGTCGGGTCGACCCGGCCCGATCCAGCTAGGATCCGCGTGTTTTTGTCTGGAGGGGCTAATTGCACTTTTAGCCCCTCCGTTTTTTTATTAATTTACAATCAAGTTTTAATTTACTTTAATTTGGCCCTGAAAGTTGTTGCGTGATTTGATTTAGTCCCTTTGCTGTTGTACGTTTTAAATTAGTTCAAAAAATTGCATTTTTGATCCTCTGCATTTGCTCGCATATTCAAATAGATCCTCTGGTTTATCTTTTGTTTTAAAATTCACCCAAAACTTTGTTATTAGTTCAATTTTAGTCCTTTCTTGTTTGTTTTGTTTCTTTATTAAATATTATATTTATTTTTGCATTCCAATATTATTATTATTATTATTATTATTATTATTATTATTATTATTATTATTATTATTATTATTATTATTATTATTATCATTATTCTTAATATTAGTATATGTTTTATTTTTATGTATATATTTAGGTAGTATTATTTTTAGTTGTTTTATCTCAAGCATGCATATATTATGTACATTTTTAATACTATGTTGTATATATTGCTTTTATATATATTATGTGTATATGTTTTTTTAGTGTTATGTTTTTATAAACTATTGTGTATGTATTCTTAACACTATTATGTACATACTTTTAATATTATCATTATTATTATTATTGTATATCTAGTTCTATTTTTAAATATTTCGTTTTTACTATTATAAGTATATATATATTATTTATTACTATTATTATATTCATTATCAACATTATTGGTACTAGTATTGATACTCACTCAATGTTAATGTATGTAAATATATATGTACATATTTATGTAGTATGTTAATAGTTTTTATTATTACCATTTCTAATATATATATATATAAGTATATGTTCTTAATGTATATGTTCTTAATATTATTAATTATACCTTTTATATACTATTTCATGCATGTATTTTTATATTATCTTTATTATTGTTATTAACATTAGCATAGGTTTTATTATATATGTATATATCTTTTATATATATATATAGGTGCATATTTACATGACATTATTAATAGGTGTTTTCAACATTAGTATTATGTATGTATATATATTATGTAAATATTTTGACATTATATTATATATGCATTTTTTATACATGTATACCTTTTTAGTATTGTATTTTTGTATCTATCATGTATACATTTGAATATTACATTATATTTTTACACATTATCTTATATATATATTTTTTATAACTCTATATTATGTATGTATCTTTAACATTACCCTATGTATATACTTTGTAATACTATTATCATGTTTATACTTAAATATATACGCATGTAAATAGATAACATTATTAGTGTTTTTTAATATTATGCTTCCATCACTTTACTTATCATTATTATATGTTTATATATATGTTCGTCTCTATTTCTTGTTTTTATACTATTATTATTACATATACATTGTTAATGTTTTATATACTTACTTCGTATATTCTTAACTTTTCATTATTATTTGCCTGTTCCGAATTTAGCATATTAGTTCATATCTTATTCCAACACCAACATGAGTTTTCTTTTTACTTTATTTTTATCTAGAAATATTTTCATTCATGTTTTTAAATTAATTTCAATAAATAAGGTAACGCACCGATTTAACATTAAGCCGTTGATTTCATCGCTATGTTGGGTGAATATCATCGGCTCATTTTAAAAACGGAACGTCCTTCTCAGAAGAAACCGAAACCTAAAATTTCTCGTGTTTTATTTAGATCACGATTTAATGTTACATTGAACTTGCAATTTTGAAAACTAAGACAACACTTGTTTCATAAGATACCAATTTTGGGCGTTACGAGGGTGCTAATACCTTCCTCGTGCGTAACCGACTCCCGAACCAAATTTTTTTCTCTGAATTTTGACGTAGACCTAAACGCGGCCTTCATTTTTGTTCAAGAATCAATTTCTTTTCAAAAAAAATGATTTATTAGGTGTCCGATCACACCTAGAAAAAAGATCGGTGGCGACTCCCTTTTTGAATAAAATCAAACTTCAGTTTTCAAGTTTTCACTAAATCGCCACAATTAGCGACCGAAAACAAAATTTTTACGTTGCTGCAGCTGGCGACTCCACTGGACTCTTTTTTTTTAGTGTCGTGTCTGGAATAAACTTGCGTTGTCAAAATTTTCAAAGTTCCTTGTTCAAATTAATATTTAGTCGTGATCCTCAAATTGTGTTTTCAAAATGTCATGCATTCGCATTATGTTGTAAATGTTTTTCTAACTCATTTCGTCTTTTTTATTTTTCAGCTTTAAGTTTTATGGTTTTAGTTTGGTAGTTTTTTTAAATAAAACGTGAAGGTTTGTGAGTTTCTCCCCACACACCGTGCACCTGCATTTTTGCATAACATGAGCTCTCTACCCAGGCTCCGTCCGTTTAAGTGGAAGTAAACACTATGCCTTCGTGAGTTAACTCGTCCCTCCGCACAGGCTAGTGAATACTTCCGGGTTACATATGACTTATGTTTTCGTGAGTTAACTTGTCCCTCCGCATAGGCATAAGTAAATGTAATCCCTTGAATTGAACTCGTGAGCCTGTGATGGGCTAAGACCGAGGCTTCGTACTAGTCTTAGTAGACGATAGTACGAACAATTCGAGTACCTGTTTAAAACCGAAACCGCATATAGTGAACCGTACGAGCCACCTAATTAGAGCCATGCCGAACCTCTGTCCGTTAATAGTCACCAAAATAAGTGCACGGGAGGAACGCCTCTTACCTTGTGCATTTTCACTTTCTATACAATGGGATTTGGTCTATTTAATAAACTGGATCGGGTAGTTCGATTTGTTAAATTTTCCATGTTTTTCTGCCTATATTTAATTACTAATCAAGGTTGTTTGTCTTTGCCTTATTGTTTTTCATCATGCATTATAGGCATCATATTAGGAAGGTGTTGACTAGAGATCGGTTGCCAAAAAACGGGTTTCTAATGGAAGAGTCAATTATACAAACAATCGAGAAGAATGCCGTGGTTCGGGACTGGTCTCTAAAAACTTAGAAAGAAAAAGGGGATAGTCTAGTGGAGGGATGTATTGCCAATCTGCCCGAGCACGTAACTGTCAATGTTCGCCAGAATAATCTCGAAGATTTGGTTCGGGTTTGGAATCAGTGGGACTCAGACACTAGGGATATCTTCACTGAGAGGTACGGAGATATAGCCCACTTGATCACTATCAACATAGACGAGCGTTTGATTCAAGCCATGATCAAATTTTAGGATCCAGCCTACCAATGTTTTACTTTCAATCAGGAGGACATGACCCCGACTATAGAAGAGTACGCTGCTTTGCTTCGTGTCGATAATGTACAACCCTATAAGATATATGTGAAAGAGCCTAAGCCAATGACTTTCAAGAAAAAGCTAGTGAGATTGACAGACATGATTGACGCGTAGGTCGAAAAACAGATAAAGAAGAAGAATGAAACCATTTGCATTCCATGGTCTTCCTTACGAGATTTGGTTCTGAACCATCCTAACATGTTGAAAAGGCTAAATCTATTCGCTTTGGCCATCTACGGTTTGATCATTTTCCCGAAAGTTCTCGGACATCTTGAAGTTGCAGTAGTTGATTTCTTTGAAAAGTTAAAACAAGGAATCAACCCCGTCCCGACTATCCTAGCTGAGACCTTTAGATCCCTGAGTAGTTGTCGAAGGAAAGGGGAAGGACAATTTATTGGATGCGCGCAGTTGCTCAATGTTTGGATTTTGAGCCACTTCTGGAAAGTAGAGCGCACTCCGTTCCATATGTTTTCAAAAACATTTTCCCTGTTGGAAGCTTATCTTAAGAAAGAATGGCCAGAGGAAGTCACTGAGCAACATTGGGTCTCAGTTTTTCAGAACCTTCGCGTTGAGGATATAACGTGGAGAGCACCGTGGATACGCCCTTCGGTTTTGCTATACAAGGTCGGAGATCAAGACTGGGTGCCACTACTTGGCTTATGGGGAGGAGTTGGATATGCCCCGCTATTAGTCCAAAGGCAATTTTCTTCACGACAATTCATACCCGCCACCGGAGGATTAGCACAGTTCGAGTTCGCTTTTACGGGTGAGGGGTATATGAAGAGGGTCCGAGACACTGTCATCTAATGGAATTGACCCTATATGCTGATACCCTAACCCAAGATTACGACATATGGAGGAAGCAACGGGTGAATAGTCAGCAAATCTTGTCAACAAACTACACCGTCCAGAATCCTTTCTCGGAGGAAATACCGTCTGAGCTAGAAATGGCAAGACAAGAATTTGAACAAGAAAAGGCCAAGATGTCTCGGGACCTTAGTGCTATTCAAGAGGAAAATTACCAGTTGAAGATCGACGTTCAGATTGAAAGGTCCAAAACTGAAAAAGTGCAAAAAGAAGTTGAAGTTGTAAGAAATGATTTAAGGGACCTTCATCTGGAAAACAAGAAGTTAAGAGTCACTATCAAGAATAGTGGGTTGGGCAAATCATCATCAGAATGGAAAGAAGAATTAAGCAACATCAAAAGAGGAATGGTATTTTGGAAAGGAAAAGCGAAAAAAGAAGAAGAAAAGGCTGCGGGGGCTATGATAGAGCTAATGAAGAAGAACGTTGAATATGAAGCTGTGTCTGCCGAGGTAATGACTAGTCGATCTAAACGTCAAGAACTAAAAGAGAGGATACGGGATTTAAAAGACATGCTGCAAGATCATCAACAACAATTGAATAGTCTCTTAAAAGCCTTGGAAGGAAAGAGTGATCAATATGATACAGACATTCACACTTATAAAACGGACCTCCAAGAAAGAGAAACACAACTTGGCTTCTTGATCAACAAAATCCGTGAAGCGGCCATACACATGGTACAACTATCAGATGAAGCAGAGGATCTCAGTTGCCAATTCCTACCGAGCCAACGATCGAGCATACCAGAATTCTTAGAGCGAGTAAAGAAATATAACGATATAGCTAGAAAGTTTGTGTAATGGCTGGATCGAAAATGGCAAAATGTTTTGTAATAAACTCTTTTGATGAATGAAATGCCTAAATAGGGGCTATCTTGAAATCAACACCAATTTCTTGCACTTTTTTCATGACTGGCATTCATTTGACATTTATTCATTCATTCATTGCATGTACATATCCCATAATCATTCGCTAAGGTTAGGATCATATAATTCGCAGTTGTAATACTTCAAATCTGGAACCACGCTACTCGTATAGAACGTGCCGACAAGCTAGAGTAATGGAGGCTGAATTCAATGAAAGGATTGAAAGGATGGAAAGAATCCAAAAAGAATTACAAGAGCAGTTGGCTAGGTCACAGCAAGAGACAAGAGACTTAATGGTGAGATCTCGAGAAAAATCACTCGAACAGAAGGATCAAATGGCCAAGATGATGGAAATGATGTCAGCTTTAGTTAAAGGAAAGGGACCCATGTAGAGCCTTGACGTCGAGGAACTTCGATTAAGAGTTAATCACAATCAAGATCCGCTCTATCCTCCAGGATTTACTCCACCGTACGCCCACGCAACACAAAGAGGGTACACCCAAGCGGAACCCACAGACCTAGACCAAAAGCCGGTGCCACCTGCTCATTTAGGGCAAGGAATATTTATATCAAATCCTGGAGCTAATCCTGCCAATCCAATTGTTCCAAATTTGGATGATCCAGCAGAAATAGCCAGGTTAAAAATGGATGATCACGAGGCTCAAGAGAAGTATAAGAGCTTGGAGGAAAGACTTAAAGCAATAGAAGGCACTGAAGTCTTCTCTGCACTAGGTGCTAAAGAACTCAGTTTGGTACCCGATCTAATTCTGCCTTTGAAGTTCAAGGTGCCTGATTTTAAAAAGTACGATGGGACAAGATGTCCAAAAGTGTATCTTGTTATGTTTTGCCAAAAAATGACCGGTTATGTGAACGAAGATAAGCTACTCATACATTGTTTTCAGGATAGTCTAGTAGGATCGGCTCTTCGGTGGTACAACCAGCTTAGTAAGGAAAAGATCTGATCTTGGAAGGACTTGGCGTCAGCATTCTGTGAGCAGTACAAGCATGTATCGGATATGGTGCCTGATCGAATGACTCTACAAATGATGGAGAAAAAACTAGCAGAAACCTTTAGGCAATATGCTCAAAGGTGGAGAGATATCCCGGCTCAAGTGGAACCACCCCTAACTAAGACTGAGATAACAGTCCTTTTCATCAATACTCTGAGAGCACCATTCTATGACAAGCTGGTGGGAAGTGCTACGAAGGATTTTTTGGATATCGTAATATCCGGAGAACTTATTGAGAGTGCCATCAAAAGTGGGAGGATGGAAGGTTCAGAAAGTTCAAAAAGGGCAGCGCCCATGAAGAAGAAAGAACCAGAAGCCCATATGGTGGGAATGGGAAGCCATTATACCCCTAATCCGTATCCAAACCAACCCCGATCTCGAAATTATCCACCTCTGAATTTCTACTATCCTCCTCAAACCCCTTACTACCAAGCACCACTTCCTTCCTACCCTGTATACGCCACGAACAACCAAAGACCCGTCGCCACATTCCCACAAAGCACTGTACCCGTTCAAAGCCAACCCAGAAACGAACCAAGACCAGCAAGGCCTAATCCCGAGAGACCACAATTTACTCCTATCCCTGTGTCGTATGGGGAATTGTACCCAAAACTTTTGGAGAAACAATTGATATCTCCCCATTATATGGCACCCCTGAAACCCCCGCACCCGAAATGGTACGATCCTAACGCTAGTTGTGTATACCATGCTGGGAACCAGGGATACTCTATGGAAAACTGCCTTGCCTTCAAAAGGAGAGTTCAAGGACTCATCGATGTGGACATTCTGTGATTTGATTGTACTGGCAGTACGGCCGAGAACCCATTCCCAAACCACACCGAATGGAATGTGAGCGCAGTGGGAGAGGAGGACAAACGACAAAGTAGAAGATGGGTTTCTGAAATAAGAGCACCTCTGCAGAAAATCTGGGAGGTACTAGTTGAAAAGGGTTTGCTCTGTCGTCCTAACAGAGTGTTCGAAGGAAAAATTGCAAAAGGTCAAAGTTTTTGCGAATTCCATGGTTTTGAGAGGCACGACATTCAGTCTTGCGAAGAGTTCAGGAGATTACTGCAAAATATGATAGATAATAAGGAGATTGAGATTTTTTATAAAGGCGAAGAGGCCGATAGAAGAGAAATATGCACCTCCGATAATCAATCGTCAAGTTTCCCGTATAGTGTCGACCGACCGTTAATAATTTATTACGATGCGTAGAAGGAGCCGGTGAAACCAAAAGTGATAATCGAAGTACCATCTCCTTTCCCCTACAAGGACGATAAAGCGGTACCTTGGAAGTACAACGTCAATATCGTCACACCTGAAGACAAAGAATCCAAAGCCGCGACTAGAAGCGTTGGGGAAGTAGGTCATTTCACTCGTAGTGGGAGATGTTATTCAAAAGAGGTCAATCCAATGAAGAAGAATAGTGATTTGAAACAAAAAGAAAAGGCAGTGATGTGTGAGGCCGAAGTCGAGCAGGAAACTCCACCCGTGCAAGAAACTAAAAAGCCTGTGGATGAGGAGGAAGCACAGGAGTTCTTGAAATTTATTAAGCACAGTGAATACAATGTGGTGAAACAATCGAATAAGCGGCCAAAGACGACGAATCTCGCTTTATCCTCGCTTGTTAAACTTCGAGCCACACCGGGCGCTTTCGAGGGTGCTAAATCAAGCTTACGTAGCAAACAACATATCTATTGAGAAGCTTGATAGGTGGGTAAATAATCTGAACGCTGACAATTTCATCTCCTTTAGTGATGATGAGATACCGCCAAACGGTAGAGTCTCAGTAAAAGCACTACATATTACAACTCGCTGCAAGGGCTACATAATACCGAACGTGCTCATCGATAATGGGTCGGCACTCAACGTTATGCCTTTGGCCACGCTTTCCAGAATTCTGATGGATCTGTCCTATTTAAGATCATGTCATTCCACGGTAAGGGCATTCGATGGGACAAGGCGTGAAGTCATGGGAAAGATTGAAATCCCTCTGGAAGTGGGCCCTTATATATACGATGTTGAATTTCAAGTCATGGACATTACACCATCATACAATTGCCTCTTGGAAAGGCCTTGGATCCATTCCGCTGGAGCAGTCCCATCATCCCTCCATCAAAAGGTGAAATTTATCATGGATGGATGTTTGGTCATTGTCGAGGGAGAAGAAGACATTGTAGGATCTATTTCAACCGACGCACCATACATTGAAGTGAATAAAGATGCTATGGAATGTTCCTTTCGATCCCTTGAATTTGTCAATGCCACCTTCGTCGCCGAGGGAAACAGAATTCCTATGCCAAAACTGTCGAGAAATACCAGAATGGGTGTCAGGTTGATTATAGGAAGGGGAGCTCGAGCAAGAAGAGGTTTAGGGAGATATCTGCAAGGAATAGTCAGGGCTCTAAAGTCGGTAAACCACAAGGCCAATACAGTTTAGGTTTTCAACCGGACATGCGGCAAAGAAGGAGACAATGGAAGAAAGATCAGGAAAGAAGGATCGCGAGAACCTTAGGCCGAGAAATAGAATGGGAGCCCATAACGTACCCTCATTTGTCAAAAACATTTACATCTGCAGGAATGATATACCCCGAGCAAGACAATCCACGAAGCACACTGTTAATTATTGAAAGGGGCCTTCAGAATGTCATTATAAATGTCATTGACAAAGGAAGTGATACAATTAAAGACGTCTCAAGGATACGCCCTTGTCTCTCGGGTTTCACGTTGAACAATTGGACTGCCGAGGACCTTCTTGTAGTTTATAAGTCTTCAGAGTAATGCTCAACATTAACCCTCTATTGTGTCCTTAGATATAATAGAATTCTTTTGTAAGAGCTTGCATTCGCTCTTTATCATTCAAATGAATATCAATGAAGATGCATTTTGTCACGATCTTTCGCATTATCACTAATTTCATAATCATTTTCTCATTTCATAGCCTATCCTTACATTTGCCTCATGCCATGCCATAACATTTCGTCTTGGTTCCAATACTTGGATGCCCCTCTATAGTTTCCTTTTCCATTCAACTTTCAGGTGCTCAGATATCAACGGCATGAACGAACCCGTTACGAGTCCTGAAATCGATTTTGAGAAGGCTGTTTATTTAGGAGAATTCAAAGCCGAAGAAAATGCTGAAGACTATGTCTCGTCTCCTGACTTGCTAAGAATGGTGGAACAAGAGGATAAACAAATTTTTCCTCATCAAGAATCTATTAAAACAATAAATTTGGGAACTGAAGAAAGGAAGCAAGAAGTAAAGATTGACACCTCTATTTCAGGGGGCACCAGGCATAATTTGATTGCTTTGCTCCGCAAGTACAAAGATGTATTCGCATGGTCATATCAGGACATGCCAGGATTGGATGAAGATGTAGTGGTCCATAAGCTCCCATTAAAGCCAGAATGCAAACCAATTCAGCAAAAGTTAAGACGGATGAGACCTGAGATGTTGTTGAAAATAAAAGAGGAAGTCAAGAAGCAATTTGATGCTGGCTTCCTACAAGCCTCCAAATATCCAGAATGGGTGGCTAACATAGTCCCGGTACCAAAGAAAGATGACAAAGTACGAATGTGCGTGGATTATCGTGACCTGAATCGAGCAAGTCCTAAAGATAATTTTCCTTTGCCACACATCGATACATTGGTGGACAACACAGCCAAGCATTCATTGTTTTCGTTCATGGATGGATTCTCGGGTTATAACCAGATCAAGATGGCCCCTGAGGATATGGAGAAAACTACCTTCATAACGATGTGGAGAACATTCTGCTACAAGGTGATGTCATTTGGGTTAAAGAATGCTAGGGCAACATATTAGAGGGCTATGATGCATAAAGAAATAGAGGTCTACATCGACGATATGATTGCTAAATCCTGAGGGGAAGAAGAGCATGTAGTGAACTTGAAGAAGTTGTTCGACAGATTGAGAAAGTTCTAGCTAAAGCTCAATCCGGCCAAATGTACGTTTGGGGCTACCTCAGGAAAATTGCTAGGCTTCATCGTCAGCGAGAGAGGTATTGAAGTTGATCCAAATAAGATAAAAGCCATACAAAAACTACCACCTCCGCGCACGCAAAAAGAGGTCAGAGGATTCTTGGGGAGGTTAAACTACATCGCCCGATTCATCGCTCAACTTACCAACCAGTGTGATCCAATCTTTCGGCTTCTCCGAAAACATAACCCGGGAGAATGGAATAAAGAATGCCAGGTGGCTTTTGATAAGATAAAACAATATTTGTCTAGTCCTCCAGTGCTAGTACCGCCAATCCCGGGAAGACCACTGATATTGTATTTGACTGTGTTCGAGAATTCAATGGGTTGCGTACTGGGGCAACACGACGAGTCAGGAAAGAAAGAAAAGGCGATCTACTACCTCAGCAAAAAGTTCACTGAATATGAGGCAAAGTATTCGTCCATTGAAAAATACTATAGCGCTCTGGTTTGGGTAGCTCGAAGACTCAGGCAATATATGTTGTATCATATGACGTGGTTAATTTCGAAACTGGATCCAATAAAGTACATGATAGAATCACCTGCACTCTTAGGAAGAATGGCACGATGGCAGATCTTATTATCGGAGTACAACATCGTCTATGTGAGTCAAAAGTCGATAAAAGGAAGTGCAATAGTTGATTTCTTAGTAGCTCGAACGACAGAGGAGTATGAGCCCTTGAGGTTCGATTTCCCAGATGAAGACTTAATGTGCATCACAGAAAAGGAATCCGAGTCACCAAAAGAGAAGTCATGGAAGATGAGTTTTGATGGTGCATCGAACGCATTGGGGCATGGGATTGGAGCAGTCTTAGTATCGCCAGAAGGGAACCATTATCCATTCACTGCCAGATTAAACTTCTTCTGCACCAATAACATAGTGAAATATGAGGCTTGCATCATGGGACTTCGTGCAGCAATTGAACGAAACATCAAAACTTTAGAGGTATACAGAGACTCAGCGTTGGTGATATACCAAATCCGTGGAGATTGGAAAGTGAGAGATTCGAAACTGGTTAAATACAGTGATCTAGTGGCAGAGCTGATTAAAGAATTCAAAGAAATAACTTTTAATTATTTCCCACGAGAAGAAAACCAATTGGCTGATGCCCTAGCCACTTTGGCTTCAATGTTTAAAGCAAACAGAGAAACAGAAATAATGCCTCTTCAAATGATCATATATGGAGTCCCTGCACATTGTTTCAGCATTGAAAAAGAGCCAGATGGACGGCCATGGTTCCATGATGTCTTGGAATATATCAAGAATCAAAGGTATCCCGAACAAGCAAATGAGAACGACAAAAGAACAATCAGAAGAATGGCAGCGGGATTTATTCTTGATGGGGAGATCTTGTACAAAAAAGGAAAAGATCAAGTGCTCTTGAGATGCGTAGACGCTGTTGAAGCCAGAAAAATACTTGAAGATGTCCATGAGGGAATTTGTGGGACACATGCCAATGGTTTCACTATGGCCAAGAAGATTATGAGACTCGGTTACTACTGGCTGACGATGGAAAGTGACTGCATTAGTTTTGCAAGAAAATGCCACAAATGCCAAATTTACGGCGATAAAATTCATGCAGCCCCTTCGCCCCTTCATGTCATGACTTCTCCGTGGCCTTTTTCTATGTGAGGCATGGATGTTATAGGGCCAATTTTCCCAAAAGCTTCTAATGGACACCGATTCATTTTTGTGGTTATTGATTACTTCACAAAATGGATAGAAGCCGCATCATTTGCCAATGTGACGAAGACTGCAGTTTACAGGTTTGTGAAAAAGGAAATCATTTGTTGGTATGGTTTGCCTAAAAGAATCATTTCAGATAACGCCTTGAATTTGAACAACAAGATGATGAAAGAAGTGTGTGAGAAATTCTAAATAAAGCATCATAACTCATCGCCCTATCGCCCAAAAATGAACGGAGCTGTTGAAGCAGCCAACAAGAATATTAAGAAGATTATTGGGAAAATGACCGAGACATATAAAGACTGGCACGAGAAGCTACCATTTGCTTTGTATGCATATCGCATTTGCTCTGTCACGGACATCAACTGGGGCAACTCCTTTCTCTCTGGTCTACAGAATGAAAGCTGTGTTACCCATCGAAGTTGAGATCCCTTCTCTACGAGTCTTAATGGAGTTGAAATTAGAAGAAGCAGAATGGGTTCGAGCTCGATATGACCAGTTAAACCTCATCGAGGAAAAACGTATAAAGGCAATTTGTCACGGACAGATGTACCAGAAGAGAATGATCGCGGCCCATGACAAGAAAGTACGGCCAAGAGAATTCCATGAAGGAGAACTCGTGCTGAGAAAGATTCTCCCAATACAAAAAGACTTGCGAGGAAAATGGGCACCAAATTCGGAAGGACCATACGTTGTGAAGAAGGCTTTCTCAGGCGGAGCTTTGATTCTCACTGAGATGGATGGGAAGGTGTTTCCAAATCCAGTAAACTCAGATGCTTTGAAGAAATATTATGCCTAAAAAAAAAGAAAAGGGATCAAGGTGAAAACCCAAAAAAGGGCGTCTTGATTAACACAAAAGATTAGAATGAAAACCCGAAAGGGCGTTCTAATTAAGCAAGCACTGGCTTAAAAACCAAGGCGTTTTGAACGGTGGGTCAAACAGAGAGACTATAGTTATTTGAAGCATTTCTGAAAAGCTCGAAATCTTCTACGCAAG
Source organism: Gossypium longicalyx (assembly GCA_025698465.1). Taxonomy (NCBI): domain Eukaryota; kingdom Viridiplantae; phylum Streptophyta; class Magnoliopsida; order Malvales; family Malvaceae; genus Gossypium; species Gossypium longicalyx. The sequence continues at coordinate 9,355,075 of CM047004.1, forward strand.
AAGCCATGCTCGAAAAGATTCTTGACTGAAGAACGTGGAAGAGTTCATGCGTTGATTATCTAGAGCATTTGTATTTGTTGAAATGCGATCCCTTTTCTATTTATGACACTTTTTTTTTACTATCATTGATTAACTTTCTTTGTTTGCTACATTTGAAATGAATAAATGTGAGGTATCCTTTTGTCCCTACCTGACCATTTTCGTGCATCTCATTATGTGGTTTATTTATATGATAAATAGTGAAATGACGACATACTCTAAACAAAAGAAATGTTAAGTATTACCCGGATAAGAATTTGATAAGTATAAGAGCCTCAACGCAAGGACAAAGTTCAACCAGGGGCAAAAGAGCGATATTTGAGAAACGCAGATTATTCGTGAAGCTTGAGGATGGGTACAAGGCCTGAAGAGAAAGTCAAGAGTCAAAGCAATGAACGCAGATTATCAAGAATCAGGACGAAAAGGGACATATGACAAATAAGCCCAAGGCGCATAGCATGATCATGTAGGCATAAATGCATTTAAGACCAACATGTGCATATCATGACAACATTATGCATGACATATACAGGTACTCCAGCAGAGCAAGAAATTTTGAATGATAGCTGTACTGAATCAAAGGAAAAGACATCTGAGTTCCACCAGATGACATGTTTTGGTATTTTGATTTTTTATTTTTCTGTTTTCAAAATTCAACTCATATCACGAGAAATGAGTTGAGCCTCAAGACACGTTGAGGTATTTTCAATTTCTGTCTTTCAAAAAAATCAACTCATATTGCGAGAGGTGAGTTGAGCCTCAGGACACGCTGAGGTAATGTCAATTTCTATTTGTCAAAAATCAACTCATATTGCGAGAGGTGAGTTGAGCCTCAGCACGCTGAGGTATTTTCAATTTCTATTTTTTTAAAAAAATCAACTCATATTGCGAGAGGTGAGTTGAGCCTCGGTTCACATGCTGAGGTATTTTCAATTTCTATTTTTCAATTCATGTTTTCAAAAATCAACTCATATTGCGAGAGGTGAGTTGAGCCTCAGGTCATGCTGAGGTATTTTCAATTTATGTTTCAAAAAAATCAACTCATATTGCGAGAGGTGAGTTGAGCCCCGGCTCACATGCTGAGGTATTTTCAATTGCTGTTTTTCAATTCATGCTTTTCAAAAAATCAACTCATATTGCAAGAGGTGAGTTGAGCCTCAAGACATGCTGAGGTATTTTCAAATTCTGCTTTTCAAAAAATCAACTCATATTGCGAGAGGTGAGTTGAGCCTCAAGACACGCTGAGGTATTTTCAATTTCCGCTTTTCAAATTCTACTTTTCAAAAAAATCAATTCATATTACGAGAGGTGAGTTGAGCCTCAGGACAAGCTGAGGTATTTTCAATTTTCGCTTTTCAAATTTTGCTTTTCAAAAAATCAACTCATATTGCGAGAGGTGAGTTGAGCCTCAAAACACGCTGAGGTATTTTCAATTTCCGTTTTTTAATTTATGCTTTTCAAAAATCAACTCATATTGCGAGAGGTGAGTTGAGCCTTAGGACACGCTGAGGTATTATCAATTTCTGTTTTTTTTCTCAATCTATATTTTTCAAAAATCAACTCATATTGCGAGAGGTGAGTTGAGCCTCGAGTTACATGTCGAGGTATTTTCAAAATGTGCTTTTCAAATTAAGTTTCAAGAAAACAACTCATATTGCGAGAGGTGAGTTGAGCCTGGGCTCACGTGCTGAACTATATTTCAATTTTTGCGTTTAAATGTCTAGTTTTAAAGAGTCAATTCATATTGCAAGAAATGAGTTGAACTCAGGATTACATGCCGAGTAAAGAATAAAGATTAGAGCTAATTGAGGACACCAGATTTTGTCTCCGTGAAGTTGCAGTGAAGCTAATCGCGGAAATCAAATCTTACCTTTCTGAAGTGGCAGAAGAGAAGACCACAAACCTTATCTCACTGAAGCAATAGAAGAGCATATTGAAGTTGTAGATTTTGTCTCCTTGAAGTTACAGTGAAGCATATCGAAGCCATAAATCTCATATCCTTGAAGCTACAAGGCGTATATCAGAAGATGCAGTGGATTGAACCAAAGCTACAAGATGCGATGGACTGGAATGAAGCCACCTGAAGAAGAGGAGCACCAAAGCAAGCCGAGACTCAGCCAGACCGGGCAAATTTGGTTTTCTTTGAAGGTCTTTGCTCTACTCCCGTTACACGACAACAAGCAAAGAGGGGCAGCTGTAATACCCAAATTATGCCCGGGGCCCATTTACAACCTAGCCCAACGACAAAAAAAAGATCAAACCCATTTATCCCCTAAAACAAGACCCAATTAAAAGCAGCCCAATACCCATTACACAAAAAATTTTGAAACCCTAATCTACCCTAGCCGCTTCTGCCCTTTGACCAACCCTCTGACTCCTCTGTCACCACCCACTCCTCCATCGGCCACTTGCCTCTGCCATCTGACCACCGTTTCTGTCCCATCACTGCTGTCAGCCCCATGCCACCATTCAACCACCCTGCAAGGACAAAAAGAACATGCAACAGCAAAAGGAAGGAAATGACTTGTAAAAATTATAGGCTATAAAAGCCATGAAAAAATGTAAAAATAGGGGGCAGTTCAAAAGCAGAAAATACAAAAACATTCGGCAAATTTTAATTTCTAAAACAGCAAAAAACAGAATAGCAATTCCAGTTATACAAAATCACAACTATCATACCAAATCAGAAGACCCAAGGTACTAAAATCGAAAGCTAAAAAAAAAACCTAAGGTGACTATTGTTTTCTGTTTTTTTTTTCGTTTTTGTTTATACATTCAATCTACTCTATTTACATTTATATACATAAATATATAATATAAAAAAAAAAAAAAGACGGTCCGACGAAATGGACGGTGATCGCCGATGGCCGGAGTCTCTCCCCTTTCCCTCTCCCTTTATCTCCCTTTTTTTTCCTTCCCCTCGTTCAAATGAATTTTTTTTAAATTTTTTTTGTCTTTTATAGGGTGCGTTTTGGTCCTCCCCCCATTTTAACGAAAAATGACGTCGTTTTGGCCCCGGGTCGGGTCGACCCGACCCGCTCCAGCTAGGATCCGCGTGTTTTTGTCTGGAGGGGCTAATTGCACTTTTAGCCCCTCCGCTTTTTTATTAATTTACAATCAAGTTTTAATTTACTTTAATTTGGCCCTGAAAGTTGTTGTGTGACTCGATTTAGTCCCTTTGCTGTTGTGCGTTTTAAATTAGTTCAGAAAATTGCATTTTTGATCCTCTGCATTTGCTCGCGTATTCAAATAGATCCTCTGGTTTATCTTTTGTTTTAAAAGTCGCCCAAAACTTTGTTATTAGTTCAATTTTAGTCCTTTCTTGTTTGTTTTGTTTCTTTATTAAATATTATATTTATTTTTGCATTCCAATATTATTATTATTATTATTATTATTATTATTATTATTATTATTATTATCATCATCATCATCATCATCATCATCATCATCATTATTATCATTATTCTTAATATTAGTATATGTTTTATTATTATGTATATATTTAGGTAGTATTATTATTAGTTGTTTTATCTCAAGCATGCATATATTATGTACATTTTTAATACTATGTTGTATATATTGCTTTTATATATATTATGTGTATATGTTTTTTTAGTGTTATGTTTTTATATACTATTATGTATGTATTCTTAACACTATTATGTACATACTTTTAATTTTATCATTATTATTATTGTATATCTAGTTATATTTTTAAATATTTCGTTTTTTATTATAAGTATATATATTATTTATTACTATTATTATATTCATTATCAACATTATTGGTACTAGTATTGATACTCACTCAATGTTAATGTATGTAAATATATATGTACATATTTATGTAGTATGTTAATAGTTTTTATTATTACCATTTCTAATATATATATATATATATATATAGTATATGTTCTTATGTGTATTATGTATATGTTCTTAATATTATTAATTATACCTTTTATATACTATTTCATGCATGTATTTTTATATTATCTTTATTATTGTTATTAACATTAGCATAGGTTTTATTATATATGTATATATCTTTAATATATATATAGGTGCATATTTACATGACATTATTAATAGGTGTTTTCAACATTAGTATTATGTATATATATATATTATGTAAATATTTTGACATTATATTATATATGCATTTTTATACATGTATACCTTTTTAGTATTGTATTTTTGTATCTATCATGTATACATTTCGAATATTACATTATATTTTTACACATTATCTTTTATATATATATATATATATATTATAACTCTATATTATGTATGTATCTTTAACATTACCCTATGTATATACTTTGTAATACTATTATCATGTTTATACTTAAATATATACGCATGTAAATAGATAACATTGTTAGTGTTTTTAATATTATGCTTCCATCACTTTACTTATCATTATTATATGTTTATATATATGTTCGTCTCTATTTCTTGTTTTTATACTATTATTATTACATATACATTGTTAATGTTTTATATACTTGCTTCGTATATTCTTAACTTTTCATTATTATATGTTTATATATATGTTCGTCTCTATTTCTTGTTTTTATACTATTATTATTACATATACATTGTTAATGTTTTATATACTTGCTTCGTATATTCTTAACTTTTCATTATTATTTGCCTGTTCCGAATTTAGCATATTAGTTCATATCTTATTCCAACACCAACATGAGTTTTCTTTTTACTTTATTTTTATCTAGAAATATTTTCATTCATGTTTTTAAATTAATTTCAATAAATAAGGTAACGCGCCGATTTAACATTAAGCCATTGATTTCATCGCTATGTTGGGTGAATATCATCGGCTCGTTTTAAAAACGGAACGTCCTTCTCAAAAGAAACTGAAACCTGAAATTTCTCATGTTTTATTTAGATCACGATTTAATGTTACATTGAACTTGCAATTTTGAAAACTAAGACAACACTTGTTTAATAAGATACCAATTTTGGGCGTTACGAGGGTGCTAATACCTTCCTCGTGCGTAACCGACTCCCGAACCAAATTTTTCTCTGAATTTTGACGTAAACCTAAACGCAGCCTTCATTTTTGTTCAAGAATCAATTTCTTTTAAAAAAAATGATTTATTAGGTGTCCGATCACACCTAGAAAAAAGATCGGTGGCGACTCCCTTTTTGAATAAAATCAAACTTCAGTTTTCAAGTTTTCACTAAATCGCCACAATTAGCGACCGAAAACAAAATTTTTACGTTGCTACAATAATGTTTATAAAGTCTTGCTTAATGAATGATTTTATTCAACAATCATCTGAATCACCTATTAGCTTAACCCAATCTATCCTTATACAAGAAGTAATTGCAACCCCAAAAATGATCCTAATTGTTACAAATCGCAGACAAAAAAATTCACTTACAAATCACAATAACTCTAAAATAAAATGTCTATCACGAGTGCAAAATTACAAACCAAAAGATCAATAAAACACTTGACAAAAACTCCCAAAATACACTCAATAGTCATACAAAATGTAGTGGACCAATACAAGAGCTCTTCAACCGGAATTTTGATAAGCTTAAAACTATAAGTGTTGGGGGTTGACCCGATTAAGCAACGAATAAGCAAAAAGTAGAGGAAGAAATTGAGAAATTGAAAATATAAATTTAACTTGGAAAAACCTCTCCAAAAAGGATAAAAAAAACCACAGGTAAAGATCATTTTACTATAATTGCAAAAGAATGAAGAGAAAAGATAGAGATAAAAACTAAACCCCAAAACTTGAAAAAACAAAAAACTCTCAAAACGTAAACACAAAATTCTCCAAAAGTATTATGAGTTCTAATCTCTAATGGGTTTATTTTCTAAGGTTGTAAAAGAGCCTATTTATAGGCTAAATTCATATGTCAAATAATAATAAAATAATCTAGACTAATCAGAGTTTGATTGAAACAAATAAACAAAGTTTAACTAGAAGATTATTTTTGAAATTTGACTGAAATAGGAGTCATACTCAACAAATCTACAGCTTCACTCATATTTCCATAACGCCGTCTTTGCCAAAGTTTACCATGGGCCTATCTTGGACTATGCAGTGAATTAATTGAGTCGAATATGTGCTTAGAAATTGGAATATTTCTAGCCTTCGACTTGTTTACTGCCAAATCAAAACCAACCCGGGTATGATTTTCACGAACATAGTGCCTTAAAATTTCAAAACCTGCATCCAAAAGAGAACCTCTATTCAACGAAACGATCATACCTTTTTCCCTCTTATGGCTAAGTTGCTCCGCTTTAAACGAGTTAACTTCGACTCCGTAACGGACGAGGGACGTTCAATTTCACCAGTGAATGTAGAACCTTCCAAAATATAAAAATTGTCGGTTCTTTTACTTTTTAACAAAACGAAAGCCCCACAAGACACCTTAATGCCGCTCAACTCAATGTTGATTCTGCAACCTTTTAAGTCTAAAATAATCAATGAGATGAGATTCTTTTGTAAATCAGGTACATACCTGACATCTGAGAGTGTCCTAAACGTCCCATCGTGTATCCTAATTTTAACAGTACCAATACCAATTAACTTACTGGATGAATCGTTTCCCATGTGCACAACCATTCTCTATTGTGACATATGTGGAAAGAACATACCAAATCTAGGATCCGCTCAGACATAAGCTCGGAGCTTTCGCTCGTTGACACTAATAAGAAATTATCACCACTTTCATCGGCCAAATTAGCACCAACTACATCTTCCTCATTACTTTCAACCGCCCTTTTATTTCACAGTTTATAACAATCTACTTTGGTTTCACCTAACTTCTTACAATAGCTACACATTTTGTCTCGCTTCTTTGATGTTACCAAAATGGAAGCTTGCCTATCTACCTTGCTATCTGAACCAAACTCATTGTCGAGTTTGTCTTTACTCAACAAATGACCTTTCACATCCTCAAATGGGAGTTTGTCTCTGCCATAAATTAGGGTCTCCCTGAAAGACTTGTATGAAGGGGGTAAAAAACACAATAATAGCATAGTCTAATCTTCATCGTCAATCTAAACCTCAACGTTATTTAAATTATTTAAAAGGGTAATGAAATGAATGATGTGATCTCTAAGAAGCTCACATTCGTTCATGCGAAACGTAAATAGAAGTTGTTTCAACACTAAACGATTAGCCAGAGACTTAGTTGCATAAAGAGTTTCTAACATTTTCCAGAAGGCGGATGAGGTCTTCTCCATCAATACCTCTTACAATACCCTATTTCCAAGGCACATCTGGATTGCAAACAAGGCCTTTTCATCAAGCTCTTCCCATTCTGACTGATCTAGATTCTCGGGCTTTTTTCCGGTAACGACCTTTTTCAAGCTAGCCTGAACTAAAATTGTCATAATCCGAACTTGTCACAAATTGAAATTTGTGACACTATCGAACTTCTCAATGTCAAACCTTGTTGTTGCCATCTCTGGATGGGCTGATCTACGAAAATTGAACTTGCTTTGATAACACTTTGGGAATTGACCTGATTAAGTAATGAACATGTAAAAAATAGTGGAAGAAAATAAGAAATTGAACACAGAAAATTAACGTGGAAAAACCTCTCCAAAGAGGATAAAAAACCACGGGCAAAGATAATTTTACTATAATGGCAAAAGAACAAATAGTACAAAGATGGAGATAAAAACTAAACCTCGAAACCCGAAAAAATAAAGAATCCTCAAAATGTAAACACAAAATTCTCCAAAAGTGTTATGAGTTCTAATATCTAATGGGTGTATTTTCTAAGGTGGTAAAAGAGCCTATTTATAGACTAAATTCATAGGTAATTTTACAGTCTCTCAAATCTCAATCAAATAAAAAATATTATATTGAAGTCAAATGAATTAAATTTGATAATATAATGCTAATGTACTAAGAATGTAAATAGAGAGTAATAATATAGAAAATAATTAACCATTCTCTGATCACAACATGCCGCGTATGAGGCTGGTTAAAATATACCCATTAGATATTATAACTCATAACACATTTAGAGAATTTTGTGTTTACATTTTGAGGGTTCTTTGTTTTCGAGTTTTTAGGGTTTAGTTTTTATCTCCATCTTTTGTACTTTTCGTTCTTTTTCCATTATAGTAAAATCATCTTTTCTCGTGGTTTTTTATCCTCTTTGGAAGGGTTTTTCCACGTTAAATTTGTGTGTTCAATTTCTCAATTTATTTCGCTATTTTTCTTGTTCGTTGCTTAATCGGGTCGATCCTAACAAGTGGTATCAGAGCTAGTTCAATTTTCATAAATCAGCTCATTCAGAGATGGCAAGAACAAGGTTTGAAATTGAGAAGTTCGATGGTGAGACAAATTCCAATCTGTGGCAAGTTCAGATGATGGCAATTCTAGTTCAATCCGATTTGAAAAAGGTTGTTACCGGGAAAAAGCCTGAGAATCTAAATAAAACAAAATGGGAAGAGCTTGATGAAAAGGCTTTGTCTGTAATCCAGCTGTTCCTCGCGAATATAGTTGTAACGCCTCGATTTTTGGGACTAAGAGTAATGGGCCTTGAGTCTAGGTCCAGGAAGAAGACAGCCCGAACAATTTGGATGTTTTAATTATTATTATTTAGTATGTAATTAAATAAATTACGAAGGGTTATGGTGTGGGAAAAAGACCCAAGAGTAAATTTAATTCGAGGCAATTCCTGAATTTTTAATTTTGGAGAAAGAGGGTTCTGGCGATATGGGCTTTTAAAATTGAGGTGGTAAATTATGATACAAATAAGGCCTTGGTAAAGTGGCAAGGTGGCGCCACTAAGTTCCTAAAAAATGGCGCCTGGGAAGGAATTAAAGGTCCAGGGTTCAAGTTGCAAGGTAGGCATATTGTTACTTTTTAATTTTAGGCATGTGCTGGGCATGTGATCACTTAAGTGAATTTTGGCAAGGGCCTTAGGGAGGTTGGGCCGATTGTTTTAGTTTATATTAGGGTTAGGTTCTTTTCTTTTTCTGTCTTGGAGAATTAGGGTTAGCCACCTGAAAGCTTTCACTGTCATTCATCCTTTCTGAGTTCTCACAAAAGCCGAAAACGCAAATTCCTTCTCCTTAATGCCGAGTTCTTCTTCCTCTCTTTTTCCTCCATTTTATTTCTTTCTTTTTGTTTTTTTCTTCTAGCCGAAACCTTCTGATCACCTTACTCACCTCCTCTATCGATCCCATCATCCATAAAACCTTTATAGCCGATCGCTATAAAAGCTAAAATCCCGAAAACTCACTTCTTGTGCTGATTTCTCCAAGCCAAAATCCTTCAGTTATTTTTGTTTCTTTTGATTAAATTTCATCTTCTCTAAACCCTTAGTATCTGTCGGCAACATTACTTCAAAGTTATAGCTACAAATCGTCATCTTCTTCATCACTTAAAAAGCCGAAGTACCATAGATTTAGGGACTTATAGCCGAAACTTCAGATCTCCTGGATTCGAGTTCTACTATCGTTTAGAGGATAGATTTGCATCAGATCTGTGTAGAAATCAAAGAGGAATAGGTGGTAAGTGCTCATCACCTCAGATCTAGTCTTATCTTACAATTTAGAAAAAGCCGAAGTCCCTAAAATCTAGGAAGGCTGTCGATTTGGGCATAGGGCTTTAAGGGCCTTTAACAGACGATTTATTTTGGTGTTTAGTGTCTTCTAGAGGTTAGATTGAAAGCTTGGATCTTTGGAACAACTAGACTTAGGTCTAGTCATCGATTTTCGGCAAAAAGGTAAGATTCTAAAGGCTTTAGAGGCATGGTTCGAATATGGTAGGTGAATATTGGGATTGGTTATTGTGGTTTGCAATCTAAGAATTGTGGTAATCAATTGTAGGACATCGTAAGGGATCACAGTGGCAGCTGTCACAAAACAGGTGTGTAAACGACACCCACTCATAGACTAGATCGGCAAAAGTCGAAAAACCAGCATTTGTGAACTTGCGAGTGTGCGAGCGCTCGTGAGGTGGTTTGGTTGTTAATTTTTGGTAATCGCAAGTAGTATGATTGCAAAGTGCGTAATTTCGTGCACTTCGATATATTTGGGCTTAATGGGCCGAAATCGGGTTAATGGGCCAACGGGCCCAATTCGGTAAAAACACTCGGTAAGTGTTACTGATAGTACGTTAATAACTGTAATGAGCATGAAACCCTAAAAAGACTGATAAAATTACAAAAATATCTCTGTAAGGTAGAATTACCGTAATATCCCTAAAGGGGTAAGTTTACGATTACGCCCCTCGAGGGTAAATAACTGTTTTTACGCTATAATCTGACTATCTTTCTGAAGCATGCCTTGTTAATTATATATATTCTGCATACATGTCATACTGCATGGGGTTGGGTTTTGTTATGGAGGAAGAACCCGCTCTAGTGGCTGTGCCGCATATTCTGATATAAGCAGCTTTGCTGCGGATTATAGTTAGTGCCGCAACCGGTGCTAACACTGTAAGTGTAGGGATGGCGTGGGTGATTTAATCCCCACAGGAAGTGTAGGGATGGACGAAGGCAAGTGCAGGGTTGGATGGGTTTATCATGCATTAATCATATGAGACTGTATTGAAATGGGCTCAACTGTGTTAATATGGGTAAGGCCCAATATATCTCGTAATAGGGCTACGGCCTAGATTAATACTGATATGGGCTAGGCCCAATATACTCTGACACTGTAAGGGGCTATGGCCCAGATTAATATTGATATGGGCTAAGGCCTAGTTAACACTGATTTCTGAATAGGGTTTAGGCCCAGTAAAGCTTGAACTGATTTGGGCTCTGGTTGGGATACTTTACACACTGAGTTTTCCAAACTCACCCCCTTTCTCTTTCATCCTTGCAGGTGAGCCCTAGTTGGTGGACTTGGAGCTGGGCGAGATTTAGAGTGGCCGCGAAGATTAAATTCCTGGTTTTTAAATAAGTTTCAATTAGCTCCCTTTTAACTTTCGCATTTACTTTTGATTATTTCTATTTTGGTTAAAGTTGTAAAAAGGCCGCTCTATTATTTTTATTTTGGGTTTTTAAATTACTTAAATCATTTTCAACTTGAGATTCACATCACTTAAATTGATTTCTTAAAATTGGTTAGCTCTAGGGCGCGTTTTATAAAAGTTACTTATTTTCAAAATATCATGATAACCGAGCAAAGCTTCCGCAACGTAAATGTTTTTAAAGGAAATAAATATTTTAAATAGACTTGAACTTAATTTGTTGTTCGTGGACAAGTAATAAGCTTAAAGTGTGGCAATGGATGTGTGCATGTCTAGGATTGGATCCTAGAAGAGCTAGGTACTTAAGCAGTCTAATTGACTCACCTCCTATTTTCTTGAATCCTACCTGGTGCGTAGTATTCGTTCGCTTTAAGCCATAACTGTAATACCCCTACCCGTATTCATTGCCGGAATAGGGTACGAAGTATTACCGGAGTTTACGAATTAAATTTTTTTTTATATTTAACTCAATATAACCCCTTTATAGATATCTAACCTTCCTTGAAATTTTAAACCAAAAACAATCCACATCAACCAATCCAATTCAACATATTTTCAAGATAATTTCATGCATATTTATAAAATAACATCATCACATACCCAAAACTAGGTTTGTTAACCATAACAATGGCTAACTCTACATTCATTTCATAGAATCATTTACTTTATTAGCTTATACATGCCATTGATTTTCAAAATAAAGTTTCTTTATATACCAAAATCCTGAGGTTAATAGTGTGATATGTCTCCGACCAAATCCGACCTCCGAGCTCTTAACACTACAAAACAGGGGAAAATGAAACAGGGTAAGCACTTTGTGCTTAGTAAGCTCATGTAACAAGAATTATACTTACCTAATATTTTCAATACAATACAATAAACATTCCTATATCCATTCAATGCATTATTACCCTAACATGCACAAACTCAACATTCAAGTTAGTACAATAATTTGCATGTACCAATAATATATACCATGATTGATGAGTTCATCAATACCATGATTTCCATTTCCTTGTTATTTTTCCATATTTATCCCGTTGAATTTATCAGAATTTCGATGGATTTTCAAAGGTACACTTTTAGTGTACAATTTCGGGTCCGTCAATTCATATTCATGTGCGCACATTTCCATTTCAGAGAGCACACTCATGAACCTCAACCTTGCAAATGGGATTACAGTCGAGCTAAATCACTGCAATATAAACTCATAGAGTATTGTTGGGATTACGACCCAGCTAAATCCTGCAGCAACGACAATTACTCTAATGAGCTTGGATCTGAATTACCAGTCCAGGCTAAATTCAGACCCTAATTCGGATTACCCGTAAGGGCTAAATCCATTTTCCACATATTCTTCGAGAGGGCTATATCAAGATAGGATCACCCGTCTGGGCTAGATCCTTTTTACCGTCAATTCCTTTTTAGAGATCCATCGAATTTTCCTTTCATTCAACCGAGATTTCTTCCCCTTTTTATCAAATATATCAATGTTTTATCAATTTTCATACAATGGAAATTCAAATCATATTCATATCAAAAACATATATTTCAAGCATTTAAGAATATAACTCAAGTTACATGAACTTACCTTGATACTTGTTTGTGTAAAAAAATCTACTAATCCTGAACTTTTTCCTTTCCTCGATCTAGCTTAGTATTCAAATCTTCTGAATCTAAATAAATAAATTTAATTATCAATTTAATATATTTCATGTTCATATGCAACATTCTCTATAATTCAACTATTATTTATAGTTCATTCAAAGCTGTCTACTTAAGTCATAGTCACTAAATTATTTTTATCATAAGCTAAAGAACTCCAAATTAGGATACGATAATTTTTCCTGAAACTAGACCCATATATCTTCTTACCATAAAATTTTCAGAATTTTTGGTTTAGCCAATCAGTACAGTTTATTCTTTAAAGTCACCCTTGTTCTGCTGTCTAACAATTCCGACCCTTCTTCATTAAAAATTAATTATCTCTTCATACAGGATTCAAATGATGTTCTTGTTTATTTCTATTAAAAATAGACTCATTAAGAATTCTAGAAATATAAATTTAAGCCCCTAATTATTTTTATTCAATTTTTTGTGATTTTTCAAAGTCAGAACAGGGGAACCCGATTCATTCTGACCTTGTCTCACAAAATTCATTATATCTCAAAATTTACAAATCTACTGCTTACACTGTTTCTTCTATGAGAAACTAGACTTAATAAGCTTTAATTCCATATTTTTTCATCTTCTAATTCGATTCCTAAAATTTATAGTGATTTTTCAAAGTTAGTCTACTGCTGCTGTCCAAATTGTTTTAGTGCAAGCTGTTTATTACCATTTTTCCCCTAAGCTTTTAATAAATGAGAATTTTGTCCCTACTCAATTAGTCTCTCAATTGAGCTTATTTTTCTCAATTAACACTTTATTATATCACCTTAAACTAGTTTACAACCTTAAGGAATCAGAGTTTCAGAAATAGACTTTAATTCCAAACATTTTCACAATTAGGTCCTAAAAATCAATTTCCATTGAAATTACCTAATAAAATCATCTCATAAATAAATTAAAACTTTAATTTCATTCTATTTCATCATAAACTTACAACACTCAATCATTGTGACTTTCAATTTCATCCATGAAATCAAAAACTAATGAATTTAATAGTAGGACCTACTTGTAAAATTCTTAGAAACACAAAAATTACAAAAAAAAGGCAAGGATTAACTCACTTGGTGCAAAAATTATGAAATAACAGCTTAGAGAACCCTCCTATGACGTTTTTAGCTGCTGGAATTGAAGAGAAATGAAGAGAAATCTAGATATTTCCTATTTAGTCCTAGCTTTATTTAGTTAATTTTGCAATATTCCAATTTTGCCCTTAATTTATCAAATTCCCTGCTGATTTCATGCCCTTGCCGTCCAACCCAAATAAATTTTGGGTCTAATTGCCTTTTAAATCCTTTCTCATTAGACTCTTAAGCTATTTAATCACTCTAGCAACTTTCACACCTATTACAATTTAGTCCTTTTCATTTAATTGACTACCCAAACATTAAAATTTCGCATTACTAACATTTCATAAATATTTATAAAATTATTTTTGACTCGGTTTTACGAGATAAAGGTCCCGATACCTTGTTTTTACCCAATTTCTTCAATAATTTCTTTTTCTAACTAACCACTAAATCGGTAAAATTTTTCTATCAATATTTTCATACGATTTTCCTATCATATCAATTTTTCAAGCAAAAATATTGAAATAAATTTCTCTTTAAATCGGATTTATGGTTACGAAACCACTGTTTCCTATAACCTTGAATTTAAGTCATTACAATAACAAAGAAGGTTTGATTTTTCGATACTTAACTGTTTTTAAAATAACATGTTTCTGCCACTATAAAGGTTTACAAGTTTAAACGGTAAAAGTTTCTAAACATCAAGAAGGGTTTTCAATGAAAACATGGTTTTCGAAAAACACTTCAATGTGACACACCAGACTTGGCCATAATGTCTGAGCCGGGTTTGGGGTGTTACAACGGTATTGCAGGAGGTATTGATGGAGAAGACTTCACCCGCCTTATGGAAAAGGTTAGAAACTCTTTATGCAACTAAGTCTCTGGCTAACCGTTTAGTGTTGAAACAACGTCTATTTACGTTTCCCATGAACGAAGGTGAGGTTCTTAGAGATCACATCAGTCAATTCATTACTCTTTTAAATGATTTAAAGAATGTTGAGGTTCATATTGACGATGAAAATCAGGCTATGCTATTACTGTACTCTTTACTCCCTTCATACAAGTCTTTCAGGGAGACCCTGATTTATGGCAGAGACAAACTCTCGTTCGAAGATGTGAAGGATCATTTGTTGAGTAGAGATAAAATCGACAATGAGTTTCATTTGGATAGCAAGGCAGATAGGCAACCTTTCGTTTTGGTAGCATCAAAGAAACGAGACAAAAGGTGTCACTATTGTAAAAAGTTAGGTCACGTCAAAGCAGATTGTTATAAACTGTGAAATAAAAGAACTGCTGAGAGTAACGAGAAAGATGTAGCTGGTGCTAATTTGGCCGATGAAAACGGTGATGATTTCTTGTTAGTGTCACGAGCGATAACTCCAAGCTCACGTCCGAGTGGATCCTAGATTTGGGATGTTCTTTCCACATGTGTCCCAATAGAGAATGGTTCTCTACATATAGTTCGGTTGAAGGTGGAGTTGTGCGCATGGGAAACGATTCATCTAGTAAGGTAATTGGTATTGGTACTGTTAAAATTAGGATACATGATGGGATGATTATGACACTCTCAGATGTCAAGTATGTACCTGATGTACAAAAGAATCTCATCTCATTGAGTATTTTAGACTTGAAAGGATGCAAAATCAACATCAAGTCGAGCGGCATTAAAGTATCTCGTGGATCTCTCATTTTGTTAAAAGGTAAAAGAACTGGCAGTCTTTATATTCTGGAAGGTTCTACAGTGACCGGTGAAATCGGACGTCCCTCGTCCGTTACAGAGTCGAAGTCAACTTGTTTGTAGCGGAGGCAACTTGGTCATAGGAGGGAAAAAGGTATGATCGTTTCGTTGAAGAGAGGTTCTCTTTTGGATGCAGGTTTTGAAAAGTTAGGGCATTGTGTTCATGAAAATCAGACCTGGGTTAGTTTTGATTTGGCTGTGTCCAAGTCAAAGGCTAGAAGTCTTCCAGTTTCTAAGCACAAATTCGACTCAGTTAACTCCCTACATAGTTCAAGGTAGGCTCGTGGCGGGCTTTGGCAAAGATGGCGTTGTAAAAATATGAGTCAAGGTGGAGATTTATTAAATATGACTCCTATTTTTAGTCAAATTTGAGAAATAATCTTTCAGTTAAACTCTGTTTATTTGTTTCAATCAAACACTGATTAGTTTGGATTATTTTATTATTATTTGACCTATGAATTTAGCCTATAAATAGGCTTTTTTACAACCTTAGAAAAAATACCAATTAGATATTAGAACTCATAACACATTTAGAGAATTTTGTGTTTACGTTTTGAGGGTTCTTTGTTTTTGGGTTTTTGGGGTTTAGTTTTTATCTCCATCTTTTGTACTCTTCGTTCTTTTGCCATTATAGTAAAATTATCTTTGCCCGTGGTTTTTTATCCTCTTTGGAGTGGTTTTTCCACGTTAAATTTGTGTGTTCAATTTCTCAATTTATTCCGCTATTTTTCTTGTTCGTTGCTTAATTTAACAAAATTTATTAGACATTCTCATCACGTTTGCAAAGAAAAAAAATTCATGGGGTCATTATTTTCATTCGTGAAACAGTTTTACTAGATATACTTGCACTTTTGTATTTGGATTGGTATGCAAACTTGTTAAATTTATCGGTATCTCTTTAATTGAAAAATCTTAATTTTTTTTCTTACATCACTTTGAAAAATTTAGGTAGAAATTGAGTGGATTGATTTGTGTTGAATATAAATCAATCAAAGATTCTTTTAAACACTTTTAGTGTGAATGTATTTTCTTAATTGTAGAAATCAAGATTTTTTATAAAAGACTAATCATAGAAGATTTATACATATTTGATTCATTATTGAAGATTTATTGAAGTACAAATAAAGGGAAGATATGTTTACACTGACGGGATTTTCTGCAACACGCAAACACTTATTTAAAGAAGCATTGTTTATTTCATTACGTATGATTGAGAGAAAGAACTTATTTTTTCATTTTACGGAACTCATTTTCACTATAATTACTTTGTAAACAAATTGTTTTTTCATGTTGAGTTTGTAACTAAGCTTTCAAGAGAGAAGTTTTAATGGTGAGTGTTCTACTTGATGTATAGAAGTGAGGTTGCAACTTGGTGAGTAAGTTGAATTTAAATCACATCTTGTACTGCAGATTGATAATGGATTACTCTCTAGGCAAGGCCCCGCAGCTATAGGAAAATTTTCTGGATTGCGTAAACAAGTTCTATGTCCATCTCCATTTTTACTCTTCAAATTGTTCGTATAATTGCAATTGAACCTGCATTTGACAATAAATTTTGAACAAATTCTCAATAGGTATCAAAGCCTAACACTAAGTGACAATCTTGTAGTTGAAATTGTTAAGAGATGCAAAGTAATTTTGTATCAAGGCCCCTATGCTTGATTACTCCAATTACGCCTACTAGAAGGTAAGGATGAGGGTGTTTATTAAGTCTTTGGATGAGAGAGTCTGAAAATCTATATTGACTAGTTGGGAGCCTCATAAGATTGACATGAGTGACATAAAGACTTCCAAACTAGAAGTCACATGGATTACTAAGGAGAACAAGTCAGCGAACGAAAACTCCAAAGCTCTTAATGCCAACATGGACCCTCAAGAGTTCAAACAAATCTCAAAATGTGACATTCCTAAAGAAGCATGGATAATCATGAAAACAACTCATTAAGGTAGGTAATCCAAGCTTCAAATGTTGATAACTGGGTTTGAGACTCTTAGAATCCTTAATAATGAATCTTTGTATGAATTTTATGCAAAACTCTATGACATTACTAACTAAGAATTGACTCTTAGTGAAGAGTACTCTAATGCTAAGCTAGTTAAAAAAGTCTTAAGGTGGATATAGAGGAGGTTAAAGATATTCACACAATGAGGATTCGTGAACTCATTGAATCCATACATATCTTCAAGATGAAGACACCAAAAAGATTAAGGGTAAAGCAAAGAAGAATATTTCACTATAAGTTACATCCCAAGTTGCAACTGAAGGTGAAACTACCAATGAAGATCTGTTTGAGGAATTAGCCATTCTCAAGAATATTTTAACAAGATATTTAAGAAACTGCCAAAGGGAAAGAAGAAACTCCGAAGGAAATCACAACTTCAACAAAAGAAAAGGCAAGACTTTAACAACCAGTGAAAAAGCATCCAATGAAAAAAAGAAAGGCAACCAATGTCATGAGAACAAAGGATTTGACCATATTTAAGCAAAATTTGGCAATATTTTGAAAAAGAAGAAGAAGGTATCACTCTATGTGGCTTGGAGTGACAATGATTCTTCAAGCGAGACAAACAAAGATAAGGAGTATCTTAATAATTATGTGGCCTTTACTAAAGGTGCACTAGAAGTTGAAATTGACTTAGACAACTTCAATGATAGTGATTGTAACACCCCACACTCGACTTAGATGTTGTGGATGAATCCTAAGAAATTACATAAATCAGTTTTAAACCCAGATTTTGAACAAGAAAATGTGTGTTTCAACGATATTAATTTTTGCAAACCTCTTTCCAGTTTTTAGAAAGTTTGTGTTTGAATTTTTCCATTTTACAGAAAACCATTTGATTTATTTCTTAGTTTTTCAGCTGAAATTTCAGAGTAATAAATTTGAAAACAGTGACTCTAGCTTGTAAAAACATGTAACTTTGTAGTTTTAAAATAATATTTACTAAATCCAACAAAATCAAACCAAAACCGAAAAGTAAAGTCTCGAATAATTACATAGTCCAAAAAGTCCAAAAAGTTTAGAATCATTTAAAAATGTGAACCAACAAATTTAACTAACTTGGAAACCAATCCGAGCTCCTGTACGCCACCCAGTCCTACATTTGCTGATTACCTGATAAGATAAAAATATAAGGTGAGCTAACAAGCTCAGTGTGTAACTTAGCCCATACAAACAAATCAGATAGCAAATTCACACAGAAATCAAAAATCAGACAGATACAAAAGCATGGCATATCTCACAATGCAATATGATAGATAGATCAATTACAAATACATATACAAATACAAATCCTACCCCTATCTGCTACACATCATCTCCGTCCATCCCTACACACCAGTTAGGGTAATAAATACCCATCCAACTCCACAACCAAGATAGTGAGCATATGTCACTTTTTAGAATAGTGCAGTCAAGCTACCAAAAATAATGTGGTAATATGCTAGAACTAGATAAGTGTGGTCAAGCCACCAGAATAGATATTTGGTTAAAACCACCAGATAAGACAGATCATTAAACTGCCAACACTTCCTCCATCACATCATAATCCCACTCAATGCACATGCAATCACTATCCATATATATCCAAATGCACACAAATCATACATGCTTTGCACATTAGAACATGCAAACATGCTTCCAGAAGTTACACATACAGAAGGAGAATATAATATTTTGTATATATAAGCTATACATTCACATAACAAACCTTACGAGGTGGCTAACATTGAATCGTACATCATACACGACCTTAACTAAATTTTACTGAAAATGTGCCCATACGCCCGTGTGGCCTACGCCATCTAGCACACGACTATGTATCTCACATGATTTGGCACACGACTGTGCAGCGTTAACAATATATTCTTTGGCTTCGCGTCGTTCACTATTTTCGGGACAAAAGATACACACCTGGTCATTTTTTATATTGAATCAACAGTCACAATTCCAGCACTTAAAAATGACATTTAGAACAAACTAATTAGCGAATCTCGTACTAAATTCGACCACTAAATCGGACGCAAATAATAGATTATTACGAACTAAATGAAACTTGCCCTTAATTAGAATTTCCATCCACTTACCCATGCAAAAAACAACAACCTTAAACTACACTTAGACCGTTGGAGGAGTTGATGTTTGTAACACTCCTAACCCATCTCCGTTGCCGAAGTTGGATCACGGAGTATTACGATAACAATTTAAACATTTAACATTACTATCTCATAAATATTCAACCATAAATACAAATAACCAAATTACATTCCAATCATAGCAAACATACACTTACGGACCTTAAACCAAGTTTACGGGGCCCTACAAATAGTTTAGGAACATTCTGGGGTCAATTCGAAATAAAGTAGAAAAATTAGAAGAAAATTTGAAAATAGGGGACCACAGCCGTGTGGCCAGGCAGTGTGTCACAGTCTAGAACATGTGGTCATTTGAAGTACAGAAACATAGGCATGTCGCAGCTCGTGTGTTTGCCAGTGTGGATATTCGAATTAAGGTTACAAGGTCGTGTCGCAAGCCGTGTGTCAGGTCTTGTGAAACCTACACCTAAAGATAATAAGATACACGGTCATGTGAGTGGGCTATGTGTGTCACACGACCATGTGACAGCCTGTGTCCTAAGCCGTGTGTAGCATATTTAACTCCTAATTCAAGCCATTTCATACATCATTCGTTGTATAACAATTCATACCATATCTAGATCCATTCCTAAGTTCAAAATCACATTCAAATCATCAATTACATGCCAAAAACTCATCCATCCTATACCTAACCAATATGCCATTCAAAGACACCTCAAACAAAGATTAATCATTCAAATAATCAAGTTAAAAGAGCATAAGAAATCAACCACATTTTCATATTCAAAGCTCGACCAAAATAACCAAATATAATCACTTTCATCAAGTTGTCATTATAACTAACATTTACCAATTCATATCAACACTTATATACATCCAAAAAGAGTCAAACTCATCAAAACATACTTATTTCATTCACAAATTATATACAAGCATTTGTTTCAAGGCAATCTTACTCCAAAAGTTTAATGACATTAAATAGAAGTAGTCTTCACTAAATTCAACTATAGACCAAAAACCACTACTCAAAGCATCATCACCCTAGGTACATGCCAAGACACAAAAAGAAATACGTCACCAACGTTGAGTTCGGGATTGTTGTTGGATGCTGAGTCATTAGACAAAAGTAGGTACCTAACTTGCATACAATTGAATGATCAAATATTGAGTAAGTTCACTAACTCAAAGAACATTACAATTAATGTCCCTAATTTTATAATCCACAACATGTAATGTACATTTCCATTTAGTTTACTATCAAGTTCAACATAAGCCTTTCATACATCTTCCAAGATATTTTTCATATACCAGCCTTTTTGATAGATCGATTATACACTGCAAATATGGATCAATTTGTGGATGACACCCGGTGCCTAACGGTTAAACTGTAACCAAGTTTTACGCCCAGCCCTAGTCAGATAAACCGACGATATTAAATGTGTACCCAGCACTAGTCGGATTAACCAACAAAGATTTGCGCCCAACGCTAGTCAGATAAACCGACGATATTAAATGTGTGCCCAACACCAGTTGAATTAAAGATTTGCGCCCAGCGCTAGTTAGATGAACTGACAATATTAAATGTGTGTATATTTTTAGCAATTCCAACACAAGATCAAATAGTCTCAATTCCATCATATCATAACTAAACTTCTTAAGTTTACCAATATTGCTCATCATCAACTTATTCAGTTCAATATACAGCTCATAAATGTACACATAAATCAACTATCCATAATCAACCATTTAAAACTATTTTTTCAATCATTCAATTACTCCAAGTCACTTTCCAGTATACTTCCATGGTTTATTTCATATAGAATTATCATCTATATAATTCCACAATTCTTCATTTTATAATTCAACCATTGTATCAATGACTATAATTAATTCTTTAATCTATTCCAAAACTATATCTATAACTCCATAACTCTTCATTTAACTTCTAGTCAATTATATTTATATAGTTGTAATTAAATATCAAAATAATAATCAATTTAATTTAAGTAAATAAATAAAGTTTGAGATTAAGGACTACGAACTTAGGCTCCGTTTGTTTCACTGAAAATGACTTTTATAAAATGATTTTTGGAAAATGATTTACTTTTCTGGAAAAGCTAATATTTTCTGCTGTTTTGATGAATCTGTGTAAAATATTTTCTGTTGTTTGGTAGATTTCTTAAAAATATTTCATAAAAGTTGTTTTCAATTAAACAAACATACATTTGAGATTTTCTTATTTTTTCATTGTTTAATTGAATTTATTTTTATCTATAATTTTATATTTTACATTGTTTTTGCATATATTAAAAATATTATGTTAAATTCAGATTCATTACAACGTCATATTTTAATTATATGACTACTAAGTTAGTATTTTTTATTTAAAAATGTGACATCAACAAAATTGACAAAAAAAATTAACGATGTCAACAATTGGACTTGATTTTCAAATTTAAAAAGTAAAGGGACTAAATTCTTGAAAATAAAAGTATAAAGACTAAATTACAAATTTGTGAAGTGTACATAGACTTATGACATATTTTAACCTTTATACTACAAAACATGTATTATTAATATATTTATAATTGTAATAAATATTTATTATTAAAATATTAATATTGAATATTTTCAATAATATGTGAATAATATTATTTAAAATTATTATTTTTAAAATTTAGTATTAAAATAAAATTGAAATATTAAATAATTTATTAAAGTAATAAATTATATTTATTATATTAATAATTTATTATATGACTAAATATAAATAATTAAATATGTATGTTTAATAATATTAAAAAAATATAATATTTTAAATATTTTTAAAAATAAAAATAAAATTTATTATCAATATAATAATATTAAGCTTGATTTAAGTTAATTCTTATATAAAAATAAAATTATCTATATATGAGCTTTTTTCCAGAAAATGATTTATGCTTTTTAAAAGGGTAAGTCATTTTATAGGAAAAAGGGCTTATTTTACCTTGGCTTGTAAGTCATTTTCCGTTGATCAAACTATTTTCTGTGAAACAAACATAGGAAAATGCAGAAAACATTTTCTATAAAACCTTTTATATGTAAACAAACAGACCCTTACTTCGACAATTACAGTTGTAAAAATGAAGCCAACGATTAATTCGATCCTTTAGCATTTCCTCGATTTAGGTCCATTCAGTCCATTTCTTAATCTAAATAATAATTTTTTTATTCAATTAAACCACACAAATAACTTAATATAATTAATTCAACCAAGAACCCTTTTTAATTGTAAATTTACAAAATTACTTCCAATATTTTATCTTTTATGTAATTTAATCCCTAAATCCAAGATGCTAGTAGAATTTCATGCACTTTTAATTAAAATTCAAAATCACAATTGGATAGAGGCCCAACACGATCACGATGGATAGAGGTCCCAGATTGAAAAATCACAATTGAGAATGAAAGGGAAAGTAGAGTTTTGAAGTAGACTGGGAAATGAAAGGGATTTTTCCTCTTAAATCTTTTAGATTTTTGTAGAATTCCTTTTTCTATGCTTGATGAAGCAGTCTAGAAAATTAGGCTGAATTTAATTTCTGTTTATTATTGTTGTTTTCAGAGTGTTTTGGGAAGCCCAAGGGTCCTGTGTTGGGTATTGTTTCATTAATCTTGTCATATTTTATGTAATGAGAAGGGAACTTAATGAAAAATAATTGATTATATATTAATAAAAAATATTAATATTTTTATTTACATTAAATATTTTAATATAAAAAAATATCTTACTGTATTCGTGTTCCGATTTTTTAAAAATTACAATATTATTATATTCATATCGTTACCTACTCGTATTTCGTACTGGTGTTCATGCTTTGATGATGATGGCGATTAATGGAAAAGAGAGGCGGGAAGATGAATAGGGTATGTTACTTTCTACAGCTGGTTTCAATGACTATAAGATTACTCTCATACTGGGTTTAAGATCTCTAATTGAGGTTTACCCTTAATATGAAGTTGCTATAACTCTTTCATGTTTATTTTCACTTGTCTCTCTCCACTTTCATGTTAGAAGAATTTTCGAAAAACAAGAATCTCCACTATCTTATTAAAGTTATGAAGCAGGAAACACGTGAAGAAGAAGACCCCACCATAATTCCACTATACTCTTTTATTAATTATTCTCTTTTCAAATATTGACAAGGTAATGAACCAATTTATAAATCTAATTCACTTACAATAAAAAAATATAAAATATGTTATACATAGGTTATCGATTCAGCACCGGAAATGGGTTCAAATATTTTATCCACATGAGTGTTTTATATTAAAAAAATATTTTTATTTTGAAAATATTTTTGTATTTTGTAACATAATAGTAGAAAGAGTATTTTGTTGCATCTAAACTTTAAACGGGTTTGGTCTTAACCATGTTAATGAGCTCAGCTTATTGATTAATAGAAAATCAAAGTTGATGTACCAATGAATCATGAAATGCTATAGTTTTAAAATATGATTTTTAAAATTTATTTAGAAGTAATTTGCGAGATCATGCACTCTTTTCTTTCCTAGTTGTAATGAAAAAAAAAGAACAATTAAGTGAATCTAGCCTATTCTTGAAATAAACAACTTGCACACACTTTATTTCCAAAATAGATCAATACACGAAGAACTGCACTTAGATTTATTGGATTTGATACTAAAATATTAATATTAACCCCAAAACTCCCGGCAGATACCTAGTGACCCAAGGAAATGAAAGAATCGATTATATTTTTCATATGATCTCTTATTTTATTTTAGATAGACTAATTTTTTTGTATTATACCGTTTTGACTCCTTTTCTATTTATTCTATTCTATCAAATTTATATTGTTCTAATTCTTCTATGTAATTCTTTTTTTTGTTTTAATAAAATATTAAATTTATTATTAAATTATTCATTATTATGATTATGAATTTTTATTTACCTATGTCTAAACGGCTATTTATCTAGTTAACTAGAAATGATTTTTATTTTTAGTTAAAAATTTCCAATAATAATTCTTATTAGAATTACGAGACAGGTTTCATGTCAATGGCAAAATACATCATTTATTGCAACACGTCTTTAAACAATAAATAAGGAGTTTTTTTGGACTAAGAAAGGAAGGAAGAAAGTGAGTGATGTGATAATTCCTCATTTTCAAATTAATTCTTCCTATAGATTATTTTCCCAACGAATAATTAATTGTAGGGATGAAATCTTGATAGAAGTCAGAAAATCGAGGAGTAAGTCCTAAGCCATAAAATAAGGAAAAAAAACATAAAATTCTCATGTTTATAGGATTAGACAAATGAGCTAGCAAGTAAGAGTGCCAATGCTGCAACCAGCCCATAAATCAGATGAAAATGATTTTTTTAATTAATAAATTTTATTTACTTAGGATTCTTAATTTTATTAAAAAAAATTGTTAAATAAGTTCATTTCAATTTAAATAAAAAAGAACTGAGATTTTGTTAAATTATTTTAATTTTAAAATTTACTTTTAACTCACTTTAAAATATAGATAAATTCATTTTATATATATATATATATATATATATATAAAGTTAAATATTACAAAACTAAAAAGAGATACAATAATAACAAAGATAAGAAAATAAAAAACATAAGATGAGATCATAATCTTTTCTTTCAACTTGGATGCCATAAGTTTATAAATGCCCTTTTGGAGAATTTTGCACCTTTGAATCTGAGTTGTTAGATGAATCTTCATCAAACATGTGAAGGAGACTCCACTATAATTCTACTATACTCCATTATTAATTATTCTGTTTTCAAATATCGACAAGGTAATGCAATCTATCAATAGATCTAATTCATAACAATAAAAAAATTAAAAAAAATGTTTTAAACGGATGAAAATGACTTTTTCATTAATAAATTTTATTTACATTGGATTCCTAATTTTATTAATTTTTTAATAAATTCATTTCATATTAAATAAAAAAGAACTAAGCTTTTATTAAACTATTTAAATTTTAAATTTTACTATTAATTCACTCTAAAATAAAAAATAAACTCATTTTCAATATTCCTTAGTTGTTTAAGACTTCTCACCAATGGATTTAATATAAACTTTCGTGCAATCTTTCTAGTAAGCATAATGGTCAATTTCCAGCATCAGGGACGTGAGGTAGATGATCCTTCCTTAGCTTGTATTAAACAACTATAGGATCTTCAGTCGTTATGTTAACTGAAAAACTCTAATACCAAATTTTGGCCCAAACAATTGCTAAGAAATAAGCTATGTGCTTGGAAGGAATGACTTAGGGTTTAAGCATTCCTTCAAGCACTGCAAAAATAGGAATAAAATAATGGGCAACAAATTTTGTTAACGCAATTCGATTTTTGTACGTTTGCGGTGTCTAACTCAGTAAGAGGTATCTATTATCTTCAATCACTTACAACAAGTGACATTAATTTTATCATATCCCAATGACAATTTCCTCAATTTTGTACCTTTGAAGACTAAAACCCTCACCACCAAATTCACCCCTATGAACTTACCATGTAAAACCACAACACAAATGTTTTACAATCAAATCTACTCTCACAAATAATGTTTCTCACTTGAACAAATTAAGTGCTCTCATTTCTAAGTACAATAAGCTATGCAACTCTCTCAATTATATAGAGATCCGATATTTGCTAACATAAAGAATATCTATCACAATCCCTATTAAATAACAACTAAATAAGTTTAATACAATATAATAATAACAAACAATGTAAACAAGGATTGTTGGTAGTAAGTCTTGTCACACCCCAAAAATCGAGTTAGTAGATTTGGGTATGTAAGATCGGGTTAGTGAATCGAAAATAGTAATTAGGTTAGATAATAAAATAATTTAGAATTAATTAAATAAAATATTTAAATAATTAGAATTTAAAATTTTAGGTTAAGAAATTAAATTAGGTGTTCGAGAAATAATTTGGTTAAAACATATTTTAAAAATGAGGTTTGATTTAAATATAATTTTTAAATTGGTTTTAATTGTAAAGCAATGACTTACTTGGAAAACGGAGGAAACTGGAGGTGGTTAAATGGGCAATGACCCAATTTTTAAAAATTGGTTGCCTATTTAGCAACCACACCGTTCCTTCCCTCACATTTTCCTATCTCTTTCAAAAATTTGCCAAATACCAAATTAATGCTTTTCACCCGAAATTAGTTCATTCTTTTTTATTTCTAAGCTCTCCAAACATAAAATGTCTTTTCAATTTTAAAGATTAATCACGTTTTCATCCTCAAAAGATCTTCACACGTTTTAGATCAAATTAGCTTGTAACACCCCAAACTTGACTTAGACGTTATGGTCAAACCTGGAGGTATTACACTTCCCGTTTGGAAACCCAAATCAAATCTAGCTTTGGAGAAAATATTATTTTTGGTTTGGAGAAAATATTATTTTTGGCAAAACTCTTACATGTTTTTCTTTTAGAAAACCACACACAAATCTTATTTATTTTTCAAAAAAGCACATAATGTGATACCTAACTTTGCAACGGAAATTTCAAAGATGATAAGTTGAACACCATGATTTCTATAAGGGAAAATGTATAATTTTGCTGATTGAGAATTTTTTAAAACTCTTGTTATTAACATTCGCAAAACTCATTTCATGTTTGCAGCAGAAAATCCTTAGCTCATCAAACGTGATTTTATTTAATTAATAGAAAACAAGCAGAAAAACTTTAATTAAATAACAAAAACCAAAATTAAAACTGAAATTTTATCCAGAAATCAGAAGTCTAGAAAAGTTCAATTATTTATAATTCAAACTGTAACGCCCTAACCTTTTTATTCCTACTTTTGTAAAGTATTAATACAAGTGTGTATCTGCTTCAATGGTTAAGTGTTCTGGGAGTATCTAAGAGGTCCCAGGTTCAAGCCTTAGCTTTAGCAAATTTTGTTATATAGAAATTCTAAGGAAGTTAGGTAGTGGGTTAGTGGGAGTAAATTGAGGGGATATGCTACCTTGCGGGTATTTTATTTTTGTTTCAAATTTTATTTTCTCTTTCCCCAAATTTTTGACGTTAATGCCTTCTCTGCCCTTTTTCCCCTTTTCCCACTTTCGATTTTGTTTCTTTTGACAACTGTCGGACCTCCGTTCTTGTTATATCGATTTTCTTTGCGCATTTAGGTAAGTAAGGCTTTAATTTGTCTATAACTTGCGTCTTTCCATCACTTATTAGGGTTATACGTTTGTTTTGGGTAGCAGCGAATCAGGGAGATTGTGTTTCGTCTCCTACAGAGTTGTAGTCAGTCGCTTGGAGAGTTGGGGTAAGCGATAAGCGTTGATTTGAATTATGGTTGGTTTTGAATTCTCTGTTTAACCTTGTTTTTAAGTTTGATTTTGAGTTTTGGTATGAGAATTATAGGTTCTGCTGGTCTTGGGATTATTTTTGCATCGAATCGATACCAGGTGTGTACCCGAAACGCAAAAAAATGAGGTTTGACGGAAGCCAAAAAACCCCACTGTTGACGTCACACGGCCGTGTGATCGAAGAAGGCTAGGCCGTGTGCAAGACACGACCGTGTGATGGCTGGAGTGTAGCCATGTGGGCCACACGGGCTAGACCAAATTGGGCGTGTGGGCCTACACAGGCACACCACACAGGTGTGTGGTAAATGGGCCAAGCCATGTGATCTACATGGGCAAGGCCAATCTGGGCGTGTAGGCCACACGGGCGTGTGGGCCCACATGGGCATGTGGGCCTGTATTATTAAATTTTTTTGTAGGGTCGCATGGGTTGTCCTAATCGACTGTGGGCCTACTGTAGGGTCTATAAATGCTATCTAACCCTATAACAAAATGATCTATTAGACTGAAATATGGTTATGAGCATGCCTATGTTTGTTACCTATTGTCTGTTTATGAAAGCATGTTAAGCATGATTTATCTATTAATCCTGTATGCATGTACGGTTACTGTGATTGAGATGGGATAATGTATATTGGAAGAAGTGTTCTAAAAGGCAAATTATGCCTAATATCTAGCAGTACAGCTGCATTATATATGATATATGCCGCATCGGTACAGCGTGGTGTATAGGGTTGGGTGGGTGTTTTAAACCCCACATGGTGTGTAGGGATGGTAGAGATGGTGTGTAAAGGATGGGGGGTAGGATTCTAATATCTGATTTGCATATCTGTAACTGTATCTATATTTGAAATAGGCTTAGGCCCAAATCTGTATCTGTATCTGACATGGGCCCAGATCTGATTGTGAATCTGATTGATTTATGATATTCTGCATGTGTACATGCTTAACTCTGCTGGGTTACACACTTAGTTTATGTAAACTTACCCCTTTTCTGTTTGTCTGTACAGGTAACCTACAGTCTTAGGCGGATCGGTACAGCAGAGGACTCAACGGTGACCACCTATTTTATGGTTTTATTTTGTTTTTGGGTTATTAAGTTTTGACATTGAGGTTGTATTTTCTAGGACTCTAGACTCTTTTAAAATTTTGACGTTGGATTTGGGTTTTTGGTTTTTACTTATTTATAACTGTGATGGTTTTCTAAAATCTTGAATGGATTTTTTGGACACAATGATTTTACAAGCTTCCCTACAAACACGTTTTATCTCTAAATGATTAAATGAAAGAAAGCTTTGAAATCAACAATAATTTTAAAGGCTAATGAACTGGAAATGTTTTAATTTAATGACAATGGTTTTTCAACCCATTTCATGTGACACTTTTAGATTCGGCCATAACGTCTAGGACGAATTTAGGGTGTTACATTTAATGGTATCAGAGCCAGGTTGTAAAAACTCGACTGTGGATTTTTGGGTTTCAAAATATGTTTTAAAGAATTGGTTTTCAAATGGTTTAAAAATATTCTGATTAAGTTTACGGTACACCGAGTCTTCGGTGCCGATCCTGTAAGTATTTCTGGTTTCTGATAAAATTTTTTGAAAGCATTGTTGATAGTCTACTTGGAAACATTATGGTTAGTACACTCTGAAACTGTAGTAAAACTGATAGAGACTAAAACTTGCGAAAACAACTCTGAACCTCTAATTCTTTATGCATAAAACATCTGTTAATAAATATCGAAACTGATGCATAAAATTGTTAATGTAGATAAAACTTCTAAATCACAATGAGCACACGAGGTATCAATAAACGTGGCATTAGAGGTCGAGGTAGAGGCCGTAGGGGGGGCTCGAGCTGAGTTATCATCTCTGGGCAACATACCAAATCTGGATACTAGTGAGACACTTGTGTCACATGCTACTGAGACTGAGTCTCAGAGTCATTAGGCTGGGGATGACGCACTGTCCCAAGCCATGCTGAGGATATTGGAGAGGGCCGCTGGACCCAATTCTAAATCTGGGGGCTGAGGGTCGGTAATTGAGCACCTCTGGTCTAATGGAGCCGAGTTGTTTAGGGGTGTCACAGGAGTCGCCCCTAATGTGGCTGAGTACTGGTTGGAGGCCACTGAGAGGATTATGGATGATCTGGATCACACCCCCGAACAGAAATTAAGGGGTGCAGTCTCCTTGCTTCGCGATGAAGTATATCAGTGGTGGTTAACAGTTAAGGAGGGCGCTCAGTCTAACCGTCTAACTTGAGAGTTCTTTAAGACTACATTTCAGAGCAAATATGTGGGAGCCAGCTACGTTGATGCTCGCAAGCTTGAGTTTTTGAACCTCATGCAAGGTGACCGATTTGTGGCAGAGTATGAGGCTGAATTTCTGAGGCTGAGCCGCTATACTCGATGTATGGTGGCATCGGAATATGAGAGGTGTATTTGCTTTGAGGATGGACTGAGGAATAATCTGAGGGTTTTGATTACTCTACAGAAGGAGCGTGAGTTTGTAGTATTTGTAGAGAAGGCAAAATTGCTGAAGAAGTTAAGAGCGTGGAGCGCCATAATAGAGAGAGGGACGGGTAAGAATAGGAGGGATTCGGAGCCCTCTAGTTTTTTTCTGAGGCCTAAGAAAAAGGCTAGATCTGATGGGCCAGTTAGAGTGAGGGCCCCTGTTGCTTCTGTTGCTCCTACTGGGTTACGGCGATGAAGTGACTGTGGGAGCCGCTATTTGGGCGAGTGCTGGAGGACAACTGAGGCGTGTTTGAGGTGTGGGTCTCTTGAGCACCGTATTAAGGAGTGTCTATAGTGTACAGATCAGATGCAAGCTCCAGCTCCGGGTACTGTACAGCCTTAAAGAGTAGTTCAGCAACCACCTAGGGGCCATGGACAGGCTAGGGGTGCTAACGGTTTGAGTCGTAGATAGAGAACACTGGGTAGAGATACTGGTCAGACCGAGGCGAGGCAGCATGCTTTGGTTTACGCTGCACGTCACCGAGAGGACAGAGATGCTCCTGATGTCATCACCAGTACGTTATTTATATTTGATGTACCTTACTTTGCTCTGATAGACATAGGATCTACTCATTCCTATATAGCCTGTTCTATTTCTGAAAATCTGGGGTTGTCAGTTAAAAGCACTTCTAGTGAGGTTACTGTGATAAGTTTGTTGGGACAGTCTGTTCGGGTTAGGAAACCATATAAGGATGTGGTTAAACCACTAATAAAGTCATCCTAGGTTGCTCGAAAATGATGACCCACCACCTCGGGTTGCCCGGTAATGATGGCTTATCAATATGCAGTTAAACTACCAACATTTCCTTCATCACATCATTATCCTACCCCAACACACATGTCAAACATATTACATACTCATATGCATGCACATGAATCATGCTTAAAGAGATAACTCAAAACACAAATAAGATGCAAAAATTATAACACAGACATGCTCTTGGACATTACGCATACAATATCAGAATTTCAAGTCATACATACTTTATGCATTAGAATATAATGTCATGCTTTCAAAAATCATATTCACAAAAGTAGAATGTAAGATTTCATAACTATAAATCCTACATAACACATTTAAGAGCCTATAAAGTGGCTAACCTCAAACCACACTACAAATATAGCCCTAACTAAATTTAACAAAAAAAAATGTGCCCACAGGGCCTGACACACAGTTGTGTAGCTCACACGGTCTATCACACGGCTGTGTGACATCGATAGTGAGCTTTTTGGCATCGAGTCATTTGCTATTTTTTAGGTTTTTCGTTACACATCTGAACATTTTTCGATGCCCACACCACAGTTGAAATTCCAGAACCTAAAATCAACATTGAGAATGAGCAATTTTAGAAACGAATTACTAAACTCTAAACCCCCAATATGATCCCAATCGCTAACACAAGGCCTTAACAAGCAAAAAATTAGCCTCTCGGCATTCCTTTTCTTACCTAAACATTAACGGTAGCCTTGGGAAACTTCTTACTCACTGAAAAAATGTTGTGCAATCCACGAACCTCACCTAACTAATTTCCACACAAAAGAGAATGTCAAAACACAGTCAATACCAACCAAAAATTTCTTGAACAACTTACTTACGAACATCCTTCTTACAAGAGAATTTAATGAAACAAACACCATACTTACACGACACTTACTACAATTCTGGAACTCTAAAATGCACCAAAGAATTAAATAAGAGACTAAGAATGACAAGCAGAAAGAATGAAGGCTGAAATCTTATGAAGAATTGTTGAGAAAACAATAGCTAATCACAAAGGAAAAACAAAAAAATTGAAAAAACAACAAAGAAAATGAGAAGGAACAAAACATTGAATGACAAATTGAGAGAGAGACAAGAGAGGAAATGGATAGTAACATGAGAGATTTTTTTGGGAACTAATTTTCAAAAATAAAAATAAAATAACAAAAAATAAAATCTTATCCTATCAGATTTTTTGAAATTGAAATTTGACTCAAATTCTGATCACATGAGTGTCACAAAGTAAGGGAATAAAAATATTCCCATTTTGCACACACAAAGATTTAAAAACAGGACCAAAGGGTAAGTTGAAGCCTTACCACTGAACGAACAAACTCATTTTATCATTAGTTGAGCGAAAATAATATATAAGCCAGATGTTCAAAGATAGCAGTTTTAACAAAATTACTAAAAATTCAAGGGAATGGATTTGAACACATGACCTCTTATACACAAGCACAACATTTAACTATTGAACCAAATCAATTCACTTGACACAATTTCACAACATTTAACTAAAAACAGGGTGAGACCACTATCTTAGTTCACTAACCTAATTTCTACAAACCCAATTTTCAAGATGTGACATAGCTCTATAGCTCGTCGATTTTGCAAAATTAAGGTGAGATTCTAACTTTTTATGATTAAACTAAGTGAACTATTATTTCAATTTGAGATTTAAATGATTTAATCAAGATTGTAATAGATCAATTGATTTTAAGTTGATTCTTGGCTTGAAAATTGTAGAACTTGTATCTTTTAGCTAAACTTCTATTTTAAAGTGATTTCTAACTCATTTTGATCTAATTAAAATTTTTTTAATCTTGATTTAATAAATCCTTTAGTAATTTAAACAAATTGAAATATAAGCTTAAATAAATCTTTTAGTAATTCTTGATGGTCATATAAGCTTGATTTTTTTAAAAAACTAGATCAGTGTAATTGGATAAAATCTATGGTTCAAATCTATAATTAGATTATATTTAGATGCATGATGTAGAAATCTAACCTTAAAAACATGATTTTAAGTGGTTGAACACTTATTTCAACAAAACTAGTTAAGTTTTTGGTATAGAGATTTAGAGGTTGTGGTATGTGATTTTGGCATGATTTAATTGTGTTTTTTTATTGTTAGTAATGCCTTTATAATTTGTTTGATGTGTATGTCAAGTGTCAAGTCATTTGGGAGCCTTTAGAAGCATAGACAAAGGGAAATAAAGGCTTACTTGAGCATTATAGTTGAAGCAATGGTTGTTAAGATAAGTGGTCTTGTATGCATCATTTAAACACCAGTACACAAGCTAAAGGAAGCTTAGGTAAGACGTGTGAACTTGCTAAGTAATTCATGCGAACTTATGATTGAATGATATGGGAACTTGTTGTGTGTGAAAATTACGAACCCTATCACCAGACATGCGTGAACCCCTATCACCAGACATGTGCGAAAACCTATCACTAGACATGTATAACCCCCTATCACAAATATGTGCAAACCCTACCACTAGAAATCTGTGAACCCTTATCACCATACATGTGCGAACACCTATCACTAGACATGTATAACCCCCTATCACAAACATGTGCAAACCCTATCACCAGACATGTACAAACCCTATCACCAGGCATGTACGAACCCCTATCACCAGACATATATGAATCCTTATCACTTGGTACATACAAACCCTGTTAAGATGTTATGCGAGCCCCCTATATGTTATGAGCGAACCCTGTTAGAATGTTATGTGATCCCTCCTATATGTTGTGGATGAACCCAACTAGGATGATATGCGAACCCTGTATGATATGTGTGAACCATATTATGTGTGTACTCTACTATCATGTGATCTATGTGCTATATATATGAGCTATGCAAATTGTGAACTGTGGATTGTGATACTTTGTGCTATATGGTATGCAAGCCATGCTCTCGCGTGACTTATGTTATAAAATATGCAAGCTATGTAATATGGAAAATAAGCTATCCGAACTATGATTTATGTGAGGTATGAAATGAATTATATGTAAACTGTGATTATGTGAAATATATGTCGCATCTAAGCTATATTACTTGCGAATCATGCTTTATTGCAAACTGTGCTATATTGTGCGAGCTCTGCTTAACTACGAGCCCTATTATACTGAGTATTGTGAATGTGTTAAAACGATATGTTTTCATTGTGAACTCTTAGAACCATTGGATATAGTTAGCAAGCCATAGGATTATGATTACTCACTCTTCTTATTGTGATGGGGCATTGTGGCTCGGAGATGTGATGGAGAGATAAAAGAATGTAGAGCATAGCTTCATATGAGTCATGGGTAAGGAGAGGGTTAGCATTCATGCTAAACTTATATCGGAGACAACATAGGTCTCTTTGAGTTAATAGCGAGATGTTATATGGAGATCCGTTTATCCAATATATGGTGATAGAGTCCACATATATGTTTCATAGTCACAAAATGCCAATTTATCATTATTTGAAATATATGAGTTATGATGTTGTATGAATTGTTATTTTATATGAACTGTTATTTCATATGGATTGTTGTCGTATGCGAACTGATATTTTACGTGAACTACCTATTTTATGTGAATTGCTTATTCTATGTGCACTGTTTATTTTATGAGAACTACTATGTTGTGTGTGTCACTATTTCGCGTGAGCTGTAATAATATGTGAACTGTTATAGTATGCTTACTTTAAACATGACTAATGTGTTTACTTATAGTATGATTAAGCACTCACTGAGCTTCGATAAGCTCACACTCTATTTTAAATTATTGTAGTGATATACCATGTGAAGAGGTGGAGAAGTGAGTCATCCAAATGATCCAAACAAGGCTACACTTAGGTATGTTGAAGTGTTCCCAATCCAAATGAGGAAGGCAATGTTGGACCAAAATATGGGATTTAACATTAGACTTAATTTTACTTGTTGGGTTGTAATTGGATTTTATGGGCTCTTTAATTGTTTGGTTTGAAACTTTTATTACTATTTTAGTTAAATAGTTTAATGGTGGTTATGACTACTCGATAAATGGGTTGATCAATTGATCGACTAACTTGTAAGTGCAGGTGGAAGAGCGGCTAGACATTGAGGTAAGACTTAGATGTTATGCATGTGTTTTGGAAAACAATTGTATGTTTAACATGCATGAGATGTATAATTGGATAAATTATGTAAATTGTTAACTGCTTGCTAATTATTTAAATGATAACTAATGAAGTTGTCCATGATGTTTTAATAGAGCTTTCTTGTAACACCCCGATTTTTGGGGTTAAAAGTTTGAGATTCAAAATAAGGGTCAGTGAGTGGGTCGCACAATTGGGTTAGTTTTCGCGTCTTGATGTTAGAATGGGTCTGCTAGTCCGGTGGTGGGTTGTGTGTTGGTGTATCTTTGGGTTGCATGTTCGAATCCTCGTGTGTGTGTTTT
The DNA here is from genome assembly GCA_025698465.1 of Gossypium longicalyx. NCBI lineage: Eukaryota > Viridiplantae > Streptophyta > Magnoliopsida > Malvales > Malvaceae > Gossypium > Gossypium longicalyx. Next base: position 9,390,734 of record CM047004.1, read on the forward strand.
TGAAAAATATTTTTATAAAATTTTAGATTTTTTTTAAGTTTTAAAAAAGTAATTATTTATTTTAAGTTTTATTTTATTATTTTTATTATTTTATTTTATCTTCTTGCACATTCTCCCTCTCCCTGACTTCTCTGTTCCACCATTTTTCTTTTGGTAAGGTTCCTTTCTCTTTGAAATCTACGATTTTTTTCTTTTCTTTTCCGTTGAGGATTTCAAACTTTAGTCATTCGTTAGTTACTGCTCTTCAAATTGTTCTTGATTATTTGAATATTGTATCGGGTAAGTGTCGTCCTTTTAGTTTGTTAGTACTTTCGAATTATTTAGTCGATTTCTAATAGTTGAGTGTGTTTCTATTTTGGAATTGATGTTATGTTATATTTAATTCTGATTCTGGGTATTTAAATGTGTGCATTTCTGATTTCGTATTCTATTTCTGTAAGTTTATCTACGAATGGTGTGCATTTTGTATTTGCATTAATCTTTTTGGATTTGGTTGCGAAGAAAAGGGAGTTTGATCTGTTGTGGTAGTTTTAATTGGAATACGTCTGTATAGCGGTTTACCGCACAGTACGACATATATGTCAGCTCTGCTGCATATTAACATTTGAGTGGCTCAGTCCACATACATGGTGTGTAGGGTTAGATGGGCCTTTCGAGGTCCTATGTGGTGTGCATGGTTGGATGGGCTTGAATAGCTCATATGTGGTGTGCATGGTGGTCAGAGATGCGTTTGGCTGGATGGGTGGGTTTTTATTACTTGTAGCATTCATTCTGCATTCTGTCTGTCTGTCTGATTGCGAGACTAATTGTTTATAGATCGAGGTATTTCAGTACTGATATGTTTGATTTGTTTGTGATGACTATTCGTATATCGGATTGTCATTGAGATATTTTTTATTGTGACACTTTTGTGTTCGTTTTTCTTTCATTTTCAAACTCACACTGAGCTTGTGTAGCTCACCCCCTTAGTTTTCCCTTTTCAGATACCCTCGTTTTTTTGTAGCTGGACTTGGCATGTCGGAGGTCTCGGAGTGATATGCTTTAAGCCGGACTAATAAAATGTCTTTTCCGATTCTTAAATTTGTGAACTGTTTTGGACTATAAACATCTATAAGGACGTGGTACAATCTAATTTTGGGTTTTCGTAAATAGTTTTGTTTTGAATTCTAAAAACTGTGGAACTTTATTTCTAAATGCTTTCGACGTAACTTGAATTCTCTGTTTTGAACCCTAAAAAGGCTAAACGGTTTAGTTCGATTTTAATAACTGTGTTCGTATAAGATTTTAACAACTCATTTTGTAAAATTTTTTCAGATCACTTCGGTGATCAATGTAACCTCTAGGATTCGATCTAAACTTCTAGGCCGAGTTTCGGGGCATTACATTTCCAAAACAAGACTTATAGATATACTCATTCAATACTATTTTCAAACCTAGTGAAGTAAAATGAAACTGAATGATAGACATTGTAGTGATGGAGAATAAGAAACTGAATGATGATGCTTTGAAGATGATTGAAACAAAGTTCTTCTTAGAAATGCTGGCTAGGAAGCATGGACACAGCTCATCCCTCCTTGTATCAGTGTTGTATGTGTGTCTGACATGGACACTCGTCGGACACGGCCGAATACGTATGGGACACGCCGGAATATGCAAAAGAAAAAGAGATAGGACACGGTCTCGAGACAGGTGTCTAAAAACGAACATAGTCCCGACACGGTCACGATGGATATAGGCCCCGAATAGAAAAATCACATTTGAGAATGAAAGGGGAAGCAGAATTCTGAAGTAGTCTAGGAAATGAAAGGTTTTTTTCCCCTAAAAGTTGTTTTCTCGTATACATTTGACTTTTAGATTTTTCTAGAATTCCTTTTTCTATGCTTGATGAAGCAGTCTAGAAAATTGGACCGGATTTAATTTCTTTTTATTATTGTTGTTTTCAGAGTGTTTTGGGAAGCCCAAGGGTTCCCTCATAGGTATTGTTTTATTAATCCTATCATATTTTATGTAATGACAACAGAGCTTAATGGAAAAAAATTGATTATATATTAATGAAAAATATCAATATTTTCATTTACATAGTATTTTAACATAAAAATATATATAAAAATATAAAATATATTTTTTATTATCGTATCTTACCATATACGTGTTCTCATTTCTAAAAAATTACCGTGTCACTATGTCTGTTCATATCGTACCTATATTACCTGTCCATGTCCAAACTTCATAGCACGCTAATGATGATGGCGATTAATGGAAAAGAGAGGCGGGAAGATGAATGGGGTATGCTATTTTCTACAGCTGGTTTCAATGACTATAAGATTACTCTCATACTGGGTTTAAGGTCTCTAATTGAGGTTTACCCTTAATATGAAGTTGCTATAACTCTTTCATGCTTATTTTCACTTGTCTCTCTCCACTTTCATGTTAGAAGAATTTTCGAAAAGCAAGAATCTCCACTATCTTATTAAAGTTATGAAGCAGGGAACACGTGAAGAAGAAGACCCCACCATAATTCGACTATACTCTTTTATTAATTATTCTCTTTTCAAATGTTGACAAGGTAATGAACCAATTTATAAATCTAATTCACTAACAATAAAAAAATATAAAATATGTTATACATAGATTATCGATTCAGCACCGGATATGGGTTCAAATATTTTATCCACATGAGTGTTTTATATTAAAAAAATATTTTTATTTTGAAAATATTTCTGTATTTTGTAACATAATAGTAGAAAGAGTACTCTGCTGGATTTAAACTTCAAACGAATTTGGATTTAATCATGTTAATAGACCTAAATTATTGGTTAATAAAGAATCAAAGTCGATGTATTAATGAATCGCCAAATGCTATGATTCTAAAATATGGTTTTTAAAATTTATTCAGAAGTAATTTACGAGATCATGCAGACTTTTCTTTTCTAGTTATAATGAAAATAAAAGTACGACTAAGTGAATCTAACCTATTCTTAAAATAAACAATTCGAACACTCTTTTTTCCAAAAAGATCAATACACGAAGAACTATACTTAGATTTATTGGATTTGATGCTAAAATATTTGTATTAACCCCAAAACTCTTGGCAGATGGCCAGTGACCCAAGGAAACGACAGAATCGATTATATTTTTTTATATGATCTCTTATTTTATTTTAGATAGACTAAAATTTTTGTATTATGCCGTTTTGACTCCTTTTCCATTTATTTTATTCTATTATATTTATATTATTCTAATTATTCTATGTAATTTTTTTGTTGTAATAAAATATTAAATTATTTGTTATTATGATTATGAATTTTTATTCACTTATGTCTAAACTAAGTAAAAATATATTATATTTATCTAGTTAGCTGTAAATTTTTTTTTTCAGTTGAAAATTCCTTATAATAATTCTTATTAGAATTAGGAGGCAGGTTTCATGTCAACGGCAAAATACATCATTTGTTACAAACGCCTTTAAACAACAAATAAGGGTTCTCTTGAACTAAGAAGGGAAGGAAGAAAGTGAGTAAGTGTGATAATTCCTCATCCTCAAGTTAATCATTTCCATAGATTATTGTCCCAACGAATAATTAATGGTAGGGATGAAATCTTGATAGAATTTGGAAAATTGAGGAGTAAGTCCCAAGTCATAAAATAAGAAAAAAAAACTTAAATTTATCATAATTATAGGATTAGAGAAAGGAATTCACAAATAAGAGTGTTAATGCTACAACTAGCCCATAAATAAGACGAAAATGAGTTTTCTTCATTAATAAATTTTATTTACTTAAGATTCTTAATTTTATTAAAAACTTTTGTTAATTCATATTAAATAAAAAGAGCTAAGTGTGGTTAATTTTAAACTTTACTTTTAATTCACTTTAAAATATAAAGAAACTCATTTAATATATATAAAGTTAAATTTTACAAAACTAAAGGAGATACAGTAATAACAAAGATAATATAAAAAAATGAGATGATAATCTCTTCTTCCAAGTTGGATGTCATAAGTTTATAAATGCCCTTTAGGAAGATGTTACACCTCTGAATCTGAGTTGTTAGATGAATCTCCATCAAATATGTGAAGAAGGAGACTCCACTATAATTCCACTATACTCTATTATTAATTATTCTTTTTTCAAATATCGACAAGGTAATGCAATTTATCAATAAATCTAATTCACAACAATAAAAAAATATAAAATGTTTTAAATGGACGAAAATGACTTTTTCATTAATAAGTTTTATTTACGTAGGATTCTTAATTTTATTAAAATTTTTTTTGAATAATTTCATTTCATATTAAATAAAAAAGAGCTAAGCTTTTGTTACACTATTTTAATTTTAATTTGTAACACTTTATATCCAGCTTAGATGTTAAGACCAAATCTGGAGAGCTACATCAATCATTTCTGAAAAATCCAACCTTTAACCCTTTAAAGTTTAATAGTTGAAAATCATCTAAGTAAATTAAAGCAAACGTGCAAATCCATACTTATAACCAGTAATTTGACATAAAAGACACGATAATATAAGTCTAGATAAAACAGTAGATAACTAAAAGAGAGAGGACCGAGCTCCTGCCACGTTGTCCCCCCTAAGTCTGTGGATTACCTGTAATCCAATAAACAAACTAAAAGAGTTTACAACACAGTGTATAACTTGCATTTTCAATTAATTAATGCATAACAGAAGAAATTTTGGTTTTTCATTAATCAGTCAATTCTCGAAATTAGATATAGAAATAGAAACAGAGGATATCAGATACAATTGCAAACATTTCAACTTCAGATGCAGATTCTTATTCCAACCTCTACGCACTATATAGGGTATCAAATACCCATCCATCCCTACACACCGCATAGTGACTATACGGTACATTTCAAAATAAATGCAGTCCAGCTGCCAGATCAGTGTGCAATAAATCACCAGAGTCAAATATAGGCTTGTGGCTTAGCCACCAAGTTCAGTAGATTATTAAACTACTTACACTTCCTTCCTTTCACAATTTCAACCCAATGTAGATGCAGACTTAACAGATATCATAGATGCGTTTACGGTAATACAAATTCAGATCATGCTCATATAACGAGTCAAACAACAGATTATTCAATAACGAGTCATCAGATAATGGTTTCCTTGTTTAATTCAGATCATACAGACCTTACGGTAGGCCTACGTTCGAGTCAAACAATGAATACGACCTTAGGGAAAAATCTCAATTTTTAGCCCACTTGCCTGTATGGATTCACGAGGCTTAGATGGCTGGCCCATGATGTCCACATGGCCTAGCACACGCCCATGTAGCCTAGATTAGGGTCATACACGGCCTGACATACGGCCGTGTGGCTCAAAATAGTAAGTTACACGGTCTAGCACACGACCCTGCACACGTCCGTGTGACTCAAGACCCCAAATATATCTGACACGGCCTGGACACACACTCGTGTAACTCTAAATCCAAAATAGTGAGTTACACAGCCTACCACACGGCTTACCACACGGCTGTATGGCATTGATAGCCATGTTTTCTAGCCTATGCCGTTCGCAAGTTTTTGAGTTTTCATTATACACTTGATACAGTTTCGACGTAGAAGCAACAACGTTGATTCCGAAACCTAAAAATGACATTCAGTTTCCAAGTTAAACGATTTATTCACAACCAAAATGCTAAAATCATATCCAATAAAAAATTACGTCGAATAAATTCGACACAAAAGTCCAACTTAGAAGTTAAATTGTTACCCTTGCACATAACAGTGAAACATGAACCGAATTTGATGAAGGAATGTTACTATTGAGATTTTCGCCTAAAAAGAAGACCAATTGATTACTCAACAGAAAGTTCAGAATGAAATGGCAGAAGTTTAACCTCGACAAGAATAGACAAAATCAGGGTAAAATAGAAGAGAACAATAACGAATAAGAATGACCCAATTCCTCAAAATCTAGCGGCAAAATTAACAAAAAGAAACAAAAATAAAGAGCACAAGAGGAAGAGGACATGATGGTAATCAGAGAAAAGAAAAGAAAAAGTTGAAAATGTGAAAAAAAAAAGTTTTGGGGAAAAAATTAATTGAATAACTAAAAACTTATTTCTGAATAGCACACCAAAAATATTTCCTTCTTGCTTGCATAGAGACTCGAACACAAGAACACAAAGTATATAGAAGCTTAACCATTGAAACAATAGGCTTATTCTTGACACAAGTTAACACAAAAATAAATTTAAATCGAGAGTTCAAGGATAGGGGTTAAACAAAAAAAAAACTAAAGAAGGAAGACTTGAGCCCTTGATCTCAAACACATAAACAGAACATTTAACCACAGATACAGAGACTTAACTATTGACAAAATTTATGAAACAAATGTTCAAAATTTGGGGTGTTAAAACTCTCTCCCCTAAAAGAAATTTCGCCCTTAAAATTTACCTGACTCAAACAGATAAGAGTACTGCTGAAGAATCGAATCCTCAGGTTCCCAAGTGGCTTCTTCAGTACCATGATTTCGTCATAGGACCTTAACAAGAGGAACTGTTTTCCTCTTCAAGACCTTAACGTCTCAATCCAGAATCTGAGCAGGCTCTTCCTCGAAAGTCAGATCCGGTCGTACCTTAATCTCCCAGATAGGAACAATGTAAGATATGTTTGATCGGTACTGTCTCAACATAGAGGCATGGAACACGTCATGAATACGATTTAACTTAGGATAACTCAAGTTGATAAGTCCAATGCACTTCAGAATACGATAAATCCCAATAAACCTCGGGCATAACTTGCCCTTACATCCGAACCAGAGAACCTTCTTCCAAGGTGACACTTTTTGAAAAACCTGATCCCCTACAGAACATTTAATATATTTCCTCTTTAAATCCACCTATGATTTAAGCTGCTTTAAGACAGTCTTAAATCAATCTAACTGTATCCTCAGTCTTAGAAACCAAATAAGAACCCAACACTTGACACTCACCTAACTCAGTCCAACACAAAGGAGTACGACACTTACGACCATATAGAGCCTCGTAAGGTGCCATTTGAATGCTAGACTGGAAACTGTTGCTATACGTAAATTCAACTAGTGGTAGGAGTTCCTCCTAACTACATCAGAAATCAATCACATAGCTTCGTAACATATCCTCCAGAATTTGAATAACTCACTCAGATTGTCCATTGGTTTGAGGATGATACACAGTAATGAAATCCAATCAAGTGCCTAATGCCTCATGAAGATTCTTCCATAATTGAGAAGTAAAACGTAGTTCTCTGTCAGATATGATTAAGACCGGCACGTCGTGTAGTCTTACAATCTCAGAGACATAGAATTTAGCTAACCTCTAAAGTGAATTATCAATCTTGATAGGTTGGAAATGGGCAGATTTGGTTAATTGATCCACGATGACCCAAAAAAAATCTTTTTTTAGTAAGTGCCAGAGGCAACCCACTAACAAAATCCATCGTCACACGCTCTCTCTTCCAAAGGGGAATCTTTACAGATTGTAGCAAACATGAAGGCAATTGGTGCTCAGCCTTAACTTACTGGCACGTCAGGCAATGAGAAACGAAGGTAGTTACCTCCTTTTTTAAACTGGGCCACCAATATAACTATTGGAGATCTGTGTACATATTATTCCCACCGAGATGCATAGTATAATGACTACTATGCACTTCCCACATAATCGATTGCCTCAACTCAACATTGTTAGGCACACTAATCCTACCCTTAAAACACAGAACATCGTCACTATTCATTCTAAAATAAGAAGTTTCACTATCCTCAACCTATAAAAAATGTGAACCTAGAGGCTCATCGCTCAACTGTTTAACTTGAATCTGATCAACCCGCGCCAGTTTCACTTGTAACTTGGCCAATAGACTACCATTGTTAAACAATTTAGATGATCAAACATCGCTCGCAAGTCAGTCATTGCTCTATGACTAGGACCATCAGCCTCAACATTGTCCTTACCAAGATGGTTCTCTATAGTGCAATTATAATCCTTAAACAACTCAACCCACCTACGTTGCCTAGTGTTCAACTCTTTCTAAGTTACCAGATACTTGAGACTCTTATGATCAGCGTAAATGATACACCTTTTACAATACAGGTAGTGCCTCTAGATTTTTAGAGCGAAGATAATCGCAACCAACTCAAGGTTGTGCGTAGGATAGTTGCCTTCATATGACTTAAGCTGTCAGGACACATAAGCCACAATCTTATCATCTTGCATCAAAATGCAACCCAAACCAACATGCGAAGCATTGCTTTAGACCATGAATTCTATACTGAATTTAGGTTGTACCAGAACAGGTTTCTAAGTCAAAATGGATTTGAGTTTCTCAAAGCTCACTTGCTACTCATCATACCACACAAACAATGCGTTTTTACGTAGCAACTTAGTCAAAGGAGTTGCGATAAACAAGAATCCTTTAATTAACCTTCGGTAGTAACCTGTTAAACCAATGAAACTTTGGATATTAGACACATTCTTTAGCTATTTCCACTCGATCACAGCCTCAACCTTTCTAGGATCAACTCGGATCTCCTCAGTAGATATAACATGCTTCAACAAGGTAACCTCTTGCAACCAGAATTTACACATGCTAAATTTGGCATAGAGTTGTTTCTCACGGAGTATCAATAGCACTATTTGAAGGTGTTCATCGTACTCGCTCTCAGTCTTAGAATAAATCAAGATATCTTTGATGAAGACTATGAAAAACTGATTCAGATAGGACTGGAATACCCGGTTCATCAAATCTCTAAATGCATCTAGAGCATTCATCAAACCGAATGGCATTATAAGTTCTTTGTAATGCCCATAACAAGTCATAAAACTCATCTTGTACACATCAGTCTCCTTAACCTTAAGCTAATGGTACCTAGAACAGAGATCAATTTAGAAAAATATAGGTGTCCCACAGAACTGATCAAACAAATAATCTATTATTAGAAGCAAAAACCAATTGTTCACCGTTAACTTATTAAGCTGACGATAATCCATGCACATTCTTATTGTGCCATTCTTTTTAACAAACAGAACTGGTGCTCCCCAAAGAGACACACTCAGCCTAATGAACCTTCGATCGAGAAGTTCCTAAAGCTGAGCCTTTAACTCCATAAGCTCATTTGGTGCCAAGCGATAATGAGCAATGGACATAGGAGCGGTACCTGGAAAAAGTTTAATACCAAACTTAACTTCCTTGTCCGAAGGTATCTCTAGCAACTCGTCAGGGAAAACATTTAGGAAATCCCTTATAGTTTAAATGTCCTTTATAAAAGGTTTCGCAGAGCCAAAATGAGACACAAAGGCCATATATGCCTCACAACCTTCCCAAACTAACTTTTTGGCAATTAGAGTAGATATCACATTAGAGTGGTAATCTCAATGTTCACAGATCATAACAATCTCGGTATCATTATCAGATCTCAGAGTTACCCTCTTAGCGGCATAGTTTAGACTGACTCGATGTTTTACGAGCCAATCAATCCCTATAATCAGATCGAACTCTCCAAACGAAAATTACATCCAATTAGCTAGAAACATAACATCTTGAATCTTTAACAGAACCTTCCTATAAATTTTACTAACCCAAACTGACTGACCTAGAGGACTAATCACAAAAACTTCTTTAGTAGTATTCTTAGTAGATGTTTCTAAATCTATAGAAATAGTCCTAGATACATACGAGTGTGTAAAGCCAATGTCTACCAAAGCAAAATACAGAACAAAATGAATAAGGAACATACCCGCTAAAATATTGACATCGTCTCTATCTTCGCGGCACCTAATCGCAAATACTAAAGTAGGTTATTGTGCCTTAGTCTGGTGTGCACCTCAGTTTGGTGCTCTCTAACCCCTATTAGAACTATTACCACCTTGGGCCAGACTACAACCCCTAGATGGTTGTTGTACTGCCCTTTGTGATTGCACTAAACCCAAAGTTGGACCTTGTGTAGAAGCTTACACCTGAACAAAATAGAGGGGATAGTCCTTAATGCAATGCTCCATCAACCACAACGTAGGTAGTCCCTCAGTTTCCTCCAACACTCACTCAGATATTGTCTGCCATAGTCACTGTTGCTCTGAATCTCAATCGGTGTAGCAGGTGCCTCAACCTTTGGATGCCCCTCAAACCTAGCCCATTTTTTGGGCCCTGAATAGAACTAGAGGGACCCAAATTCCTCTTTGACTAACTCTAACCCTTCTCTCACTTCCTCCTTTCACGCTCAGTGCGTTTCACCTCTTCAGCTATCTTTGCCTTGTCAACCAAGGCCTTGTATAAATGCTCCTTTTGAGGAGACATCAAAACTCTCAAATCATATATCAGGCTTTCCTTAAGTAGGATGCTCTTCTCATAGTTGTTCAAAACCAAACCAAGACATATATGCTCAATCTCAAGAACTTGGCCTTATACTCGACCACGGTCCTCTCACATTTAACAAAGCTCATAAATGCGTGCTTACGGGTCTCCACATAACTCGCCCTCACATACTTACTCTGGAAGGTGTTCCTCAAGAAATCCCAAGTGATGTGTTTGGGCTGGGTGCCCTCTTAGATGGTTAGCCACCAATGGTAAGCCTCATCTCACAATAGAGACACTACACCCCTCAGTTTCTGTACAAGAGTCCAGTCAATATCATTCATGATACATTTGGTGGCCTCTAACCAGTATTCAGCCATTGTCGGATTGACTCTAGTGACGCCTCTAAAAACCTTAGTATCGTTCGACCGGAATTATTCTGTAACCGGTCCTTGGCCTCCAAATCTAGAATGGGTCCCATCAACACTCTCTAACACTCATAGCATAGCTTGAGACAATGTATTGTCCCTAGCTGTTGGAGTCTAAGACCCAATCTTAGCAGTAAGAATACCAACAATCTTGCTGGTCTCTAGGTTGAGCATACTGCCCATAGAGGATGACTCTGTTCGAGCTCCTTCTTAGCGCCCACGGTGCCCATGAAACTACGTCCACAACTATCGTCCAAACTCATTGTGTTAACTTATCTATAGTGCTAGAAGTTTACAAATCAGTTTAGGTATCTTATTTCACAATTCATATTACAGTCTTTAACTAAGGCCAACAAGTTTAGTTACTATAGTATCTACTAGCTAATTAGTATAACTAAAGCAGAAGTACTTACAAGTTTAGCACCAGAGACTCGGTCTTGTATAAAATTAGTTTTTAGAGTTAATCATATAAACATTTTATTCAAAACCCTACAATTCATAAAAATGAGAGCCTAGAAAATACAACTCGAGTTTTAAAACATGGCTCTGATACCACTAAATATAACACCCCATACCTGGCCTAAACATTAAGACTAAATCTGGAGAGCTACATCAATCAATTCTGAAAAAATCCAACATTTAATCTTTCAAAATTTAATGTTGAAAATCATCTAAGTAATTAAAGAAAATGTGGAAATCCATACTTATAACCAGTAATCTAACATAAAGCAGACGATAATATAAGTTTAGATAAAACAGTAGATAACTAGAAAAGAGATGACCGAGCTCCTGCCACGTCATCTCACCTAAGCTTGTGGGTTACCTATAATCCAATAAACAGACTAAATGAGTTTACAACACAGTGTATAACTTGCATTTTTAATTAATTAATACATAACAAAAGAAATTTCAGTTTTTCATTGATCAGTCAAATCTCAGAATCATATATAGAAACATAGGATATCAGATATAGTTGTAAACATTTCAAATTCAAATGCAAATTCCTATTCCAACCGCTACACACCATCTTCGTCCATCTATACACATTATATAGGGTAGCAAGTACCCATCCATCCCTACACACTGCATACTGACTGTACATCATGTTTCAAAATAAATGCAGTCCAACTGCTAGATCAGAGTGCAATAAATAGCCAGAGTCAGATATAGGTTTGTGGCTTAGCCACCAAGTTCGACAGATTATTAAACTACCTACAGTTCTTTCTTTTCACAATTTCAACCTAATGCAAATGCAAACTTAATAGATATCACACATATGAATACAGTAACATAAATTCAGAGCATGTTCATATAATGCTATCACACTTACCTATCAGATTTCACATCAAATATTTATATAAAACAACAGATTATTCAATAACGGATCATCAAATAATGGTTTCCTTATTTAATTTAGATTATACAGACCCTATGGTTGGCCAACATTTGAGTCTAACAACGAATACGACCCTAGAAAAACATCTTAATTTTTGGCCCACACGCCCGTGTGGATTAACACGGCCTAGGTAGTTGGCTTGTGTGGTCCACATGGCCTTACAAATGCCCATGTGGCCTACTCCAGTGTCACACACGACCTGACACATAGTCGTGTGGCTCAAAATAGTAAGTTACATGGTCTAGCATACAACCCCACACACGCCACTCAAGACCCCAAATATATCTCACACAACCTAGATACACACCCGTGTCATTGGCCCGTATGTCTCTAATTCCAAAATAGTAAGGTACACGACCTAGAAACACGTCCATATGACTCTGAATCCAAAACAGTGAGTTACATGGCCCACCACACAGCCTCACACATGGTCGTGTGGCTCACACGGCTTGACATATAGTTGTGTTACGTCGAAAACCATGTTTTTTGACCTCTTTCGTTCAAAATTTTTTGAGTTTTCATTACACACTTGATACGGTTTCCACGTAGAAGCAACAACGTTGATTCTAGAATCTAAAAACGATATTCGATTGCCTAATTAAATGATTTATTCACAACCAAAATGCTAAATTCACATCTAATTGAAAATTATGTCAAATAACTTTGACACAAAATTCCAACTCAGAAGTTAAGCACTTACGCTTGCATGTAACAACAAAACATGGACCTAATTCAATAAGGGAATGTTACTCTCGAGATTTTCGCTTAGAAAGAAGACCAATTAATTACTTAACAGAAAGTTCAAAATGAAATGGCTGAAGTTTAACCTCGACAAGAACAGAAAAAAAATCAGGCAAAAACAAAAGAGAACAAGAGTGAAAGTTACGCTCTTGGCCTTTCAAACGAGAAAGAACAACCCAATTCCTCAAAATCCAACAATAAAATTAACAAAAATAAACACTAAGAAAGAGCATAGGAGGAAGAAGAAACGATGGTAATCAGAGAAAAGAAAAGAACAAGTTAAAAATGTGAAAGCAAAAAATGAGTTTTTGAGAAAAGAAAATTAATTAATTAATTAATTAAAAATAAAAATCGATTTCCAAATAGCACACCAAAAATGTTTCCTTATTGGTTACATAAAGACTCGAACACAAGAACGCAAAGTATACAGAAACTTAACCATTGAACCAATAGACTCATTCTTGAAACATATTAACGTAAAAAAAAAATTAAATCGAGAGTTCAATGATAGAGGTTAAACCAAAATAAATAGTAAAAATTTAAGAAGGAAGATTCAAACCTCTGATCTCAAACACATAAAGAGAACACTTAACCACAGATGCAAAAACTTAATTATTGATGGAATTTATCAAACAAATGTTCAAAATTTGGGGCGTTACATAATTCACTTTAAAATACAGATAAACTCATTTTCAATATCCATTAGTTTTCTAAGACTTCTCATCAATGGATTTAATATAAACTTTCATGCAATCTTTCTAGTAAGCATAATGGTTAGTTTCTAACATTAGGGATGTGAGATAGATGATCCTTCCTTAGCTTGTATTAAATAACAATAGGGATATTCACTAGCTATGTTAAGTGACAAACTCTAGTGCTAAATTCTGGCTCAAATTGTTGCTAAGAAACAAGCTATGTGCTTGAAAGGAACGGCTAAGGGAGTGGGCACTCCTTCAAGCACTGCAAAAATAGGAATAAAATAATGGACAATAAAGTTTGTTAACACAATTCAGTTTCCTCACGTTTGCTTAGCCTAACTCAATAAGAAGTACCCACTATCTTTAATCACTTACAATAAGTGACACTAAATTTGTCCCATCCTAGTGACAATTTCCTTAATTTTGTACCTTTGAAGACTAGAACCCTCACCACCAAATTCACCCCTATGAACTTAGCGTGTAAAACCACAACATAAATGTTTTACAATCAAATGCACTCTCACAAATAATGTTCCTCACTTAAACAAATTAAGTGCTCTCATTTCTAAGTACAATAAGCTATACAAATCTCTCAATTATATAAAGATCCGATATTTGCTAACATAAAGAAGATCTATCACAATCCCTATTAAATAACAACTAAATAAGCTTAATACAACATAATAATAACAAGCAATGTAAACAAGGACTATTGGTAGCTAGTATTCAACAATTCAATCCAATCCAACTTCCTCGATCCAAGAGATTACATAAGTATGATCTGATCATATCCTCCATATGTGTTTTCTCAAATGATACAATCTTTATTTATGGGCTAGATACATTCTACAATATCAGCATGACTTAAAAATCAGGTTTAATAAATTTCTAATAACACAAATATGGAAACAATCTCGTCCGTCCCAGTAGGTGAGGGAGTGGGCACTCATTTAGCCTCTCCATATTTTTCAACAAGTGACATGCATTAAAAATTGAAATGCAAAATTTGTATTATATATTATGGTAGTTGAACTTTTTTTCTATTATGAACATTTAATAACTATATTAATGTCATAATTAATAGTATAAATATATCATAGGTGGTCTATTGAGCTTCTGGCTTAGCTAGCCTCTCACTTTTGAGGTCAACCATAGGGAGCTACTCACCAGGCCTTATCATATATAGACTTGATATTTTTCTTCATGTGTGCTTTCCAATATGCATAATTTTCAACCTCCAACATAAGGGGATGTGAAGTAGATGAACCTTCCATAGCTTGAATCTAGCAACACAAGGGATCTCCACTAGCTATGTTTAGTGGTAAGCTATGATACCAATTGTTGGTCCGGATAGTTTCTAAGTTACAAGTTGTGTGCTTGGAAGGAGTGGCTAAGAGATGCCCTTAGCCACTCTTTCAAGCACTGTAATAACATGAATAAAATAAGGGACACAAAGATTGTTTACATAGTTTAATTTTCCTATGTCTGTGGAGCCTAGCTTAGTGAGAAATACTCACTACATTCAATACTTACAACAAGTGATTCTTAATCTATCACACACCAGTGACAATTTTCTCATCTTTGTACTTTGAAGACTAATACTCTCCCCACTAAATTGACCCTTGTGAACTTAGCAAGTAAAACCACAAAACAATAGGTTTTACTATCACAATGCACTCATGCAATAAAGTTCATCACTTGAACAGATTAAATGTTATCTCTCTTAATACAATAACCTATACAAATCTCTTAATTTTATAGAATATTTCGAGACATGCTAACATCAAAAAGATCTATCACAATCCTTGCAAAACAACAATAATATACGTTGAATAAATTAGAATAATAATAAATAAGATAAACATGGACTTTTTGTAGCTAAAAATGCAACATTCCAATCCAATCTAATATCCATGATCTAAGCGATTAGATAAAGGTGATCCGATCTGATCCAATCTTATAAATATGTTTCCTTAAGTGATATGATATTCATTGATGGACTAGATACAATCCACATAATCAACATAGCCCATAATTTTTTGTTCAATAAAGTGCCAACAACACAAATATGAAAACTGCATAAGTTGTCGCAGTTATTTAAAGAGTAGGCATTCCCTTATGCAGTCCTTTATACTTTTCATATTTTTTAATCAACAATATTAATATCTTAATTAATAATATAAATATATCATTTTTAATTTATTGAAAATATATTAATATATAAAATTGCCAAAATTGATCAGATTTAAGTTGAAAACGTTATCAAATTTATTACACAAAATGATAAATTCAAAAAAAAACCTAAGAAACTTTGGAGGGGCCGGATAAAAGTTTACCACATATTGATATATTTATGAAGGGGCCAAAACAAATTTTGAAGAATTTTCAGGTGGGAGGCCCTTTGAGATGAGAAGATTTGGTGAATCTAAATTGATTTAACATGAGATTTTGTTTTCTTTTTAATCTTTGGGGACGGGGCTAACTTTTTTACCACTATATTAGTGGGGTTATTTAATTGGGCCACCTTATATTCCAGTAAAGGTAAAATAATGCTAAATTATTATGAGGACATAAATTTAAGTACCTTTAGACACCTATTTGTTTTCCTAAAGATGATAAGCAACACTAAAATTGTATTGTAAAATTATTAGAAAAGCAAAAACGAGAAACGCATTTCATGTAAGCACTGACTAACTTTAATATCAAAAGAAATTATAATATAAGTTATTATTATCACGTTTTACAGCCTATGGAATTAGGATAAACTACCTAGTTAATCACTTAATTTTTAGGGAACTTTCATTTTGGTCATTCAAAATGAAATACTTACAATTTGTTCACTTAATTTTTAGAGCGCTTTTATTTTAGTCACCAAATATTAACTCTCTAACTGCAGTTAACTGTACATGTCATATCATATTTGCACTTTCATTTTGGTCACCAAAAAAAATATATTTTTAAAGTATTGATTGGTAGTAAAAACTCAACAGTTAGTGAAAAAAATGTAGAAACTAAAATAATACACAAAAATGTCAAAGTGTATTTGTTTATCTCATCGCCAAAAATTCTAAATTTTGGTTTTTAAATATAAAATTTTAAATAGTAATATTCAAAATTATAGTAACAAATCAGTTGACATTATCAATGGATAAAAAAATTTCAATAATTTATTTAATTTATTTTGATATTTTGAAATTGTTTTAAAAAATGGGCTGGGCCTCGGGTAAGGCATTTTTGGTCCGGGCCCGGCCTGGCCCGAATTCACTAAATGACAAAAAAATTTTGCTATTTTTTAATATTATTTTCTTGTTGTTTTATCCATATTTTGCTACTATATTACTATTAGTTGCTACTATTTTGTTGTTATCATTTGAATATTGTATAAAACTTATTTTATTATTAATTTTGTTATTATTTTAAATACACTTGTTAATTTTGTTATTATTTTAGAGGTATTTGCTTGTTAAATTGCATCTATCTTAGTACTATTTAAGTCTACATATTTTTTAAAATTTATTTTCAATTTGTTGGAAAATATTTATTTTGATTTTTTAGTATTTTTGATGTATTATATATATTTAAAAATTATATAAAATAATATAAAAATAAATACGGGCGGGCTGGGCCGGGCCCAAGTTTTAGTATTTTTATTTGGGTCGAGCTTGGGCAAAATTTTAAGCCCATTTTTTGGGCTCGGCCCTGCCCGAGCACAATGAATGGGCCTAAATTTTTAGTTAAGCCCGGCCCGAACCCGGTCCGACCCGGCCCATGAGCACCACTATGTACAGTTAACCGCCGTTAGAGATTTAATGCTTGGGTGACTAAAGAACACACCCTAAAAGTTAGATGACCGAATTAAGCATTCATCCAAAATGAAAGTGCCCTAAAGTTGGGTGACTCACTAGGTAGTTTAGCCATAAAATCAAGGGAAAATAGTTGCTACACTATCAGTAGGTAATAAATGTACAATTTAATATTATTGAATATGTATTCCACCTTTACATTTATAATTTTTAATAATTTTATTTAAAAATGATACAAAAAGATAAATATTATAAAATAAAAAGAAATATAGAATGAACAAGAGAGAAAAATAGAAAAATGAAAGGATTATTCAACTTTCAGTTTGGCATATATAAAAGACTTATACATACCCTCTATTTATAAGGCCTCAACCACTATAGGTTACAAAACTCTAAAAAATATAATTAAGGTACCCTATAAATTTTTAGGAGGTTACAAGAGTTACAAGAAAATGAATTCCTGGGAGGTTATAGGGGCTATATGGACATCCATTTTACGACACTCCCCCTTGGATGTCCATAAATAAAAATTTGTCTCGTTAAAACCTTATTACGAAAGGCCTCGTGGGATAAAAACCTAATGAAGGAAAAAGAGTACACAATCTCCTATTACAAGTTGTCTCGTTAAAAACTTTTACTAGGAAAACCCAGTGGGACAAAACCTTAGTTAAAGGAAAAGAGTACAATGTGTTTTAGACTTCCCCTAATAGCAACATCACATAACATCTTTGAGTCGACGTATTTCAATCTTGTGTAATAGTTTTTCAAACATTGAAGTTGACAATGCCTTGGTAAAAGGATATGATAAATTATCACTAGAACAACTTTGTTGAACTTTTATATCCCCTTTCTTATCAAGATCATGAGTGAAGAATAATTTTGGTGAATTATGTTTTGTCCTGTCACCTTTTATGTAACCACCCTTCAATTTAACTATACATGTTGCATTATCTTCGTCTAAGATAGTTGACATCTTTTCTTGTAAAGGCAAATTATATATCTTCTGGATATGTTAGATCAATAACATTAGACAAACACACTCTTAGCTTGCCTCATGCATTATAATTATTTTTGCATGATATGAAGAAACGACAATTTATGTTTGCTTTGTTGAACGCCATGACATGGTAATACCTCCACATGTAAATAAATATTTTATTTGATATCGACCTTTATGTGGATTCGATAAATATCCAACATCAACATAGCTGACTAATAGGAATTTTTAATCATTTGAATAAAATAACCCCATATCAATGGTTCCTTTGAGATATCTAAATACATATTTAGTTCCATTCCAATGTCCACGTGTTAGAGAAGAAATAAATCTTGCTAACAAGTGTACATCGAAAGCTATATCAGGTCTTGTGAAAGCTATATCAGGTCTTGTGTTGTTTGCAAGATACATCAATACCCCTATGGCACTTAGATATGGTACTTCAGAACCAATAAACTTTTCATCATTGTTGCAATGAAAAAATTGATTTTTATTCACATCAACGATTGTGCAACCATCGGGGTACTTAATGGATGTGCTTTATCTATGTAAAATTTCTTTATTATCTTTTTCGTATAAGTTGACTGATGGACATGAATTCCATATTTTAAATGCTTGATTTGCAGGCCAAGACAAAACTTTGTTTTTCCAATACCTTTCATCTCAAATTCTTTCTTTAAACAATTTACTGCATTTTGAAGCTCTTCAGAAGTTCCAATAATATTTAGATCATCAACATAAACAACAATTATCACAAAACTTGATCCAGACCTTTTTATACAAACACATGGACAAATTGGATCATTTTTATAATATTCTTTCAACAAATATTCACTAAGATGATTGTACCACATATGTCCAGATTGTTTTAATTCATAAAAACTTTTATTTAATCTGATCGAGCAATTTTCCTGAGAAACTCTATATCCTTCTGGGATTTTAAATCTTTCTGGGATTTTCATATAAATTTTACTATCACGTGTACCATACAAATAGTATGTAACAACATCCATTAGACGCAAGTCATGTGTCTCACGTATTGCTAGACTAATAAGATATCTAAACGTGATTGCATCCACCACAAGAGAATTTGTCTCTTCGTAATCAATGCTGGGCCTTTGTGAAAATCCTTGTGCTACAAGTCGTGCTTTATATCTTACGACTTCATTTTTCTCATTTCATTTTTGCACAAATACCCGTTTATATCCTACTGGATTTACATCTTTAGGTGTTTGGACTATAGATAAAAAAAAAGCCTCACATTTAGAAAGTGAATTCAATTTTGCATGAATTGCATCTTTCCATTATGTCCAATCTTTTCTATTTCTATATTCCTTAATAGATTTAGGCTCAGGATCCTCGTTTTCTTTTTCTATTTCAATAACAACATTATAAGCAAAATTGTTGTTGACATCTATATTTTTTTGGTTCCATCTTCTTCTTTTTTTTCTGAAGTAACATTATAACAACTCAAAAATTAGTGGTTTCAAAATTCCATTTTTGATGTTCGAGTCTGTAAATATTATTATTTAATTTTTATTAGCTTAGTATGAAGTTAAATAAAATTTGGTTATTTAATTTTGTTAATTGGATAGTTAGTCAATGTACAAGAGTTTCGACCCTAGAGTTAGTGGTATTGAAAAATGAGGTATCGGGACCTTATTTTCGTGAACCAAACTGGTGAATATTTATATTAAATAATTACAAAGTTATATTATAAGTGAATTGAATTTTGGATAACCAATTTTGTTGAATTAGTGTTTAATTAATGTTTAAGGACTAAATTGGAATAGTGGTAAAAGTTCAATTGCTAAAGTATATTTAATCATAACATAGGCAAGAGACTTAAGTGGAAATTAAACCACTATATTAATAATGGTTGATAGTGGTGGATGGATTAGTGATGATTAATATTATAAATTTTAATTAATTGAATAAAACATAAAATAAAATAAAACAAAGTAATAAAAAATTTGGGTGAAAAAAAAGAGAAAGCATTACCTTTCCAAAACTTCACCCCCGATATTTTCAAAGAAGAAGAAGAAGCATTAGGCCTCTAGGAGTTCAAATTTCAATCCCAAAATTGGTTAGTTTAATTTAGTCCTTTTTCTGTAATTCCTATGTTTTTGAGATCGTGAAAATTTAATCTAGCTAGCCCATGTCTCAATTTGTTAAACTGTTACAGTTTTGAAAGTTTCTATAGTCGAGAATTAAAAGTTTTAGGTGTTAAATTAATAGACTTTAAGCTTAGAAGTGAAAAGGGACTAGGTTGTAAAGTTTAATTGCTAGTTTTTGAAAATAGGGACTAAAATGCATAAAATTTGAAATTGGTGTACTATTTCTACAATTATTGATGATATAGGGCCATATAAGGATGTAATTGAGATCATTTCAAAATCAAAGCTCAAATTTGAAAGTTATTGTAAATTCAAATTTAGGGACTAAATTGAATAAAATGAAAAACTTTAGGGGGGTCTAGATAATAAAATCTAATTAATATATGCACATAACAGGATGATATAATATGTATGGAATTGATAAATTAAATTGAATAATTGTATGGATTGGAAATTGAACTAAATCGAAAATAATCAGGGAAAATACAAAATTTTTGAATAGTCCTTAAAGTTTCATCTTGATTGCTTATTTAACTAGGTAAGTTCATATGATATTTTACTAGGTAAGTTCATATGGTATGATTTTTATTAAAATTTTTGTATACTTGAATTATGGACTTGAATATGTTTGATAGTAATTTGAATTATCTACAATTCGATACAAAAAGTGAGATATGGACTAAATCATAAAGAAATGATAAATTTACTGATAAATTAAATATGATGAATTTTAATTTGGGATATTTAATGAATTGATATTTGATTATGACTGATCGAATCGTATTTGTATGAATTTGACTAATTTTTTAGATAGAGGATTAAATTGAATAATTTACAAAAATATGTATGGCCTTGTAATTAAATATGATTTGGATAAAATTTGATATTATACCACCACTGAATTATTACTTGCAGCTATAAAAACGATGCAGGATCGTCAAAAGGGAAAGAAAAGACAAAAGTCAACAACTAGTGATGCAAGTTTTTGGTTTGTATTTCTATAACTTGAAACTAATTATACTTAATGCATATTCATGATATATTGCATTATATAGTATTAAGGTAAGCTATTAATAGAAATTGAGTTAAAGTATGTTATGTTTCGTGATAAATTGATGAATTCGTGTTGAAATGAGAATGATGGGATATGAATTGAATTATGTGATGAAGTTAGAAGTTGGTTACTCTATTAAATGTACATGTTTATATTTCAATAATTGATAGTACACTATAGTGCCAGTTGAGATGCAGGTTAACTAATCCGACTATCCATTCTAAGAATTCGAGTCAGGTTAAGAGGATTTTATCAATGCGATTTGGCTATAAGGTAAATTGGGTATGCATTGTGATAGTATATAATAGAGCATATACCTAATTGAGTCTTTTTGTTCAAACTATGTTATAAGCTTGTAAATATATATATATATATATTTGTGTGTGTGTTTTCATTAAAGAGACATATATATTGTCAATGAAGTCAATTAGCAACTATGCTTTAAGGTGATTGATATAAAATGCTTGGAGTGTTTTGGTAATTGTTAGAAGGTGTATATATATATGAGATGGCATTTTAATGGTTTAATTGATATTGCAAATGGTAGGAATTGAACATAGAAATGGTGTGGTTGAATCTTGATTTGAAAGGCTTGAAAGTATGAAATTTTAGCTTGTGATTTAATAAGTTGTTGATGTGTTTTGGTGCTTGATTAATGCATGTTGAACAGATTGATGTTGGTGAAATTTTCCTTTGTTTAGTTAATGGCATGTACCGAGTAGAGTCACTTAGGTATAAATTATATTACATGCTAGTGATGTATGGTAGCAAATAGGTAACTAAACTCATATGTGGTTGCTATGGTATAGCTTGGTTAAATGACTAATTAAAATGGCTATAAGTGTTATGTGTTTATGATTTGTGTAATGGCATGAATGAATTAAAAAAAATGCATTAGGTAATGTTGATGATTTTAGTTGTTATAGACAAGAATGCTTAGGTGTTGAATGAAATGCTTGAGTTATAATTGTTAAGGCTATAAGTTAGATCAGTTAATGTTTTGGGAATGCTTGTTTGGTGCTAAATTCTTGTCTATAATAGTTGAATGTTATGTGTGCTTGAATGTGTAAAGGCAAATGAGTTTATTTTGTAGGTTTTGGAAGTGTACAATTTTGCCAAAATGAAGGACCTAGTAGTGTATCTTCGGTATCGCTATAATAATCCCTGGGTATTGCGATACCCATTTTTGAAATCTATGCAAATTGGTCTTTAGGTTGGGAAGTTTGGATACTGTCTCCGATATCGCGATTCCCACTTTTGAAAATTTTACAGTTTAGTCTTAGTTTGCCCTCATAATAGAATTGGGCTTTCGTAAACTTGTGTAAGACCCGGTAATGATTGAATGTTGTATTTAATGTATTTTTTCATTTTGGTATGATTAAAATGTTATTATAATAAGCATAATGACATATTTATACAGAATGTGTTGAAGTGGGAAGAATTGTTGTTAGTTGTACACTTGATGTGTTTATATTGAAAATCTAAAGCTTAGCAACTCCAAGTTATAAGTATATGATAAATATGCAAATATCGACATACATGTTTACTTTGTGTAGAATTGTTAGTGCTAATATTACATACTTAAATTCTAGATATACCACTGAGTATTTTACTCAGTGTACAATTTGTTCTCTTTGTGCCCAGGTTAGATTGATTCGAGTTTTTCAAGCATCATCCTCAATATCCAAACCCCAATCTCGATCTTAGCAATGCTTATGTGTTTCCAATTTAGTTTACATTTGGCATGTACCTAATAGGTTAAGTTTTATGGTAACTGAATGATGTTATAATTAAGTGTTGTAGGTTATTAGATACATATATAAATGAAACTTAGATTTACTTTAATTATGAATTGATCATAGTTGCTCTGGCAATGAATGTGACACATTGTAGCTCGGATCGGACAATTGGTCCAAGTATAGGGTGTTACAAACATAACTTATTGAGATCTCTTCGTTATCATTATTTTCATGTACCTGAACCTCTTCTGGTGTTTTTTTTTAGTTATATCTTTGGCCTCTTCTTAAACACTTTCCTCCACAATATGACCGTATTGAATATTTGTTCCTTTCCTTTTACAAGAATTTTTATCTTTGGCATCGACTGGTCTTCCACGCTTCAAGCGTGGATTACTTTCTTTTGCACTAAAAGTTTGTCGTATTGGGACATCAATTCATATTAGAGCATTTTCAATTGGTATGTGAAGTTTTGTAATTCTCTTTAGGTCAGTAAATGAATCTGATAGTTTATTTATAAAATGAATTATCTAGTGAACTTCTGGTTCACATTGCTTTGTATGAGGATCTTATATACTGAGAATTCATTCCAAGTATTTTATTCATCCAACTTTTTATTCTCTCCCCTAATGTTGGGAAAACTATATCATAATAATTGACAACTTATGTGATAACTAAATCTCCAATTAATATCTCAAAAATATTTATTAATAGAAGGAGATTTATATCATTGTACATTTCTAACCTCCTATGAGGACTCACTCATCTTTGTGCATTGTGATGGAGCAATTTGAACATATACCGCACATTCAAAAATTTTAAGATGAGAAATATTTGACTGTTGATCAAAGGTCAATCTTAATGGGGAGTATTTATTATAATTTGTTGGCCTGATGCGCACAAGTGCTACTGTATGCAAAATAACATATCGTCAAGCTGCAACAGGGAGTTTTGTTCTCATAGGTAATGATCTAGCTGTTAGTTGGAGGCGTTAATGATTTATCTAAACCATTTTGTATGTGAACATAAGCTACATGATGTCCAATTTTTATCCCAAATAATCATTGAAAACTTGGGACGTAAAATCACTAGCATTAACAAAACGAATTGTCTTAATTGCATAATCTGAAATTAATTATTTAAACAAATAATCTCGCAAATGACATGTTACGAGTTGATATCACATATGTGATTATTTGTAGATGCATCTACCAATAGCATATAATATAAAAATCATCCACATGGTGGATGAATAAGCCCATATTCATTTTAGAAATGCAAGACATTAAATCTCAACTTTAGTCAGTGAGTTTCTAATAATAATTTTTATTGAGAACTGTTCTACCAGAACTATGGAGATCTTCCTTATTTGCTAGATCATTGGAGGGAAGCTTGCGAGTAGTTCCATCAGAATTAGACGTCATGAAACAAGAGTTCGAGAGAAAGAATTTGGAGCTTGGGAAGAAGATCGAGAAACTAGAAGAGGAAAAGATGTATTTGAGCCTAGACGTTGACGTTCAAAAGATTGAGGTTGAAAAAGTAAGGAAAGAAAAGAGGAAAGTCGAAGAAGACCGAGATGATCTAAAAGAGAATTATAAGAAGATACAATTGTCAATAAAAAAAGCTGGGTTGGGAAAGACTTCAGAGTAATGGCAGCAAGAGATTCAGGAAGAGAGAACCAGAGCTGATCATTGAGAGAAAAAGTTTCAAGAGATGCAAGCACAGAATCAAGCCTTAGAAAGGAGTTTGGCAGAAAGCCAGAAAGAGAAGCATGGATTAAAGATTAAAGTAGTTGAACTTGGATGGTCTCTTTATCATTACCGAAGTCATAACTCTGCGGTCGAATTAAAGGCAAGCTTGGATAAGATCGAGGAAATGAAGCACAATATTGGAGGGTTAGAAGCAGCACTACAGGACTGTGAGCTACAAATTGAGCAGCTCGAGGCGAGAGAAGAACAGTGGAAGAGAGAACTTCACCATCTTCGGGATCAAGTGAGAGATAGAGATCATGTCATGGAACAGGCCCTAGTTCAGATTCGAGAGGTTGCTGAACACTTGCAGGATTTGGCAATACAAGCTAGAACACTGAGTATAATGTATGAGTCATCGTCAAACAAAGGATGAGAGTTAGCATTATTATTAGATAGGGTTAAGACTTTAGGCCTACGGGCGAAAGTTTATTTGTAATCCGTTTTATGAAAATATTTTTGTTCCTTAAATAACATTTTCTAAAATGAAACTGAATCAGAATCGATACCTTTTTGTATTCATGCATTTGCATTGCATCACATCGCATCATATGCATTTAAATCCATAAAAAGACCCTAATTGGGAAAAAATTATTTCAGAGGGTTAACCGGAGATTTGGAACAAAGGTTGGAGAGATTGGAGCAAAGGCAAATACAGATGCAAGAGCAGTTAACCAAGATTCAACAAGATATACGTGATCAAATGTTAGAGCTCCAAAGAAATGTAATTGGCCAGTTGGGGCAATTACTAGCCGAAGGGCTTGAAAAGAAGAAAAGCCCAGTGGTCAACACTGAGGATGATATTGAGGACATCGTTTATTCCCCAAGTTTTACTCCAATAAGCGTCCAAACTTGACCAGACGAGGTACCTGTTACTATTAGTCTCCAACAGCATCAGGCCGGTATAGTGGCACTAGTAAATTACTCGGTGGCTCAGTCGCACTTAGAGGGCAATTCACTAATCTTGTTGCCATTGAAGAAGCAAAGAAGACATGTGTGGAGCTTCCGAAACAGCACGAAGCTTTCAAAAGACGAGAGTGGAGCTCTCGAAGTAATACTTCGAAGACAATGAAGAAAAAGGAAAAAGAGGTGAAAACGATTACCATAAGCCAGCCAAGAGTTACTAGCCATCAGGAATCCAATTCGAGACCGAGTTCTGAAAAACTCACATCTACGCCAATCCCGATGTCGTATAAAGAGCTATATCAAAGATTATTTGACGCACACGTAGTAGCCCCTTTTCATTTAAAACTGTTGCAACCTCCATACCCCAAATGGTATAATCCGAGCACTCAATGAGAATACCATGCGGGAATCACAGGACATTCAATTGAGAATTGCACTGCCTTTAAAAAGGCAATTGAGAGGTTCATTAAGATGGGTGTTGTAAACTTCGGTGGTCCCTCCGGAGCGAAAAATCATTACCCTATCATCTAGATAAAAGGGCAAATTCCATAAGAGAAGAGGGCTTGGGATCCAAGAATGCGCCAAGTTCAGGGCTTTTAAACAAAACTTGATGTTGGAGGATTTGAATGACGTATCCGAAGAAGGAACCAAGGAATAAAAATTGTTGAGCTTTTGCACATTTGGGGATGTTTTGAATAACGAAATTGTGGAAGTGATCCTTGTATTTAAAGATTAATCTAGAGTAATGTTTAGAACACACTTATTGTTTTAAAGCCTAGAAACAATAAGGTTTCATTTGTGAAATAGGCTCATGTTCGGACATCATTGTTTCAATAAAACATATCTTTCATGATTAATGCGAACAAATATTCTTTCATTCTTTTACCGATAAATATTCTTTTGACCTTTAAAATTCTTTCTAAATTGCATTCATAACATGTAAATATAGTCATGCTTGAATTCATTTATTCCTTGTATATTCTTTTGTGCCTATCATGGGTCCCTAAATATCAATGACATCGGCAACGATACTACAGATTCAGAGTTCCTTTTTGAGCGTGACATGTGTTTAGAGGAATCTTAGTACTTTGAAGATGACAGAGATTGTAATCTATCTTCTGATTTGTTGGAAATAGTAAAGCAAGAAGAGCAGCAAATTTTTCCCCATAAAGAGGTGGTAGAGAATTTAACCTTAGAGGAAGGAAAGGTTGAGAAATTGGAACATGCATAACCAGAGAGACAAACAAGACCTTGTTGGGACTATTATGGGAATTCATAGATGTCCATAGGAACGTCAGAAGAACACATGCAAGAGGATTCATAATGACCAGGATAAATAAGAGCATTGGGCACTGTTGGTTCACCATGGAAGGGGATCGCATCAGTTATACTATAAATGCCGAATTTAATGAGCCAAGACTTATAGGGCATGTATGTTATGGGCCCGTCAAAAGTTTCAAGTTGACAATGGTTCATCTTTATGGTTATCGACTGCTCCGTTAAGAGGGTAGAGATAGCTTCAAATGCCAATATTACAAAGTCAATAGTCATCGAATTTCAAAAAAAAAAAAACATCATATCCAACTGCACAATGCCAAAAGTTTGCAGTCTTTTCAAAGATAAGGCGCCATACCACAGTACAACAAAGGTTGCCAAAAGAAAAGAAAAAGAAGAAAAATAAATTATAGAAGATGACCGAGACTGGTAAAAATTGGCATAAGAAACTACCGCTTACTCTCTATGCTTACGCTGGGGCAAACACCTTCAATTCCAGTTGTTTCAAAGGTTCTAACCATTATTCTTGGAATGGGTGCATTGTTTCGCTCTCCTGAGCAATCTGATGTGCCGTCAATAGCTGCGATGGTTAGCTCCAGGCGGTGGCCATTGATTTCCAGCAATGGGGCATTAGGCTGTACATAGTCTCTGAAGCTTAAAATGATAGATTCTTTCTTCAAAACCAGTTTCTGACAAAGTGGATGACGGTATCATGAATGAAGCTCTCTTAGACTTCTATACAAGTTCAGGGAAGAGGAAACCTAATCAAATCATTATTTTCAAGGATGGGGTTAGCGAGTCTCAATTCAATCAAGTTTTGATCAAGTTGTTGAGGCTTGCAAGTTTCTTGACGAGAAGTGGAACCCTAAAGATTGTGGTTATTGTTGTATGAAAAACCATCATACCAAGTTTTTTTTTCAGCAAGGATCTCCTGACAATGTGCTACATGGTACTGTCATTGAAAACAAAGTATGCCATCCAAAGAACAATGATTTTTACCTTGGTACCCATGCGAGAATGATTGGAATCACGAGGCAGACCCACTATCATGTTTTCTTAGACCAGGCTGGGTTTTCGGCTGATGATCTGCAAGAGTTTGTTCATTCTCTATTCTATATGTATCAAAGGAGCACCACAGCCATATTTGTTGTGGCTCCTATTTGCTACGCTCATTTGACAGCTTCACAATTGGGGGAATTTATGAAGATTTGAGATGTTTCAGAAACATCATCGAGTCATGGTGGGATGTATGCTCTGGGAGTAATCTCTGTACCTCAGCTTTTCAGATTGAAGGATAAAGTCAGCAACTTCATTTTTGTCTGCTGAGAATCAATGAACCATCTTTTTGTAGGGTTTGAAAAACAACAACCAGGACTGCTGCTGGGGCAATCCTTTTCTCATGGGTTTATGAATCAAGATTTTTTCCTCCAAGCTTTGATGGAGTCAAGAATTGAATACCTCTAGTAAACTTAACTTGAAGTATTCATCCTAAGCAAATGTACCAAAATGGATGACACAGACTTATGACAAAGAAGGTTCGTCCAAAAGAATTTCATGAAGGAAACCTTGTGCTGAAAGAGATCCTTCCCATTCAAAAGGATGCCGAATTGGGAAGGGTCATATGTTGCGAAAAGGGCTTTCTCTAGAGGTGCACTGATTTTTGACAAGAAATGGATAGGAAGAATTTATCTGATCCAGTGAATTCGGACTCAGTCAAGGAGTACTTTGTCTGAAAGAGAAGGGAAGCCAAGGTGAAAACCCGTAAAGGGCACTTTGGGACTTCTATTTCAAAAAAAAAGGAGAGGCCAAGGTGAAAACCCGTAAAGGGCGCCTTGTGACCAAAGGGATTTTGAGTTGAAAACCCGAAAGGGCAGCTCAAATTTGGAAAGTCATGCAGTGACCTTGCTATACCGGATTCGACGAGAAGTGAAGTATGTTACATATCGAGGCATCAACGAATTACTTTGGATCTTTTAAACACATGTTGAACTCAAGAAAGTCTTCATGGATCTGGTGTATAGACGCTCAAGCGGCGATATCTGGGGCATCTGATTTCTATCCTATTTACTATCTTTGGATTCTTTTTCTTCGCAAAGATATGTTCTCAATTTAATCTTTTTGCATTCCTTCCAATAATTTGTCCGAAGCTAATTATCCTCAGGATCAATTTATTTGTCTCCCATTATTCATAAAGCATGTTGCATTGAAATGATGATAGATGAACTGAAATATCTTCACAAACGAAGTTTTGCATATTACTCTAGAAATTTCTAGATAATACAAGAAACTGAAACAATTTATTTTAAATTAAATAATCTTCTGGTTGTTTAATGGATGTCCGTATAAATTCTCAATTAATTTCAACATCATATATGATCCAAGATAGTCTAATCAATTATGCCAATACTAGTGAATGTTTTGTCACTATCTCATGTGTCAATCATATAAATGTAATGTATTCCTTTAGGGAATATTTATAATACAAATATATAAGTATCTTATGTCATTTTTGTACATGATTTTAATGTAAAACACATAAATATTTCCTTCAATATATATATCTTCTCAATCTAAAAATAATAATATTATGTTCTACAGTATTTTGCATAATAAGGAGGTGCAACATTAACTCTTCAAGAGATTTTACAATATGATGTAATATCTTAATGAATGCGTAACTTATTTTAAATAATATGCAATTTTGCAATTCTTTTCAACATGGATGATAAAAATTTTGGATCCTTAAAAACTTTATTTATTTTGTAGGGTGTGCTTTGTATTCTTCTCTCAGTTAAACTCTGCTATCTTTTTCCAGTTAAACTTTGATTATTCCAGGGATATTTTAGTATAGAACTCAAATTTTAGCCTATGTAAAGGGGTCTTGTATCCTTGTTTTGATAGACCAATTAGTGAGGACTTTTGTTTGAGCGCGACAAGATGTAGTTGCATATGAGTTTTGGTGAGAGTTTCGCAGTAATTATGAAGGGTATTTTATACCCTTTTTATGAGTGTCCTATAAGATTTATGGTTTTGTTTATAGGTTTACTCGTGAAATTTTGACCTTTGTATTTGGGGTTTTTAGGTAATGTATAGGCTGTACATTTAACTTTATTGTTAGCTCGATAAATCAAACTGGAATTGTCAAGAGTGGGTGAATTGGTTTTGTAAAAAAATGTGAAAGCTAGAAAAAAATTTAAAAGATCAACATGATAATTTAGAGTGGTTTGGCCCCAATTGTCTACTCCACTACCTTAGCAAAGAATATAGAAATAGTAAGCTCAAAGGTTGTGTGATTGATGATTTTTGCTTGAAAGTGTTTTCTTGTTCTTGTAGGATCTTTAGAAGTTGAAATTTATACCTCCAAATTGATTTCCAATCATTGTGGTTGTTTGTGTCATGAATAGAGCCGTTGGAGATGTAAAAACTAGAGCATTTAATTCACCTGCAACATCAAGTATTGATACCATATAAAAAGGTATCGATAATTTTTTCAATAAATGCTAAATTCAATTGCTGTTGGAGTTTAACTATCAATACAAAAACAATTTTATCGATACTTTATGAAAAGATATCGATACTATAACAATACTTTGTAGGTTTTGTGAGAAATAGAATGCTATTTTGGTATTACTTTTAAGAGGGGGTATCAATAATTCAGAAAATATCGATACTTGACCAAGGTATCGAGACTTAGTAGGGTTTGTGAAAAATAGAATGCCATTTTGGTATCGCTTTTAAGAGAGGGTATTGATAGTTTAAAAAATATCGATACTTGGCCAAAAAGGTATTGATACTCTTCAGCCTGGAGCAATTTTGACTTTTTTGAAAATTATTTGATTTGTTAAAAGTCTTTGTACTAAGTGAAAATTATTTTTAACTTGATTTTAAAATTGTTCCAAAAAATTTTTGAGAGTTCAAAATAGATATACAAAATATTATCTCTTAGGCTTCAATTTTAAACAAATCATTTTGTTAATTTTGTTTAAGTTTAACTTTTATTCAAAAACATTTCAATTTGTTATATAAAAAAATTTTATCAAATAAAGCTTGGTTTAACATTTATTTTTTTCCATATTGTACTCTCATTGTTTACTCATTTAGTGAAAATTCAAAGCCTCATTTGCCCGTAGTTTTTCCCTCTTTGAGGGTTTTCCACGTAAATTGTTTGAATTCGTTCTTCTCTACTTTTATTATCTCGTTGTTTATACAGGTCGATCCCTAACAAACTGTGGTATCACAGCTAGTTTAATTTTTGTAGATCAGCCCGTTCAGAAATGGTAACAACAAGGTTTGACATTGAGAAGTTTGATAGTGGCACATATATCAATCTGTGGCAAGTTCGAATGATAAAAATTCTAGTTCAGATCGGCTTGAAAAAGGTCATCATTGGGAAAAAGCCTGAGAATTTAGATCAGACAAAATGGGAAAAGCTTGATGAAAACACCTTGTCTGCAATCCAATTGTGCCTCGTGAATAAGGTATTGTAGGAGGTATTGATGGATAAAACCTCATCCACCTTGTGGAAAATGTTAGAAACTTTTTATGTGACTAAGTCTTTGGCTAACTGTTTAGTGTTAAAACTTCTATTGACGTTTCGTATGAACGAAGATGAGCTTTTTATTGATCACATTATTCAATTTATTACTCTTTTGAATTATTTAAATAATGCTAAGTTTAAGATTGACGATGAAGATTAGACTATACTATTATTGTGCTCTTTACCCTCTTCAATCAAGTCTTTTAAGGATACCTTGATTTATGGTAGAGGCAAACTCTCGTTCGAGGATGTGAAGGGTCATTTGTTGAGTAAATACAAACTCGACAATGAGTTTGGTTCAGATAGCAATATAGATAGGCAAGCTTCCATTTTGGTAGCATCAAATAAGCGAGACAAAAGGTGTTGTCGAGTTTGGTTCAGATAGCAAGGCAGATAGTCAAGCTTCCATTTTGGTAGCATCAAAGAAGCGAAACAAAAGGTGTCGCTATTGTAAAAAGTTAGGTAACACTAAAGTAGATTGTTATAAACCGCGAAATAAAAGGGCTGTTGAGAGTAACAAGGAAGATGTAGCTGGTGCTAATTTGGCCAACAAAAGCGGTGATGATTTCTTGTTAGTGTCAACGAGCGATAGCTCTAAGCTTACGTCCGAGTGGATCCTAGATTCGAGATGTTCTTTCCACATGTGTCACAACTGAGAATGGTTCTCCACATATAGTTCAATTGAAGGTGGAGTTGTGCGCATGGGAAACGATTCATCCAATAAAGTAATCGATATTGATACTGTTAAAATTAAGATGCACGATGGGACAATTAGGACACTCTCAGATGTCTGGTATGTACCTGATTTAAGAAATAATCTCACCTCTTAGAGTATTTTAGACTCGAAAGGTTACAAAATCAACATTGAGTCGAGCGACATTAAGGTGTCTCGTGGGGCTCTTGTTCTGTTAAAAGGTAAAAGGACCAACAGTCTTTATATTCTAGAAGGTTCTATAGTGACCGATGAAACCGAACATCCCTTATCCATTATAGAGTCGAAGTCAACTCGTTTGGAGTGGAGGCAACTTGGTCATAGTAGGGAGAAAGGTATGACCGTTTCGTTGAAGAAAGGTTCTCTTGCAGGTTTTGAAAAGTTAGGGCACTCTGTTCGTGAAAGTCAAACCAAAGTTAGTTTTGATTTGGCAGTGCATAGATCGAAGGCTAAAAGTCTTCCTGCATCTAAGCATAGATTCAACTTAGTTAATTCCCTACATAGTTCAAGATAGGCCCGTGGCAAGCTTTAGCAAAGATGATGTTGTGGAAATACGATTCAAGGTGGATATTTGTTGAGTATGCCTCATATTTCAGTCAAATTTGAGAGGTAATCTCCCAGTTAAACTCTATTTATCTATTTTAGTGTAGTTTTGATTAATCCAGATTTTTTATTATTATTTGGCCTACGAATTTAGCCTATAAATAGGCTCTTTTACAACCTTAGAACATATACCCATTAAAAAAGATTAATACACTTTTGGAGAATTTTGTGTCTACGTTTTGAGGGTTCTTTATTTTTGGGTTTTAAGGTTTAGCTTTTATCTCCATCTTTTATACTCTTTGTTCTTTTGTCATTATAGTAAAATTACTTTTTCCCGTAGTTTTTTTTATCTTTTTTAGAGGGTTTTTTCTATGTTAAATTTGTGTGCTTAATTTCTCAATTTCTTCTACTATTTTTTACTTGTTTGTTGCTTAATTGAGTCAATCTCTACATATTCATTTAAAAGAAGATGTATATTTGTATAAAGAATAAGTATAAATAATATATAAATATAAAACATAGCAAAAATAAATTCATGTCATTACTCAATCACTTTAACAAGCATGCAGTTAGATAATTTTTTATATACCATAACGCAATAAAATACAAAATATTATAAGGTCACAATAAGATATTAAACTTGCAGCTATAGAGGTTTAAAATCAAAATTTTCTAACCTCCAACTCTTATAGCATAATTTTAAGTCAAATTTTATTATCATGCAATATGGAGTCTCTAGACTTTGCAAAATTTAATGTTTTAAACATGCTACAGGCATGTACACGATGCATTCATATTTATCATAATGTTTATTAGCATCATCCTTTTTTTAGCTTTATATTTTTCCACAACTAATGGGATTATAATGTCAATATAAATTGTAACAATTTATAATTTCATTGTCATTCCTTTTATTTTATATCTACTAAGACATTTACTTCTAAAAATATCTAAATCAATGAGAGGTCCATAATGTCATTAACTTAACAAAAGAAATATAATTTCTATAAAATTATGTGCAATATCCCCTTCAGGGAATATGTCAAAATTCTCAAATATCCAAATTGATTTCAATGATAAAAAAATGTGTATATACGTTGTTCCCTTCCTTCTTTTTTTTTTTTTGTTTTAATCAAACCTTGGCAAAATACTCAATCAATATGCCTGTATCAAATGATTTTTGAGTATCACATAAATATTTTTGTTCTCTTTGAAGGGCTATTTGGAACCCTTTAGTGATTCTCTTATTTAAATTTTGTTTGAACATTTTCAAATATTTATAATGTTCCAATAACTATAAATGAATGGGTGTAATTAATCAAAAGATTATATTGTTTGATTTTTTGAAAAGGAATTATAACTATTTAAATAATTTTATTTGAATAGTTATAATTAAATGAATAATTATGTGTTTATTTTAAAGACATTATTATTCAAAAAGACACCTATTGATGAAAGATGTCTCTATGAAGAGACATGAAAATTCCTATAAATAGGAATGAGATTTCATTTGGAAATCATACCAACAAATTCTAATATTCTTTCTTTCTTTCCTTCATTTTCTAATATATTAGATTATTCTATAAAGTATTACTGTAGAAATCCTTTATAGAAATTGAGTTTCTTGTCATACATTGCTCAGTGTGTAATGGGCTATTCTCGTCAGTGCAAAACACAAATAGCCATTGGCTTCATTGTATCCTCGAAGTTAATTTGCTTGAAACTCGTTTGCACACCGAAGATAGGTGGGGGCGAATATAACCTTAAAGATAGTGACTTTATACATGCTTTGGAGCCTTATCCTATTTCTTCTTCTGTTCGAGTTTTGTTCGTGTGTTCGAGATTTTCCTCACCGGAGATTTGTACTAGCAATTTTAAGGTTATAGTTTATGATGACTACCACAACTTATGAAAGTGGAACACTAAGGGAGTTGGCTTCCAATTTTGTCAAACTTGATCGGTTTGATGGTGACAATTTTCGACGATGGCAAAAAAAGATGCACTTTCTATTATCAACTTTGAAGATTGCTTATGTTTTGGATACTCCAAGGCCTGACGAGACTGAAAACGAATCTGTTACTGCAACCTGAGAAAGACAAAAATGGGACAATGCTGATTACATGTGCATGGGCAACATATTGAATGGTTTATCTGATGGTTTTTTCGACACCTACCAAAACGAGGTCACCGCTAAAGAATTATGGGACAAATTGGAGACAAGATACATGACCGAGGATGTTACAAGTAAGAAATTTCTTGTTAGTCGTTTCAATAATTATCAAATGGTTAATGGTCGTTCTGTTATGGAACAATTCCGTGATATTGAAAAGATGCTGAATCAATTCAAGCAATATGATATGAAAATAGATGAAATGATTGTTGTACCTTCCATAATAGACAAACTTCCTCCATCTTCGAAAGACTTTAAAAGAAGTCTAAAACATAAGAAAGAGGAAATATCTCTTGAGGCTTTGGCAAATCATCTTCGTATTGAAGAAGAATATCGAAAGCAAGATCAGAATCTAAATTCTGTAAATGCCAAAGTGCATGTTATGGAGGAAGTACAGACTACTAAACCATTCAAGAGAAAGTTTAAACAGACTGATAGAGCACCTAAGTTCAAAAAGAAACAAAAGGGCTCATGCTATCATTGTGGTAAGCTAGGACATTCCAAGAATGAATGTCAATTTTTAAAGAAGAAATCATCTTCTAAGGCTGATAATAACGAAAAGTTCATTGCAATGATATCTGAAATTAATATGGCTCAAGATGATAATACATGGTGGATTGATACCAGAGCAACCAAACATGTGTGCAAAGACAAAAGAATGTTCACAAAGTTCACACAATGTGAAAATGACAATGTCTTGTACATGGGAAAACCTTCCACCGCAGCAATCAAAGGCAAAAGGTCTGTTGAACTACAATTCACTTCTGGAAAGGTTTTAACCTTAAATGATGTATATTATGTACCAAAAGTTAGAAATAATTTAGTGTCTAGAAGTTTGTTAAATAAGTTTGGTTTCAAACTTGTTTTTGAGGCAGATAAGTTTATTTTGTCTAAGGGAGGCATTTTTGCAGGGAAAGGGTATATGTATGAGAGTATGTTCAAACTAAATATTATTAATAAGAATAAAAATACTATCTCTGCTTATATGGTTGAGTCTTTTTGTTTATGGCATTATAGATTAGGTCATTTGAATTATAGGAAATTGAATGACATGTATAAGTTAGATTTAATTCCTGTTTTTAATAATAATATTAGAAAATGCAATACATGTATGTTGACTAAAATTACAAGAAACCCTTTCCCTAAGGTTAAAAGAAATACAAAATTACTTGATTTGATACATAGTGATTTATGTGACATGCATAATACTCCTACATTAGGTGGAAAGAAATATTTTGTTACTTATATTGATGATTACTCTAGATATTGTTATGTATATTTATTGCATTCAAAAGATGAAGCACTTGATAAATTTAAAGTTTATAAATCTGAAGTTGAACTTCAGTGTAAATCATTTATCAAGTGCTTAAGATCGGATAGAGGTGGAGAATACTATAATCCAAGTTATTTTGAATCCACTGGGATTATCCATCAAGTTTCAGACCCCTACACACCACAACAAAATGGGACTGAAATGGTAAATTCAATGTTATCATATTCAGGTCTTGGGCAAGGTTTTTGGGGAGAAGCTGTTCTAACAGCTTGTCATATATTGAATAGAGTTCCTAATAAGGAAACTAAAATAACCCCTTATGAACAATGGAAGAAAAAGAAACCAAACCTTAATTATTTGAAGGTTTAGGGTTGTAGAGCTATTGTCAAAGTTCCAACACCTAAACGTAAAAAGTTAGGTGAAAGAGGAATTGAATGCTTATTTATAGGATATGCACATAATAACAAGGCATATAGGTTCATGGTAATTGAACCAAATGATTCAATTTCAATTAATACTGTTATTGAATCAAGAGATGCTATTTTTTTATGAAAATAGATTTAATTCTATATCAAGACAATTACAACCACAACAATTGATTCATTCTTCAAATGAGAATGAGATTTCATTAGAACAAATTGATAATAATGATGAATCTTGTCAAGAATTAAGAAGAAGTAAGAGGATTAAAAAGGTCAAAGATTTTGGACCAAATTTCATTATGTTTCTTGTAGAAGGAAAATGTGAAAGTATATGCAATAAGATACCTTATTGTTATAATACGAAATCTGATCCTATTACATTTGAAGAGGCAATGAAATCTTAAGACTCTGCTTTTTGGAAAGAAGCAATAAATGATGAGATAGATTCAATAATGGGAAATCAAGCTTGGATCTTAGTTGATCTTCCACCGGGTTCCAAACCAATAGGTTGTAAATGGATCTTCAAAAAGAAAATGAAGGTCGATGGAACCATTGATAAGTTTAAAGCAAGGTTGGTAGCCAAAGGTTTTACATAAAAACAAGGTATTGATTACTTTGATACCTATGCTCCAGTAGTAAGAATTGCTACAATTAGACTCTTAATATCACTTAACTCTATATATAATTTGGTTGTTCACTAAATGGATGTTAAAACTGCATTTTTAAATGGTGAATTGGAAGAGGAAGTGTACATGGAACAACCGGAAGCATTTGTTGTTCCAGGACAAGAGCATAAGGTTTGTAAGCTTGTTAAATATTTATATGGACTTAAACAATAACCAAAATAGTGGCGCCAAAAGTTTGACAATGTTGTTTTAGCTAATGGCTATAAAATAAATGACTCCGATAAGGGTATATATAGCAAATTTGAAAATGGAAAAGGTGTCATAATTTGCTTATATGTAGATGACATGCTCATTTTTTGCACAAATTTGGAACAAATAGAAAACACAAAGAAATTCTTGTCAAACAACTTTGCTATGAAGGATATGGGTGTAGCAGATGTTATTCTTGGGATTAAAATAACCCGAGATGAAAGCACTATAGCTTTATCACAATCACATTACATTGAAAAAGTGCTTAAAAAGTTTGATCTTTTCAACTGTATACTTGCATCTACACCCATGGATCCTCAAATAAAATTAGTATCTAATGCTGGTAGAAAAATTGATCAATTAAAATACGCAAGTCTAATTGGTTGTCTTATGTACGTAATGACTTGTATAAGACCAGATATTGCATAAGCTGTTGGGAAATTGAGTAGGTACACAAGTAATCCAAGTAGCTTGCATTGGCAAGCTTTGAATAGAGTACTTAGGTACTTAAAGAAAACTATTAACTATGGATTGTGTTATAATGGATACCCTCTAGTTTTAGAAAGGTATTCGGATGCTAGTTGGATTACAAGTTTGGAAGATCATGCATTTACTAGTGGATGGATTTTCATTCTTGGTGGAGGAGCCATTTCTTGGGGTTCCAAGAAACAAACATGTATTACTGTTTCCACCATGGCAGCAGAATTTATTGCATTAGCCATTGCATCTAAAGAAGCAGAATGGTTAAGAAATTTGCTTTATGATGTACCTTTATTGCCTAAGCCAATTTCACCTATTTCTATCCGTTGTGATAGTGAGGCTACTCTAGCAAATGCATATAGCCAAGTATATAATAGAAAGTCTAGACACCTTAGATTAAGACATAGTTATGTCTGACAATTAATTTCTGATGAAGTGATCACTATTAATTATGTGAGGTCAAGTGAAAATTTGGCAGATCCTTTAACAAAAAGTCTTGCTAGAGATACAGTAAAAAGGAGCTCAAAAGGGATAGGACTCAAGCCCATTAATTAGAGTCACCCATGATGGAAACTCGACTCAATGCTTGGTTTAACATCAAGTCTTGAGTTCAATGAGACAAAGTACATCATTAGTATGTGACTGTTAGCACTATAAATAAATCCATCCTAAGATTAAAGTACTAGGTACCGGCAATGATAAGGGAATGATGAGTAATGTACTCTTAATGGACCCATAACATAAATATGTTAGAGTGTTATAATTACGAGAACACTCTTGATGGGATCTACCTATGCGAGTGGAAGTATGGCCGCTTCTAGGAGCTCAAGGGCTTGGTTCTGACAGTACTCATGAAAAGAGGACACAGACAAATGGCCATAATAGTGTCCCTAGATACTATGCATTGACCGATGTTGAAATCATTTTGTGAGATGTGTTCGTTAATCAAATGAAATAGTTGGTTCAAAGCTTAGTCTACCATGCAATTCCGATTAACTTTAACATGTTTTCACTAAGATACCTTCATTTATGCAAATTGATTTCCAAGAATATCAAAATCTAAAATATTTTGAAAATGGGGGGAGATTGTTGGAACATTTTCAAATATTTATAATGTTCTAATAACTATAAATGAATGGATGTAATTAATCAAAAGATTATATTGTTTGATTTTTTGAAAAAGAATTAAAACTATTTAAATAATTTTATTTGAATAGTTATAATTAAATGAATAATTATGTGTTTATTTTAAAGACATTATTATTCAGAAAGACACCTATTGATAGAAGATGTCTCTATGAAGAGACATGAAAGTTCCTATAAATAGGAATGAGATTTCATTTGGAAATCATACCAACAAATTCTAATATTCTTTCTTTCTTTCCTTCATTTTCTAATATATTAGATTATTCTATAAATTATTACTGCAGAAATCCTTTATAGAAATTAAGTTCCTTGTCATACATTGCTCAGTGTGTAGTGGGCTATTCTCGTCAGTGCAAACCGCAAATAGCCATTGGCTTCATTGTATCCTCGAGGTTAATTTGCTTGAAACTCGTTTGCACACCGATGATAGGTGGGGGCGAATATAACCTTAAAGATAGTGGCTTTATACACGCCTTGGAGCCTTGTCCTATTTCTTCTTCTGTTCAAGTTCCGTTCGTGTGTTCGAGATTTTTCTCACCGGAGATTTATATCATTCCACTTTATACGAGAGGAAAAAATTATTATAGCCACAGTTATCATTTTTTTCCTTTTTAAGATTGATTATTTAATGCTGCATTCACTTCAGGGAATGAAATATATCTAATGATAAATTTTCTTATCATAATTTTCTTTCAAAACTAATTCATAATTTTAAAGAATCTTTTACACGCTTTCTTAGTCAGGTTGTAGCAAAAAAATTCATTCTACAATTTTCAAGCATGTATAAATTTAAACTCCAAACTAATTATTGCATATAATACACCTTTATAATAGATAAGATGATATAAGAACAATAATATATTTTAATCAAAATTAAAACTAAACCAATCAATTCTATAAAAAAACATATACCTCCACGTAGAAATCCCAACAATTAAACTCAAGAAAGGATTGATAAATTCATAGAGATGCAAATAGAGAATTATATAAATTTAACTTCTTAATAGAAATTGAATCAAATTTCAAAAAAAAAAAAAATATTAGACTGACTTAGATAATTGTGGATGAGAAGTAAAGACTATGAACATTCTTTGTAGTGAAAAGAAAGTGGTCGTCCCCAAACAAATCTCGAGCAACCACCATGATTTTTTGAACCAAACAATTAAATTCCAATGCTTAGAGCTCAACAAAATTTTGACACAAACTAAAAACCTATTACTCGTTAACAAAATTATACTGATAACGTATTATAAAAAAAAATATAAAATAAAGAAGAGAAAAGAATAAAAAATAAAATGATTATTCAACTTTAACTTTTGGATATATAAAAGACTTATACATATCCCCTATTTTTTGGGCCTCAACCATCATAAGTTACAAAACTCAATAAATATAATTAAGGTTGCCTATAAATATTTAGGGGTAGAAGAGTTGCAAGAAAATAAATTCTTGGCAATTATGGGGCTACATGAACATCTATTTTCCAACAATAAAAATATTATACTAATAATATCAATTATAATTTAAGAGAAATGATATTTCTTTAATTTCATAATTGTTTTGTTTTAAATGTTGATTGAGACAACACTGGATGGAAGATTAATTCGCCTTTGCAATATCTTTAATGCTATTTCTTTATCGTTGGGCTCATTTACTATTATTACAATGAACAGATTTAACTCCATTATTGAGACGTTTCAGCATGGGAACCAATGGCCACGAAAGGGCATAAAAATATTCAATAAATAGAAATTTTCAGTGCTGTGCGGATTCAGAGCAAAGTCATACTTACAGATATGTTTCACGGTCTATAAATAGCAAATTCCAGTGCTACGTGGGTTCAGAGCAAGGCCGAAAGACCTTGGCTAAGATGGATATGGTGAATGCGAACGGAGAGCATGTTAATGAGCTACTTCAAGCTCAAGCTCACGTTTGGAACCACATTTTCAATTTCATAAATTCCATGTCTCTCAAATGTGCAATTGATTTAGGTATCCCAGATATTATTCAAAATCATGGCAAGCCCATGACCAGTACTGAGTTGGTTGCTGCAGTGCCAATGCTCAACCCTACCAAGGCATGCAACATCTACCGGCTCATGCGTATTTTAGTTCATTCGGGCTTCTTTGCACAACGAAATTTATGCAATGATGCTCAAGAAGATGGTTATGTTCTTACGAATGCTTCTCGTCTGCTACTTAAGGATAATCCCTTAAGCGTAACACCTTTTTTGAAAGCTATGTTGGATCCTATTTTAACAGAGCCTTGGCATTGTTTAGGCACCTGGTTCCAAAATAATGATCATACACCATTTTATACCACACACGGAAAAACATTCTGGGACTATGCCGGACATGACCAAAAGCTAAACAGTTTGTTTAATGAAGGCATGGCTAGCGATGCTCGATTGGTTAATAGCATTCTTATTGACAAGTGCAAAAAGGTGTTCGAGGGATTGAATTCTTTGGTGGATGTTGGAGGTGGTACCGGAACATTGGGCAAGGCCATTGTTGATGCGTTTCCACACTTGGAGTGTATTGTGCTTGATCTTCCTCATGTTGTTGCTAACTTACAAGATAGTGGGAACTTGAAATATGTTGCAGGTGACATGTTTAAGGAAGTTCCAGCTTCAGATGCAATTTTACTAAAGGTTTTTTGCTAAATCTTTTATCAATTATCTCTGTTTTAACAATAATGTGCAATAGATATAATCATATCATTTTGATCAATGAATGGGTTATGCTTTTGTGTTAATTAAACAGTGGATATTGCATGATTGGAATGATGATGAATGCTTGAAGATTTTGAAGCGATGTAAGGAGGCAATGTCAAGACAAAACAAGAAGGGAGGAAAGGTGATGATAATAGATATGGTATTGACGAAGAATGAGAAAATGAATGGTGAAGCCTTCAACTCGACAGAAACGCAGCTATTCTTCGATATGCTGATGATGGCTTTGGTGACCGGAAAAGAGAGACAAGAAGAAGAATGGGCTAAACTATTTTTTGCTGCAGGGTTTAGTAACTACAAAATTACTCCTATTTTAGGTTTGAGATCTCTTATTCAAGTTTTTCCTTAAGTCTGAAAGAGAAGTCATGAACACTAAATATGAACGTAAAACTGATACGAATAAAACTAAAAAGTTTTACAACTCTTATATTATTTGTCTTTCTCTAATTATGATTTATCTCATAGTTTATCAAATAAAATATCACTTTGGTTTTTGGACCAATAATGACATTGCAATTAATGGCTACAGTAAGCTAATTAGAATGAGAAAGAAAATAATTGAGATTTTTATCAAAATAAAAAAATAATTATGAGAATGATATATGATAATTATTTATGAAAATGAAGTCTATTTTACAATATCATTAAGTGCTGCTAAGCTGTTAGACGACACTACACTAAATCTCACCTAATCATATTTTGATCATTAAAGTAAGAATTTTTTTTAAGTGATGTCACATTATATATTAACCACACCTATATAAATTTTAGAATTATATGTGCATGGACTGAAGTAAAACAAATTAAGGACAAAACCACCAAGCTATGAAAGGCTTGAATTGCCAATTACCCAAAACCTTAAACACTGCGTACCCCACGTTATTGGTGAACTTGGCAGCAACTTTCCTCTCATATCATAAACTCTCTCTGAGGGCCTTTATTTATATATATATATATATATATATATATATATATTATATAAATCAAACCGGTTTTGCCAATGTATTAAGTGATACTACTTAAAAATATATATTTTTCTCACCATAATTGGGTGGGATTTACGGTGGGTCCGCCTGATAGCTTTTGTGGAATCCAATGAAACTATACAAAAAAAATCTATTTTCATAAATAATCTAAATTTTATATAATTTTCGTAATTAATCTTTTATATTATTTTGATAAAAAAAAACCAAAAATAATCCTTCTGTAAACATTCAATTTTGTCCAAAACATTTAATGAAAATTCTCCTGATTTTGGATTGAATTATGGACCTTCTACACCCAATTGTACCAGTGCTGTGTGAGGGTCTACTCATCTTTGGCAATTTCATTTTGGGGTTTCATACCCATTGAATTAGACACATTCAATAATCTTTCATTATTTCTTTAATTTTTTGTTTTAAATCTTTCCTCATATCACAGTATCTTCAGTTGTATATGCCTCGGCACTGAAAGTTCACAAAGTTTGGAATGGATCAGGTAAGAAGCACAAAGCTTATAATGCTTATGCACATCAGTAATAAGGTACATTGACCCTTTGACTCAAAATCATACTTTTACAGTTTCTGTCATTCATACATTTACTGATCGAAGCATCAAAGGGTGCTCCAGAGATCAAACTCTGGTACTCTTTTTACCCAATTTGCAGATAACTACAACTCATCAACCATCATATTAGCTCAACCCTGAAAATTTGACATCAATAATCGGCATCATGTGTGGGAATCTTGAGCAAAAGCCATGGATTCTCCAACCAAGCAACCCAGCTTAACTATTGTCCATACTCAAACCCTTGAGCCGAGAT
Organism: Gossypium longicalyx; assembly: GCA_025698465.1. Classification (NCBI taxonomy): domain Eukaryota; kingdom Viridiplantae; phylum Streptophyta; class Magnoliopsida; order Malvales; family Malvaceae; genus Gossypium; species Gossypium longicalyx. Next base: position 9,434,618 of record CM047004.1, read on the forward strand.
CATTGCTTTAAGCTGTTGGAACATTGGCAGCAACAACACATAAATAACAACCTATTTGCTTAAGAACTAAAATGAAAACCAAGAGCAAAGGCAAAGAACTTGAGCACTAAAAATGGATGAGAAAATCAGCAGCAATTTTTCATTGATTGATGATGAAAAATAAATACAAAGTTAACAAGTCAAATGACCATTACCTAATGATTTACCTACTCCCACTAATAAGAGACTTAAGCTAACTTAAATTACAAGACAAAGCAAGCTGGTATGGCCAGCCTTACATCCATCAAACTCAAATCAAAACTAAACAAAAAATACAAACTTTGATGTCAAGTTACAAGCTAACTTGATCAAGTTACATATGAACCAAAATAACAAAATGAAACAAGGCAGCTAAGCTAGTTGCTGATCTTGAACTTAGCTCGATCGTGCCTCTTTAGGTTTGAGCCGCTCTCGCTTCATGCATCCTTCCAAGTCGCCAACGGTCCAATGTTGCATTGCAGGCCAAATCTCAACACTCCTCCTTGGACTGTATGCAACAAACACCTATTAGCTTCCTTAATGTTTCAAACCTTGCTGTACAAGTGGCTTAGTCAAGATATCAGCCAATTGGTCTTGTGAACAACAATGCACTAAGCTGACTTCTTTAGATTGCTCAGCTTCTCTAACAAAGTGGAACTTTATCTTAAAGTGCTTGGTTTTGCCATGAAAGACTGGATTCTTGGCTATGGCAATAGCCGACTGATTGTCAACCATGATCTCAGTAGGATCACATTGGTTCTCATTCAGATCATGCAGTAATTTTCTAAGCCAAATGGCTTGATTCACTGCTGCTGCTGCTATGTATTCTGCCTCTGCAGTGGATTAAGCAACAGTTTGTTGCTTCTTTGAACTCCAGCAAAACACATTCGAGCCAAGGGTGAAAAAGTACCCCGATGTGCTTTTCATATCATCAATACAACCAGCCCAATCGCTATCTGAATAACCAACTAGCTTCAGCTCCTTTTCTTTTTTAAACAACATACCAAGCCTCAAAGTTCCTTTAATGTATCTCAGTACCCTTTTGGCAGCCCTAAAATGCATAACATTACAACAATGCATAAACCTTGCCAACAAACTCACAGCATGCATCAAGTCAGGTCTGGTTGCTGTCAAATAGAGCAAGCATCCTACTAAACTCTTATACTCATTCTCATTGACCCTTACATGATTGCCAATGCTTGACAGCTTCTCTCCTAGAGTCATAGGTGTGTTTACAGGCTTGCAATTTTGCATGTTGAACTTGTCAAGTATCTTTAAGACGAATGCATGTTGGCTAATGAAAATCCCTCGATCAGTTTGGTTCACTTCCATACCAAGGAAGTAGGTTATGATCCCCAAATCAGTCATATCAAAAACCGCTTGCATCTGTGCTTTGAACTCATTGACCAGAACATCCTTGCTTCCAGTCACTAGCAAGTCATCGACATAAATCGAGACAATCAGTAATGTCTCATCCTTGGATTTCTTCACATAGAGGGTTGGCTCACTCAGGCTTTTCTCAAACCCGAGCTTAGATAGGTAAGCATCTACCCTATCATACCATGCTCTAGGTGCTTGTTTCAACCCATACAAAGCCTTCTTCAGCCTATAGACCTTGTCTTCTTGTCCTTGGACTTGGAAGCCATCGGGTTGCTCTATGTAAATCTCTTCCTTGAGAAAGCCATTCAAGAAGGCTAACTTAACATCTAGTTGATGTATCAGCCATTTCTTCTGTGCAGCCAAAGAAAACAGTAGCTTGATGGTATCCAGCCTTGCAACTAGGGCAAAGGTCTCCTCAAAATCAACTCCAAACTGCTGGCAATACCCCTTAACCACCAACCTTGCCTTGTGTTTGTTCAATGAGCCATCAGCATTGAATTTTGCTCTAAAGACCCATCTAACTCCAATAACCTTCTTTTCTAGTCTCTCTACCAAGTCTCAAGTCTGATTCTTTTGAATCATGTCTATTTCTGCTTCCATAGCTTTCTTCCAATTCATGTCCCTAGCTGCTTCTTCATAGCTCGAAAGCTCCACAATGGCCATATTGCATCTTTGATAAACATCAGCAATGGACCTAGTACCTCTCACAGGAAGGTCATCAACATTGCCATTACTAGGCTCACTTTCAATTAGCTCCAAGTTGCCTTCAGCCGAATCCTCTTCAAACTGATTTGCATTCGAACCATCCCAGTTCCAAATCTTCTTTTCATCAAATTTGATGTCTCTACTTACCAAAATCTTCCTTGTTGAAGGATCATAGACTCTATAGCCTTTCTTGCCACTGCTATAGCCTACAAAAATACAAGGAACAAACCTCTTCTCGAGCTTGGTCCTTCTTTGTACAGGTACAAGGACATAGCACACACATCCAAAAAGCTTCAAATGAGAGACAGATGGTTTGAGTCTATGCCATGCTTCAAAGGGTGTCTTATCTTTGACAGCATGTGTTGGGAGCTTGTTGAGTAGGTACACCGAGCTATTGACAGCCTTTGCCCAAAATGAGTTTGGAAGCTTGCTTTGGAATAGCAAGCACCTAGCCATTTCCATTATAGTCCTATTCTTTCTTTCACACACTCCATTTTGCTGAGAAGTGTACACTGTGGTTAGCTGATGATGAATCCCAGCTTGCTCACATAGCCTCTTGAATCTATCAGACAGATACTCAGCCCCATTGTCTGTTCTTAATGTCTTGATCCTATAACCAACTTGGTTTTCAACCATGGCTTTGAACTTTCCAAAAGCTTCAAACACATCAGACTTCTATTTCAAGAAGAAAATCCAACAGAATCTGGTCAGATCATCAATGGAAAGTACAAAGTACTTACTCCCATTCAGTGAAGGGGTCTTCATTGGGCCACAAATGTCAGAATGCACCAGCTCAAGCTTCTCTCGGGCTCTCCATGCTTGATCAACTGGAAAAAGAAGCCTAGCTTGCTTGCCAAGTTGGTAGACATCACAAACACCTTCAAGTGGCTCGACCTTGGTCATATCCTCTGCCAAACCAAGCTTATGCAGCAAATCAAGTGACCTGAAATTGGCATGGCCTAGCCTCCTGTGCCATAGGCCAACACTGTCACTTCGGCTCAAATATGCCCTTTTTTCAAGCTGACTAACATCCAACATGAAACACTTGTCTGCCATAGGTACTATGGCAATTTCTTGACCAAGAAAATCTTGAATAACACAGGAACCACTTCTAAAGAAAAAAGTATAGCCTTTTTGAACCAACTGGCCAACACTGAGTAGGTTTTGGTCTATATCGGGCACATACAACACATCAGTAATCAGCTTGTTGCCTGAGCTTGAGCTGATCAACACATCACTCCTGCCTTTAGCTTCAATTAAGCTCCCATTGCCAATTTTGATCCTTGAGCTAAAACTTCTGTCAAGCTCCTTAAACAGGTTCACATCAGCAGCCATGTGATGTGTGCAGCCACTATCTACAAGCCAACTACATTTGGCTTTGCTTGTGGTTGTAAGGGAAGATGCACTAAAAACATGCTCCTCCTGAGCTTGTTGATCCTCAGCAGGATATGCCTGATCTTGTTGCTGTACTGGTACTTTGCCTTTGTTCCTACAAAGTTTCTCAACATGACCATATTGCTTGCATTTCCAGCATTGAACATCTGGTCTTCTCCAACAGTTTCTTTCTGAGTGTGTGGTTCTTTTGCAATGAGTGCATGGTGGGTAGCTCCTCTTGCTTGAATCCCTTCTAAATTTATCCTTCTTGTCAAGCCAAGGCTTCTTGCCTTTTTGATTTGCACTGGAGCTCTCTTTGGCCCTTGCTTGGAAGGCTCCCTCAGAGTGTTCTTCCTGCCTATTAGCCCTTCTTTGCTCCAAAGCATAGAGTGAGTTCACCAATTCTGATAGAGAAATGGTGGTGAGGTCTCTTGAGTCCTCCAATGAGGATATCTTAGACTCGAATCTCTCAGGAAGTGTGGTGATTACCTTCTCAACCACCCTACTTTCAGCAAAGTCTACACCAAGTAACCTTATATTGTTCACTGTGGCCTTTATTCTATCTGCATACTGCTTAATGGTCTCAGCATCTTTCATCTTGAGATTCTCGAAATCTCTCCTCAGATTAATCAGCTGTTGCTGTCTAGTCTTCTCAAACCCTATGAATTCCTCCTTCAACCTGTCCCAAGCTTGCTTAGGTGAGTCACATGCCATAATGCGAGTAAAGATCACATCAGACACTCTATTTTGCAAGCAGGCCATGGCTTTAGGCTTCTTGACAGACTCCTCAGCATGCAGTCTCATCTGAGCAACAGTGGGATTGGCTCTCAATGGAGGTGGCTCGACATCATTCTCCACTACACTCCACAAATCGTGTGCCTGAAGGTAAGTCTTCATTTTTACCACCCAAATGTGGTAGTTCTCACCAGTGAACACAGGAGATGGAAGTGGTGTGAAGCTCATCCTGCTGCAACAAGTTCAACAACTTCGGTTTCCTACTTTTTTAAACTTGATTTCACAAACAAACAACAACCAACAAGAGAAGGCCCTTAAAGACTTAGGCTCTTGATACCATTTTTTGGAACATTGGCAGCAACAACACATAAATAACAACCTATTTGCTTAAGAACTAAAATGAAAACCAAGAGCAAAGGCAAAGAACTTGAGCACTAAAAATGGATGAGAAAATCAGCAGCAATTTTTCATTGATTGATGATGAAAAATAAATACAAAGTTAACAAGTCAAATGACCATTACCTAATGATTTACCTACTCCCACTAATAAGAGACTTAAGCTAACTTAAATTACAAGACAAAGCAAGCTGGTATGACCAGCCTTACATCCATCAAACTCAAATCAAAACTAAACAAAAAATACAAACTTTGATGTCAAGTTACAAGCTAACTTGATCAAGTTACATATGAACCAAAATAACAAAATGAAACAAGGCAGCTAAGCTAGTTGCTGATCTTGAACTTAGCTCGATCGTGCCCTTTAGGTTGAGCTGCTACTGCTTCATACATCCTTCCAAGCTGCCAACGGTCCAATGTTGCATTGCAGGCCAAATCTTAACATAAGCAGCTGCTTTTCAATTGCTTATAGCTACCTTGATCCACCTCCCAGACCGACAACCACGAGAAATGCCATAGACCTCAACTACCCATCCCTCGCCACATAATGTCTACAAAGAAATTCCAATATCCTCTTTCACTTGGGTGAGACCAAGCCACAAGTACAACACTATAACCGTCGATCTACAACACCAAATTCATTCATAGATCATGACTAATGTGTGAACCAATGTTGTACAACCATCTTCGACTATAGCATGTCCTCTGATTCCCAGAGTACTCTATGAGTCACATTCAGACCACCAATTGTCAATAGCATGCCACAAATATTATCGTAATCATGAACGACTAATGCTACACCATCAGACTCGTGACAACCAGATCATTAGTGTTTGTGTGCATCAAAATTCCAATTCTTATCTAACTCATTTGAAGCACAATAGGAGGCTCTAGACTGAACAAAAAGATAGCTAGAATAGCTCATTTAGATCCACTAAAATGATATAGGATCTAGATTATTTTCAAAAATGGGATGTTCTTTATTATACCACTGGTTGCCGCCAAACTGTTAGACGACACTACATTAAATCTCACCTAATTATATGCCAATCATTAGGTGGCACTAGTATGAATTTTTTAAAAAGATACATGTATTTCTAAATTTATATAAAACAAAAAATACACTATAGAAACCATACGTCTGGCAATGATCTGACCAATGGCTTGCTCGTGATCTGGCGAGCCCTTTGCTAAGACACGTGGAACTCTTAAGGGGGATAACGTGTCACCACGCATGTAGCTTATCTATCCCTAACAGATCACATCAATGGATTGTGCCTCATATATATGTCGACGGATCACTATGTGGAAGACTGGAAAACAAACACTCAACAAAAATAAATAAATAATTTAATTTAAATTTTTTAAAAATATATTTTAGGAATATTTAAACATTTATATTTTTGGATTAATCATTTTAAATATATAATTAAAAGGATGAATTATACAACTGACAAAAAAAAATTAAAAATCTCAAAATTATACAAATAAATCATATACTCATTTTAAAAATAAACTTAAATATAAATATAAAATATTTTTATAAATATATAATTGCATTAAAATTTATAAACTAAAATCTTTAAAAAAGTTATAGTTTAACTTAACATGTGTCAAGCATTCACCTAATAGGGGATTTTTTTAAAAATATATGCTTTAGATTCACTACGCCCAAGTATGATAGTCGGATAGAAATATCATGGAAGTCTTTTTATTAGAATTTAGATTACATGTTATCTTCTCTACTTAAAAAGCGGATAAATTGGTATTTATACGTTAGATCAAATAGCAAACTAATCCTTCTGTTAAAAATTTAATCTATTTCTATTATTAAAAATTAGTTGACATACATCAACATAAGGTACACATGGCACGTCATATGTCACTATTCGGTTATTCCGTCAACCACCAATTTTTAACCGTACAAATAGATGAAATTTTTTACAGAAAAGATTAATTTTCTCTTTTTAAAGGTGATAATGATGATGTCATCATCTGACAATTTATACAATTGTACATTAAACCATAGTTCACATATAATTTTAGGATTTACCATTAAAAAAATTAAAAAATATATATAAATATATATAATTCAAAAATATTAAAAAAATTGCAAAGAAAAAATAGAAATTTCAATTTAATATTGCCCCCTTCGGCATATCGTCTATCTAATCTTGGACCAAAACCTGAACCATAATTTAGCCACGGTTGGTACTTGCCTGGGCTTGGAGGGTGGCTTTTGGTAGTGGATGGTCAAAAATGAAAAACATTAACAATAAAAAAATCTCAACATCAACCTTAACACCAGCATAAAATACTGTTTGAAAATTGTAAAAGAAAAATTAAAAAAAATGGAGACCCAATATGCTACAAACTCATACCTAAAGAAATAAACTCAAATTCAAACTCAGACCCAAACAACCAAGTCCAATAAAGGCTAATTGCCCATACACATAATAGGATAGGCCTTAAACAAAGCACAAATGGTCTTCCACAAAGCACCCTTTTCATATATCTTGTATTTTTGAAGTTTATACTGGCTTCCTCTTCAACTCAAGTAGTTAGCACAAAATGAATAAGGGATTTTGAAGCCTTGAATTTGCATAGCAAAGCCTATGCTCAAAACTATTAGATCTAGCCGCCTGCCCGGGCAACCTCAAGTAAGGAGCACAAAGCTTATAATGCTTATGGATATCACTAGTAAGGTACGTTGACCCTTTGACTCAATATCATACTTTTCACTTTTTGTCATGCCAAAATTTACTGACTTTTTTTACCAATGATGAAGTCAAGAGCTTTATTACTTACTTATTTTTTCAAATCTTTCAAAATCTAAATCCATAAAGAATATTGTGTTTTCTCTCCTCATCTTGTTTTTATTTTTCTTATATCTTTTAAACCACTCTAAAAAATATGTAGAAAGCTTCTGGTTGTTCAATTAATCTATTTCACGCCGTGTTTATAATAGGTGTCTGACACCATCTTTTGAAAGGTCAACTTTTTATTTAAAAAACGAATATAAAAACGGAAATTGCCACCAATCCTTTTTGATGAGGTGTGATCGGGTCACCTCGTAAAAGTGTTTTTTTTATAAACGGTTTGATTTATTTAAACAACGATTTTGGTCCACGAAATTCAGAAAACACGGGTTTGGGAGTTGATTATGCACGAGGAAGGATTAGCACCCTCGTAACGCCCAAAAATTGGTACCTAGTTGATTAATTAATATCTTAGTGCCGTAAATTGAAAACTTTGAAGAAACTTAAAATACGATCCTTTGTTTAAAATATCGTTTGATTGAAAATTTTCTAAAAAAAAGGCATATTTCACGTTAATCGAGGAAAAGAATTACGTCTTGTAAGTTAGGACACAATGTCTTAAATCCCTGAATCGAGAATAAACGCCAAAAAAATCATTTAAAAGGTATTCGATTATATCGGTTTTAGAAAAAAATCATATTCCGTAAGTTAGAAAATGATCTTTTTGTAATTCCCGAGATTATTTAAAATTCATTTATGCTTTAAAAATATTCGGATATTTGGATTCATCGAGAAAGTCGAAACCCCGTAAGTTAGGGAACGACTTTTCAAATTTCAAAACGCGGAGTATCGATTTTTAAAAAACAAAATCTAATGTGTCCGGTAAGATGTAACACAATTTTGTAGTAAAATATGAGAAAGAAATCACGGTACTAACATGCAAAACAGAATGATAATAAACGCGTAATAAAAATGACAATACGAAGATTGAAAATAGAGTAAAATAAACATGCCCAAAAAGACAAATAATAAGAATAACAGACTAAAAATTTGAAGCTAAGACCTAATATTAAATGAATAAATAAATATTGTGTAAAAAAAATTAAAAATAATAATATTAATAATGATGATGATGATATTAAAAATAATAATATAATAATAAATCTAAAGTTTTAAAATTATATAAAAGGATATAAATAAATGATAAAATAAAATAAATGTATGTAAGAAAAAAAGTAGGTAAAAAAATGTAAAAGAAATATAATAATAATAGTAATAATAATGCAAAACTAATTGATTTAATAATAATAATAATAATAATAATAATAATAATAATAAGTAAAATAAAAAAGGGAAATAATAAAATGAAAATACGAAAGAATATATAAAAGAACCAAATAATAGATAGATGGACAAATAAATAAATATTAGTAGCCAGAAAACAATAAGAACAATAAATATTTAAACGAAGAGAATGCAAGCATTGAAATCTTTAATATATATATATGAGGGATATATAATATAAAAAAATAGATGAATAAATAATATGATAATAGTAACAATAATAACGGAAGGAAAAATAAATAAAGGCATAAAGAATACAGAATGTAAATAAAATGAAAATAATAACAATTTAAATATTAAAACAAGATATATAAATAAATAAATAAATAAATAAAATAAAACAGACCAATCATACATGTAAAATAAGAGCTTGAAGTTAAGTAAATAAAGGATTAGATCGGGATTAAAATAAAATTCAGAGTCTAAATTATAATAAAATAAATGAATAAACAAAAAAAGGACTAGATTGAAAATCGAATGGAATGTAATGGGGCAAAAGTCAAAATAAAATAAAATAGGGGACCATATTGCAATGCGTGAATGAAATGGAGGGACCAAAATGCAGCACTTTGTGCGAGACTAAATTGAAAACCGAAATAAATTATAAGGCGCAAATTAAAAATAAAAAGAAACTTAATTACAAACTAACTAAAAAGCGGAAGGGCTAAAAGTGCAATTAGCTCTTCCGCTAAAAACCCACACCGACCTTGGCTAAGTGGGTTGGGTCTTGGGTCGTCCTCCCTTAAACAACACCGTTTTGGCACTTAAATGGCCAAAATGAAACGGCGCCGTTTCACCCTATTATAAAAGCCAATTTTTTAAAAAACATTTCATTTATACTCTTCTTCAAGAAAAAAAATAAAAACCAACCCTCTTAAATCTTCTCCCCTTTTCAAACTCCGACCTAAGGGTCCAGTGAATTCCACAGTGGCCACCGGTCACCGGCGACAGACTTCACCGTCCCTGGTGGTTGGAAAACACTCGAAAGACCCTGTTTTAGCTTCTCCGTTCTTTTAAATCCCGATCTAGGGCCCAAAAATCCTCCAAAATCAAAAAAGGAAAAGAAAATACTAAAGAAAAAAAAAGGCCTTGTTACCATTGATGAACCCTTATCAGAACCCTAGCGGGTTCTTAGGTGTTCAAAGATCGGAGAAAGTCTCCGACGACGGTAGAAGATGAAGCAACAGGTAACGTTTTTTATTTTTATTTTTATGCTTAAAAATGAAATAAAAGAAAAAAAAAATCACCTCTTAAAATTCTTGTTCTAGTTCTTTTAATTCTTTTTCTCTGCTTTTGTATTCGATTCTCTCTGTCCGGAAAAAATTACAAGGAAATTGGTTTGGCTTTTATAGCCAAATTACAAGACTTCTAGCTTCTATTTTTTTTTTTTTTTTGCTATTGTTTCTTCTGCTTGGCCTTTTGCTTGTTGTTTTTTCTTGTAAGTAACAGTGGAATGGCTGATGGAGGCGGTGTCAGACGCATGTGAGGTGGTGGATGACGTGCGGTAGTGGCTAGGGTTTCTTCCCTCTTTTTTCCTGCTGCAAATTAGCTTAGTTTTGGGCCATTTTGGGCTGCTAGGGTTTTAATGGTTTTGGGCTAGTAAAATTGGGTTTTAGTTTGTAATTTGGACTTTGGATTTATTATTATCATTTTGGTTTTATATTTGTAATTTTGGTCTTGGGCCCAGACTAAAATTGGCCTATTACAGCTGCCCCTCTTTGCTCATTGTCGTGTAATAAGAATGGAGCAAAGACTTCAAAAAGGGCCAATTTTGCCCGGTCTTGCCAAATCTTGACTTCTTCTAGTATTTCTCTTCTTCGAGTAGCCTCATTCCATCCCATTGCATCTTCAGGGGTATAGGAATTAGTGCTTCGATCTACTCCACTGCAACTTCAGGGAGATAAGATTCACTATCTTCAATCTGCTCCACTACAACTTCAGGGAAACAAGATTCGCTATCTTCAAATAGATAAGATTTGCTTTCTTCAATCTGCTCCACTACAACTTCAGGGAGATAAGATTTGTGGTTTGTAGCTTTAATCTGCTCTATTGCAACTTCAGAGAGATAGGATTTGCTATCTTCAATCTGCTTCTCTACAACTTCAGGGAGATAAGACTAGTGGTTTCTATCTACTCCACTGCAACTTCAAGGAGATAGGACTAGTGGTTTCTATCTACTTCACTACAACTTCAGGGAGATAAGATTCACCATGGTATATTTGATCTGACCTACTGCAACTTCAGAGGTATATGATTTGTGACTTGTAGCTGTAATCTATTCCACTGCAAATTCAGGGAAATAAGATTTGCTATCTTCAATCTTCTCCACTGCAACTTCAGAGAGATAATATTAATGGCTTCAATCTGTTCCACTGCAACTTCAGGCAGATAAGATTTGCCATGGTTGATTTAATCCGACCTACTACAACTCTAGAGGTATAGGATTTGTGACTTGCAGCTTTAATCTATTCCATTGTAACTTCAGGGAAATGAGATTTGCTACCTTCAATCTGCTCAAGTGCAACTTCAGGAAGATGAAATTTGTAATTTGTAGGCTTAATCTGTTCCACTACAACTTCAGGGAAATAGGATTCGTTATCTTCAGTCTGCTCCACTACAACTTCAAGGAGATAAGACTTGTTGTAACTTCAACCTGCTCCATTACAACTTCAGGGAGATAAGGTTTATAGCTTTAATCTGCTCTACTGCAACTTCAGAGATATAAGACTTGTTATCTCTGATCTACTCCACTGCAACTTCTGGGAGATAAGATCTAACTTCAATCTGCTCCATTGCAACTTCAGGGAGAAAAGATTTATAGCTTTATTCTGCTCTACTGCAACTTCAGAGAGATAAGATTTACTATCTCCGATCTACTCCACTGCAACTTCAGGGAGACAAGATCTAACTTCAATCTACTCCACTGCAACTTCAAAGAGATCAGATTTGTAATTTGTAGCTTTAATTTGTTCCACTGCAACTTCAGGGTAATAAGATTGGTCATGTTAGATTTCAGTCCATCCCACTGCATCTTTAGGGGTATGGGATTTGTAACTTCATTGACCTATTTCACCATTCTCTGGGTAACATGACCTGTAGAATCCATTTCATGTATCTCTATTTTGTGCTGAATGATTAGAATGTCATGATCAGAATGAATCAAATGCTCCTAACTAGATATGTATGAATGATATTTGCATGAATGTAGAAAGTCATTTTTTTGGAGAATAATCCATTTTTAATGCTTGGGTTGACATTGCTCGTTGTTCATCAAGGTTTTATCACAGACATATTATGCTGCCTTCTTGTCCAGCAGGTATATTTGACAAAAAACCCAAAGAAATAATCACAAATTGGGCTATTCTTTCCCAAATGTTTCTAACTCTTGAATTTGGTTAGTTCTAAATAGTGGTCCTGTTTTAGGTCCTTGTACTATTTAGAAGCATTTCAGAGTAATACGCGACATTCTTTTTGCTTGAATATTATTACTCCATCAATTGTTATTTCAATAAAAAATGATTGAAAAAGATTATCACAATGAACAAGATAGAATTTTATTGAGAGTAAAGCTCGAAATGAATTTATCATAATAGCAAATTTTGCTAGAACACAAAAAGAATAAGATAAAAATAGGTGCCCCAGATATCGTAGCATGAGCTTCGACGCACAAAACTTTTCAAGGACTCTTTGAACTTGCTATGTGTTTAGAAGACCTAGAAGGCTTTGTTGATGCCCCAAGATGTAACATCCCTCCTTCTTATTAATTCAGGCATAGCAAGGCTACTGCACGCCCCACCTTTGATCAAAATTTGAATTTCCCTTTTCTTGGGTTTTCAATTCAAGAATCCTTTGGTCTCAAGGCACCCTTTGCTGGTTTTCGCCTTGGCCTCTCCTTTTTATTTTTTTATTCTTTTTTTTGGTACATCTGACCATGTTGTATAGCCTTTAACCTCTTTTCTTCAATCGAATTCACTTGATTACATCGAGATTTGATCCATTTTGCTTCATCGATCTTTAGTTCAGCTGACATTCAGTGAGAAAGAATTTTGACTTCAATGGGCAAAACTGCTCCATTCTACAAATCAATGAGAAAGGCGTTGCCCCGATGAGGGTTCTGACAGACATTTGATAAGCATAAATGCCAATCTTTATTAGTCTCAATCATTTCCCCACGATCCTTTTTTTTTTTGGTTGCCTCCATTGCACCGTTCATTTTAGGGTGATATGGCGTTTGATCTTCAACAGACTGCAAACTTCTGCTATCGTGCTGTTGTTCAAATTTAGTGCATCGTCAAGTATGATCCATTTTGGCATTCCATACCGACATATGATTTCTTTTTTCAAGAACTTGCTAATTGTCGACTTTGTAACATTAGCATATGAAGCAACTTTCATTAATCAATGACCACAAAGATGAATCGATTCCTGTTAGAAGCTTTTGGTGAAATTGGCTCAATGACATCCATGCCCCACGTAGAGAAAGGCCATGGATTCCATTGATTCTTTGTAAGGTAAGATCTGTTTCTCATCTTGTTCTACCATCCTTAACAAATCAGGAAATAAACTACAGTCTTGATCATCTTTAAACTCCTAAGGTTCCTCTGGCCACATAACTTGCTCAAAAGGAGGTTCTGAGTTAATAGAAGTGTCGCTCATATCAATGATATCTGGAAACCTATTGTAGGGATGAAGAAAGATCCAAAGAACGACAGAGTCTAAGAATAATTATTTGTATGGTATGATTATGAATGAAATGAAAGAATGAAATAATATTTGCTCAGAATGAGGCAAAAATATGCATTTTATTTGAAATAAAGATGTTGGACATAAGCCTATTTCACAAAAGGTTTCTTATTACTCCTAGGCTTAGAGCAATAAGCGTGTTTTGAACATTACTCTGAATTAGCTCTAAAAAATACAGGGATCCTTTCCACAGTCCCATTGTTCAAAACACTTTCAAGTATGTAAGGGCAAATGCTTGAAAAATTCTTTTCCCTGGTTCCCTCTTTGGATACGGCATTAATGTTCGGATTCCCCAACATTCCTTCAAAGCCTTTGACCTCTTCAAAGAATTCCAACTCTTTTTTATCCATTAGACTTTGCACCAAAACTTTGAATTTGGCACACTCTTAGATTTCATGACCTTCTTCCGAGTGGAACTCACAGTAGCTCCTCATCCCTTTGGGTATTTTTTCCAAATCTTGAATGATTAATCCCCTGTCTATCATTTGTTTCAAAATCCATTTCAATGGGGTCTTTACTTCTGCGACATTAGTTTTGGTTCTCTTTCCTCCACTCTTAATTATCGCGTTTACCCCTAGTTCTGAATGACTAGGTAATGGATTTCCTGCCATATTAGGTTCTGATGGATAATTGAATTTCATGATGCCCATCTTGATAAACCTTTCGATTAACTTTTTAAATATGGTGTAGTTCTCAATTGAGTGTCCCGTTATTCCTGCATGATACTCGCATTGAGCATTCGCATCATACAATTTCGGGAATGGAGGGTGTATGGGTTCCAAGTAAAATAGGGATACCACATGCGCATTAAACAAATTTTGATATAACTCTCTATATGTCATTAGGATGGGTGTGAACTGGAGTCTTTCTGTGTTTGGCCTCGAGTTGGATTCTTGTCTGAAGAGGCCTTGATAGCTAGTAGTTACGACCCTCGGCTGGCCTATAGTGACCAATTTGGAATACCCTTTATTAAATACGCTCACGTTATCCACTTCATTTTTATTTTTCTTCGGGGTTGATCTTTTGGCACTTTCCCCTACGTCTATCTTCCCACTCCTTATTGCATTTTCAATCATCTCGTTGGACATTACTATAACTAAGAAGCTCATGGTAGCGCTTCCCAACATATGATTAATGAATGGAGCCTTCAGGGTATTAATGAAAAACATGGTTGTTTCCTTCTCTAGAAGAGGTGGTTGGACTTGCGTCGCTACCTCTCTCCATCTTTGGGCATACTGCCTGAAACTCTCACTTGGCTTCTTTTCTGTATTTTGCAGTGTGATTTTGTCAGGTGTCATCTCTGTCACATAACTATATTGCTTCATAAAAGCTTGTGCTAAGTCTTTCCATGAATTAATTTTAGCACGACTCAGTTAGTTGTACCATTTAGCTGCTGACCCGATCAGACTGTCTTAGAAGTAGTTGATTAACAGTTGATCATGATTGACATATCCTGTCATCCTTCGACAAAACATAGTGATATGAGCTTCAGGACAGCTAGTCCCATTATACTTTTCAAACTCCGGGGTCTTGAATTTTAGTGGGAGAACCAAATCTGGGACCAAACTCAAATCTTTAGCATCAATTTCGCAGTGGTAGTCAGCGTTTTCCATTACTTTAAATTTTTCTTCTAACCATTTGCACCTATCTTCAAGTTGCTTTGGCAGTCCACTCTTACTTTTTCCATTTCTGCTATATCATCTAGATCAGGAACAATGGGATTGATTGGATTTTTTTCCATTTCTGCTATATCATCTAGATCAGGAACAATGGGATTGATTGGATTATCCCCCGGATTGGAGCCTAAACCCATTGGGTAGTTCGCTAGTGCCGAGGCACCGGTTTGGTATTGTTGGGGTCTGATAGTAACGGGTACCTTTCGTGGGCATGCCTCTGGTTGAGTCTGGACATTTATCGGGGTAAAACCTGGGGGATAAGTAAGGTCTTCATTATCATCCCCCGAGTTAACCGCAGTATTCTTCCCTTTTCGAGTCCTCCAGCCAGCAATTGTGTCAATTGGCTTAGCATACTTCTTTAGGATTCTTGCGTTTGATCCCTCATATCTTGTTGAATTTTGGCTAATTGTTCTTGTATCTGTGCTTGCAATTGATCTTGCATATCTCTTTACATCTGTTCTAATCTTTCCAATCTCTGATCTATTGCCTTGGCTTTACGGTGGGTACTGTAGCGATATTTAGTTGGTAAACTCTCGTTGGTTTCCAGGGTAACTGTCATAATATTAATTAATTAGGATTTCTTTGTGAATTTTAGTGCATATGATGCAATGTAATGCAGATGCATGAAATGAATGCAAAAAGAGACGTTGATTCTGATTCAATTCTATTAGAACAACTTTACAAGAAAACAAATCTGTAACACCCTAAACCCAGCCTAAACGTTATGGCCGAATCTGATGATGTCACATCAACCTCTTTGTGATCTTGACGATGGTTTTAGGATGTCTCGTTCGTTTTCAAAACATAAGTCGTTTAACAAAGAGTTAATCGTATTAAATCGCCATTTATTTTAAAACATTATTTATTGTGGAAGCTTTTAAAACTTGTTGCGTGAATGTGGTGTTTTGAAAAAAATATTTATCTTTTTGAAAACTTTCGTTCTACGACTAGCAGTTATAAATCAAAACAAATAAAACCCCAAATTAAAGATTAAAAATTTAAAGAGGCCCTATTACATCAGAAATACACCAAAATAATTCTACTTATAATTTAAATCAAATAAGAAAGTACGTGCAGTTGTGTGGCCACCTTTGAGTCCCTCCCAGCACCGATCCGCCAAAGACTGGGGATTACTTGTACAGATAGGTAGATGGGTGAGTTTACGAAAACTTAGTGTGTAATCCCGTAAGCAAACAGTCAAAAAACAAGCACAGTCTAGGCCTAAGCCCTTTTTAGTAATAGTGACAATATTAGTTTGGGCTTTAGCCCATCTCAATACAGAAACAGTCATGTGTTTGAGCCTTGACCCATTACAGTAACAATAGGCAGTGCAGTAACAGTTTAAACAGTATATAAGTCCTACCCATCTAGCCTCTACACTCCAACTCCATCCAACCCTACACTCCATGTGGGGATATAATCAACCCACCCATCCTTACACTCTAGAGTTAGCACCGGTTGCGGCACTATAGAGTAATATGCAGCTGGGCTGCCAGTAATTTAGGCTCGAAGCCTTTCAGTACACTTCCTCCGATCAGTATAAACCCATCCCTATGCAATGCATCATACAATCATGTCATGTCATGTCATAGAATCATACATGTATCCATTATAGTTTAAATAGCATGCTAAAATAAGGTCATACATGTACAAATACATATATACATCACATAAGGGCAAAATAGTCATCTTACCATATAATGGCAAAATAGTCATTTTATCATATAAGGGCAAAATAGTCATTTTATCATATAAGGGAAAAATAGTCAATTTATCATAAATAGGGGTCTAGGTAAACTCACCGACCCAAAAGTAGGTCCACAGTCGTCTCGAGTGACCTGTGCAACCTTAATAGTTAAATAGTGAAAATGGGCCCGCGGCCCATATTACGAGCCAATGTGGGCCCACACGCTCGTGTGGCCCACATAGCCCAGAAATGGCCTTAGCCGTATGGATTACACAGCCTGGCCCAACATTCTCCACATGTCCGTGTGGTTTACTCGTGTGGGGCCCACATGCTCGTAGGGCCCATATGGCCCAGTTCGGCCCAAAACGACCTTGGCCCATGAAAACACTCATGGTCGGCCTCAACGATTATATGCCCATGTTTAGGCATACAGACTACCATACGAGCGAGCACACGCCCGTGTAGCATCGACGACCACTTATTCTAGCTTTTGCGGATCTACGATTAGGGGCAGTATTTTTACACAACTTGCTTCTATTTGCCGAAAAAAGAGACTGCCCGCACCTTTGAACCCTATACTTTAACGACAATATTCAATTACTCACTTAATCCAGTACCCAATCGAATATGCCCAACTACCCCAATCGTTAAACACACACAATAACATACCTTCGATCAAGCCACTAGGGGAGTTCCGTCCACCCTAACGCCAACTAAGGATCTTTTCCCTCTCCTTCGAAAAGTTCCTATGCACCAACCGAACATAGGTAAACACTTAATCAACCAGCATCAAAATAACACTATACTATTACACTAAAATCATCCAATCGAAAACCTTTTACCTTGATTGAACAATCGAAGCCCTTTCCACCTTATCAGTCAAGAGAGAATGATCACCTAAGCCCTCGGTTACAACCTGTAATTCAGCCAACCTCCTGTTAACAATTATTCGAAAGGACAGTTTGAACCAAACTAAAAGTTAGTCTTACTGAAACGCAAAACCGAGCACTTGTAATTACCTCCAAAATCAATAGAGAGCAATGGGGAAGGGATCGACACAATAAGGGTAAAAGAAAGGGTAGCATTCGGCCAAGCACAACCAATTGAGAGACTAAGAGAAGAAGCAGAAATCGGTCAAGAAGAAACCGATTGAGAGAGAGGGAGAGGAGAAGGAATCGGTCAAGAATCAGGAGCTAAAATCTAAAAGAATTTGAGAGAGAGGAAGGGAGTATTCGGTCAAGAACAAAAAGAGAACAAGGGAAAGAACGATTACTGAAGGAGTAAGGAAGAAGAGAAATCGTTTAAAAAGGGCACTATATAGGAGAGCAAAACCAAAATAGACCTAAAATGAAAGGTACCCGAGTGATCAACAGTAATATTCGGCTATTAAAACAAAGAGTGAAAAGAACCCGAAAGTAATTGCTAAAAATCGAAAATGAGGAGAGAAAGCCACCAAAGCCGAATTCTGAGAAGAAGGAGTTCAAATTCGGCACACACTCTTCCACTACCTTCAAATTTCCCTATTTTCTCTCCAAATCACTCCTAAGATCACTCAACCAAATCCCCACTTATCCACATCCCTTAATAACCAAAATTTTCACCAACAACCTCTTAAAATTTGGCCACAACTCCCCACACTCCTCAAACACTCAAGTTTCAGTCAAACTAGAACTCGCCCATGGCCAACAGTAAAAATAAATTCCCTGCTTGCGCTAGAAATCAAACTCTAGACCTCTTGCTCATTAACACTACTTTTAACCACCAGACCAGTAGGCCCATTCTGTCATGTTTTACCCACATTTATTTATAAGTCTACTGACTAGGGATAGGGATTATTCCATTAAAAACAAAAATTTTGCCCAAGTTAAGGCTTGAACCCAAGACTTTTCAGACTCTTTTAGAACACATAACCACTAAAGCAGATACACTGTTGTGTCACTTTCTTGCACAACCAACATTTATGTGCAGCCTCCTAACTGTTCCCAAGCTCAAAACCTAATACTTCTAGGCCCAAAATTTGGGGCGTTACAATTCACCCCTCCGTAAAAAAATTTCGTCCCCGAAATTTCCAACTATCAAAACAGTCGCATAACACAGACCTCACCACTACACTCCCGCTGCGCACTCTAGTTCCAAAACACTACCATATTTAACCTGAGTGTTTTTAGTACAGTCTATAGATAGACTAGGACAGTGCGTCAATCCAATACTCGGCGACCCCAACAGCAAGCTTCTCTGCCACCACTGTTGACTTTCGTCTCTGCCACCGTCACCCTCTGCCACCTATAAAGAAGAATCAACACGCAAGAATAGAGACCATGTGCAAGCAACAGTAGAAAAAATAGTAAAATATAATATGTAATGTTTGCTATAAAGGCCACAATAATAAATGTATTTTGGGGGAGAGAAGATTAATCAGAAAAAAAAAAGAACTCAAAATTCCAAAGGTGATTTTTTTACGAATTTATTTTTATAAACAAAAGCATAGAATAAAAAGAAAAGGCTTAAGAAACAAACCTGGTGGTTCGTGTTTTAGCCGAGGGCCCCTCGAATTTTAGTAGGTTATTTGAGTATCTTACCCTCAAATTTAGGCTCGGGAAGGTGAAAGGCTATAAAAGGAAAATTTTTTATTTTTCGGCCACCGTGGACGGCAGCGTCGTCGCCGGTGGCCGGCGGTCTGACGACCGGAGCACTTGCCAGAGTTACGCCAGCCTGGAGGGGGTTATGAGAGATTGAGAGAGCTTCTGAATTTTTTTTAAAAATGAAAGCAGAATGAATTTTTTGTCAAAAATTAACTTTTATAGCTTAAGTAAAATGACGTCGTTTCACTTAGGGTGTTTTAGCGCCAAAACGACGTTGTTTGGCATGGGAACCCAAAGACCCGACCCGCCTGTAGCTAAGATCTGCGTGTTTCTTTAAAAATGGGGTATTTGTGCGCCAGACCGTTCCGCTTTTATGCCCCTTTGCGATTTAGTCCGGCTTCTTTTTTTATTTTTTAATTTTACCCCAAAATTTTATTCATATTTCATTTTAGTCCCGCATAAAGTACGGTGTTTTGGAGGGTGGGGATATTTTTCCCTTTGGTCCCTCCATGTTATTCACGTGTTCAGATAAGTCCTCCCCTTTCCATTTCATTTCAGATTTGCCCCAAATACCTTTTTTAACATTCAATTTAGTCCTTTTTTTGTTATTTTTGCTATTTTTATTAATTTAATGTTATTATTATTATATTTTCTTTTTATGTGTACTACTTGTTATTATTATAGTATTAAATTAATTAACTTAGTATTATTATTACTATTATTATTATAGTTCTTTCTTGTATTTATTTACTTACTATCTTTCTTAAATATATCGATTTTATTTTGACATTCTATTATTTATTTATTTATACCTTTATATAATTTCAAGTTTTGAATTCTTTATTATTTTGTATCATTATTTTGTTTCACATAATATTTATTTATATTATTATTATTATTATTATTATTATTATTATTATTACTACTACTACTACTACTACTAATATTGTATTTCTTTTTGTTCCTTTACCTAATGTCTTCTGTAAATATATTTATTTTATCATTTTATTATTTTTACTTATATACTCACTACAGCAAAACAGGTTTTTAGCGGCGTTTAAGCGCCGCTAAAACTATTTGCGGCGCTTTTACAAACGCCGCAAAAAACGCCACTAAAGACGACGCCGCTAAAGGTCATAATCTTTAGCGGCGCTTTTCCTAAAAACGGCGCTTTTCCTAAAAACGCCGCTAAAGAGCATGATCTTTAGCGGCGCTTTCCCAAAAACGCCGCTAAAAATCATAACCTTTTAAAAAATATATTTTATTTTAATTAAATAATATTTATTTCTATTTTAAATATTATATTATGTTTAATTTTTGAAATTTGAACTTTAAACTAAGGATAAATAAAAAATATTAATTAAATTAAAATTTTCATTAAAATTTAAACTTCAAAACTAAATATAAAAATTAATGAATTTAAATTTAATACATAAACATTAATTAAATATGTAATTTAATACATAAAAAAACACACACACAGAGACACACAAAGTATTACAATTTCTAAAACAAAATTCATCCTGGTGAGAAAAGAATGCCAAATCATCATCACCTCTCATTAATCAAAGGAAAAAGATCAGAAAAGAAGAAGAAGCAATATACAGCAGAGGGCTAGTTCAAGCTTAGATGAAGCCAAAGTATTGCAATGCCTGCATATATAACTTAGTGAAGTACTTTGATCTTGATCTTGGTTAAGACTTGTTCTAGCAATAAAGAAAATTGTTAAACGGAATCTCGGTCACTTGATTAAGCAAAACAAGGAAATTAGCTATATCATTTACTGTAATGAAAGTGAAATCAGTAAAAAGTAAACCCATAATAAAAAAATGATGCTATGCTAATCGTAAATGCTAATGTCGTTGTAAATAAGTGACAGGCATAAGTCCAGTTTCATGTTGATGGACTTGTAAAGGCCTCAAAAAGAAAATAAGTAGCCATATATGAAAAAGACAAAAAGGGTCAAATGAAGGTTAAAGAAGATGTCATGACGAACCTCACGTGTTTAATGTCTATCTCCTTTCTCGATTTCATGCGACTCATAACATGTTTCACTTTTTTTATTAAGCTGACAAATATCACATATTTTTAGTTATCATAATCTTAATTTCTATGTCCAATAGCATTGATAAAGTTATTATTTTTCATTCAAACAAATGGTATTATCTTTAGTCACTTTGAAATGTCAAATCGTTGAAGATGAGCTCAAAATGCCATAGTTGCTAAAAAACAAGCTCATGCCAAAGTTCGAACTCTATACCTCTAGCATATAAGGGATCTTGAACCCAAAGTATTGAAAATGTCGATCAAAAGGAAGAGGAGATAAACTTGACAATGAAACTCTAATGGAAAGACGTTAAACTTTTAGAAGAAAAAAGCAAAAGATGTTTAAGGGACTCATGTCAAGAACTCATGTCAAAATCAAACTGGTAATGGATAAGCTCGGGACTTATCAAGATAAAAAATAAAAAAGAACCTACCACGTGCTATTGCATCCTCTTTCCTTCTCAACTCCTGCAAAATATAAAGTTAACATTCAGTTACTACAAGGACAAATTAATCTAAGAGCAAAATGAATAGCAAAATCACCTTACAGACAACATAGTAACATATTGCATCCGAACATATAAGAATCAAGTCATTGGATAATTTTAGTATTTTCATAATAAAAAGACTACAGAACATAAAGATATTTTACAAGCATTCAGCCAGAAAAACTAAACTGAAATATGAATTGGAAATTCAGATTCAAAAACTATGGTTTTGATTTTTTTTGCCAAGATAGCAATATTTAAATTACTTCAGAAATCTATATAATTTGTAACTGCAATGCGAAAGGAACAACTTATCACAGTTGATATCGAATACTGCAAAAATAAATCGGAAGCACCACAATTATTATTCAAGGGCCAGCCTTACTCGACTGTAAACAGCCAACAACAAATTACATGTTCACGCTTATTCAGTTCAGCCTCTTTTGCTTTAAGTTCCTTCTCTCTTACTTTTAGATCAGATATATTTTAATCATATATAAGACAAAACCATCAAAAGAAGTCTATGATTTTAATCATTTTGTGACCAAAGAATGGATGTTGGATAGAAAATATATAAGAAAATGCATTGAGAATCGGACAAATGTACTTTTAAGTTAACATCTAAAATTAACATAAAAAAAATTAACTTTTATGAATGATATAACAGCATAAAAAATATCTTCTATCATATAAAAAACCTCAATTATTGATGGTTTTTTTACTTATTAGTTTTAATTAATCATGAGGTCTCAAAACAACCACAATTGTTACTAACGCTAAAAACAAGATAGTGGATGTACCTTGGGAAAAAAAAGCAAATTATTTCTCTTGTAATTTATATGAAAATTTAAACCATTTAAACACGAAATGCAAACACGCCTCCTCGCTCGAGAGGCCTCCTGTAAACAATCAACGTGTTTCTAATTTCAACTTAACATTTGCCCTTCCTCTTTTGGTTTAAAACTCAAAGTTTTTATGATTTTTTTATATTTTTCTTGTCAAATTTACTGTTAATATTATATTTGAAGTTTGTATCTGTCTCTTTCAATAATATTACCTTCAAAATTTAAACATACATTCTCTTTTTAAAATGTAATATAGGTTATCACTTCACTCAATATTTTTTCATCTATCAATTCAAGTTTTTATGACATAGGCAGAATCAAACTAGAAATCTTCTCATAAAATTAGCTATCTATAATTGTTTCAAAGCTACAGCTTAGGGTAAGTCAATTTCCATATGACTAAATAGTAAACAGTAACCACACTTAAATAATAACACACTTAAATACAAATAGAACTTTATGGAAAAGGTTAGAAAGAATAGCCATCAATCATTCAAAACTAAGTTATTACAAAAAAAGGCATCTACGTAAGCCATCTAGGACGACTATCAAACCACCGAAACATGAAGAGAAAATGTTCAAGATTAGGAAAAAAAAAAAGCAATAATATTAATTAGAGCACGAATGCTATATTTCTTACCTCCATTTATGCTAGTTTGACCGCCAATCAACTTTAGGAGGAACGACAACAAGTCTAGCCAACTTTCTGGCCAGTCGTAGACTGCAATAGCTATACTGATTGCTGTGCAAAGTTTTCTATTAGGATCATCCAAAGTTGATAAAAGTAGTCCGCAGATAACTGCCTGACAATATAATCAAGATTGATTTAATATGGAGGTGGACAGGGAATATTAAACACAACATGTTTACAACTTGTTAATTACTAGCTACATTTAGAGGTGGAAAACCCATTCATATGTTTCATCTCAAAATTTAAAGTGAAAATTAAGATAGAGAAAGAAAGCCAAAAGATATGTATATGTTTGTGTCTAGAGCAGCTCAATAGCAGGTAATAACAAGAGGAAAAATATTTTTTTAACACTCATTGGTAACCATGTATAGATAAGGAGTAAATAAAAAGCATGGCTAAATGTTTTAGCCAAGCCATAACTGTTCAATAGAAGTAGAAATGCAAAAAAACAAAAACATACAAAGGCATATTTAGAACTATGCAAAGAAGCATTGAGGCTTTATACAGTAACCAATGCCAGAAGTATACAACAAGAATGAATTAAAAGCCAACAAAAATAGCATAGAAAGAAGTTGTCAAATGCCCTTAAGCCAAAGCTTCCTAATATTTATTAGATATGCATGTACTTCAGCAACTATTCAGCAAGGCACAACTTTTATTGTAATGAATTTCAAGCAAACAGTTAGCTAATTTCATCATAATCGCCACCAAAATTATGGGTTTACTTAAAAAAGGAAAAACTCAAAGCTTTGACTTCATATTCATATCTTCTAGAAAAATGTTTACTGTTGCATATGTAGTAAAATTCTCATGGCTTTGTAGCAAAGACCAAATAATAAAAACCAGTAAGTAAGGAATAAAAACCCCACATTCTCATGGCCTCAGCCTGTGGAAAAATTACAGAACCAAACAAAAAACAACGTAAAAGAACATAATCCCCAAATGCAGACCTCTCCAATAAAATTGGCGCGGGTAACACGTTTACAGGAAATAGATCAAGACAATCCTCAAAACAACCTTCAAAAAAAAAATCTAAAACTGATTACCTTAAATTACACACTTCAATTTATTCGACAAAAAATGGAAAAATTCAAAGCTAAATCTCTCAAAACTGGCAAACGCTGATTAACTTACAACAACGATTATGACATTATTTTTACTTTCTGGCCACTGATTATGGCACTATTCGTGTTCTAAATAATTCAATCAATAAACAAATAAAACTTAACCTAAGCTGAGCTAAGAAAATGTATAGAAGAGTGAAAAATCCAAAAACAAAAAAACAGAAACGCAGCCCATTAAACAAAAAAAAATAATAATAACAAAGCTAAAGAATTGAAGATTAGGTATCCATTGAAAGGAAATGTTACAATGTGAGAGATGAAAATCAATTAAATTGATAAAAACAAAAAAAGAAGAAGAAGAAAAAGAAATATTCATTTTGGAATCTAAGGAAAGAAAAATGAAAATAAAAACAAACAGAAGATGAATATTATTATTTGTTAAAATTGTAGATTATAAGTAAGAAATTATAGGTGAAAAGCTTACCTTTCGGGGATTGAAGAATTGAGATCTCGAAATGCAATGTTTCTAAATCGGAGGCAAACTATTTCTTACGGTTAAATTAATAAATGAATAAAAAGAAGAAGTAGATAGATTCAACATAAGATAAGGGGGAAAACCGAGAAATCATAAAGGGAGGATAAGGAACTGAGAAATGCACCACTAAAAAGCGTGAGAGTGATGAAATTTTGGGAAGGAATCAAAGCAATTGACAAGAGGAGGATAAACAATAAACCCTAAGTCGAAGAGATGAGAGCTTATGCTTACCTCTTACCTATTAAAAACAAAAATGAGAGACTAATCGAGTTTTTCGGGTATAAAATAGAAGAACAGGTTGAGAAAGGTTGAGAAAGAAAAAAGGGAATTGGGAAAGAAAAGGAAATCGGGGGAGAGAAATAGAAGTACAGGCTGAGAATGGTTGAGAAAGAAAGTGGAATCGAGAAACAAAAGGGAATTGGGGGGGGGGGGAGAGAAATAAAATGGCGTCGTTTCAATCAAAATGAAAATTTAGCCACGTATTATATCAAAACGACGCCGTTTTATTTAAAATAAATTAATTTTTTACGACATTTTTATCATAAACACTGCTAATGCTTGACTTTTTTTTTTATAATTTTTATATTGAATTATTAAATCTTTCATATCAATTTTAAATAAATACTTTTTAAAAATTTATGTAATATTTAAAAGAATTAGATAAAATTTGAAATTTTTTTTAAATATTTTTATATATCAAATGGATTAGATTAAATATTTTTAAATTTAAAAGCATTAATTAATTGCATAAAATTTCATCATTTAACAAATCTCAATTTAAATCCTAAATATGTATATATATAAAGTTTATCTATTATCTCTTAAATAAATTAAATTATAATCATAATTTTAATATACTAAATTTAATATTATCTCTTTTATGAATATATAAGAAATTATTTAATATATAAATTTAAAAATACTAATTAATCTAAACCCCAAACCCCTAACTCCTATCCCCCAAACCCTAAATCATACAACATAAACCCTAAACCCATAACCCTTAACCCATAATACCTAAACCTTAAACCCCAACCCCTAAACCATAAACTATAAACCATAATCCCTAAACCCATAATCCATAATTCATAAACCTTAAAATAGTAACTCATACTCTTTAAACTCTAAATCATATATCCTAAATCATAAACCTTAAACTATAATGATAATTAATTCAATATTTTAAAATTAATACTATCTCTTTTATAATTATATAAGAAATTATTTATCATATAAATTAAAAACACTAATTAATCTAAACCCTAAACTCCTAATCCCTAAACCCTAAACTATAAATCCTAAACCATAAACCTTAAACCCTGAACCCCTAACCCTTAACCCCTAACACTTAAACCTTAGACCATAACCCTTAAACCACCATTAAACCGTAATCCCTAAACCCATAATCCATAAACCTTAAAATAGTAACTCATAAACATTATACCTTTAACCATATACCGTAAACCCTAAACTTTAATGATAATTAATTCAATATTTTAAAATTAATACTATATCTTTTACAATTATATAAGAAAATATTTAACATATAAATTAAAAAACAATTAGTCATATATCAAAAATCTTTAAAATTATTTTAAATAATAGTATTTTAATTTTTTCATTTTTTGTGGTGTTTTTCAAAAAGCGCCGCTAAAGCCACTAAAAGCTCAATACAAAACGATGGCGTTTTGCAAAATTCTTTTGCGGCGTTTTTCAAAAAGTGCCGCTAAAGGTGTATCTATAGCGGCATTTTTAAAAAAGCGCCGCTAAAGCCACTAAAAGCTCAATACAAAACGACGGCATTTTGCAAAATTCTTTTACGGCGTTTTTTGATCAAGCATTAGCGGCGCTTTCTAAAAAGTGCCGCTAATACTCGATCTTTAGCGGCGTTTTTAAAAAGCGCCGCTAAAGCCACTAAAGGCCCAATACAAAACGACGGTGTTGTGTTAAATTTTTTTCGGTGTTTTTTGTAAAGCGTCGCTAAAGATTGAGCATTAGCGGCGTTTTTTAAAAGGCGCTGCTAATACTCGATCTTTAGCGGCGCTTTTCAAAAAACGCCGCTAAAGACATTGAAGCTCAGTTAAAACGATGACGTTGAGCATAAGTTTTGTGGCTTTTTTTAAAAAGCGCCGCTAAAGGTGAACCTATAGCGGCGTTTTTCAGAAAGCGCCGCTAATGCTCGTTCTTTAGCGGCCTTTCTCATTCAAACGCCGCTAAAAACGCCGCTAAAAGCCTGTTTTGATGTAGTGACTTTTATAATTTCACATTTAGATTATTTACTATTGTTACTAATATTATGCTTAGTGCTTATATGATTTTTTTTAACTTTAAAACATTATTATTTTTATACTTATTAATATTATTATTTCTCAAGATGTTTATATATAATTTATTTACGTAATTATTTATTATTTTTAGTTTTTACCTTTTTTTTCTCTTTTTATCTGTAACCATCTCGTTTGTTATGTTAATTCCTTTATTTTATTCTTGTCTTTTTATTATTTTCTACGCATTTATTTTATTACGCATGTTATCATCGTAATTTCTTTTTATATTTTTACAATGAATTCGTGTTACATTAATTTTACTCGATGCATAAAAAAGGGTTTTTTAATAAAGGCAATATTTTGTATTTGGAAATTCGAGAAATTGTGCCCTAACGTACTGGATTTCAATTTTTCTCGTTTAATCTAAATAACTGAATATCCTTTTTTAAATGAAATACATAAGTTTTAAATAAAAAATCTTATTCTCAAGAACTCGAGGTGTTGTGTCCTAACTTACTGGATGTGACATTTTGTTACCTCGAGATAAGATTTTTTTCTTAAAACAAAGGCAATATTCTGTATTTGGAAATTCGAGAAATCGTGGCCTAACTTACTGGGTTTCGATTTTTTCTTGTTCAATTTAAATAACTGAATATCCTTTTAAAATTAAAATACATGAGTTTTGAAAATTAAAAAAAAAAGGCTTATTCTCGAGGGTTTAAAATGTCGTGTCCTAACTTATTAGATGTGTCATTACTTCAAGATAAAAATGTCTTTAACATCGATTCGATTTATCTAAGCATTTTTGTAAAATTAACATTAATACAAAGAGGAATCGTATTTTAAAACTCTTTTCAAATTTTCTACTTTCGACACTAAGACACCAATTAACCAACTCGATACCAATTTTGGGCGTTACGAGGGTGCTAACCTTCCTTGTATATAATCGACTCCTGAACCCATTTTCTGAATTTCGTAGACCAAAAACATTATTTTAGTAAATCAAGCATTTTATTAAAATGATCACGAGGTGATCCGATCGCACCTCATAAAAAGGATTGGTGGCGACTCCTATTTTTTTTCAAAACCAAGTCGACTACTTTTTCAAAAAAAATGGTTTCGACACACATCTTCCACCGCTGCCTCTTGTACCCCTTCTGCGAGTACCTCTGGTGCTCATATCGAATTGCATTTTATCTGTATTAATAGTTTTATGCAGATCAGTTTACAATTCTAGTTGTTTATTAATAGATATTTTATGGGAAATAGTATCAGTATTCCAGAGTTCGTTTTCATAGATCGTAGTCTTACTATAGTTTCAGTATACACTACTAAAAAGTTTGCAGTATGGTATACTACCTACAATAGTCTCAGTAATCCTACCTATGGCAGTTTCAGTCAAAATCAAAATACAGTTTTCAGAGAGAACTTACAGGATCGACACGGAGACTCAGTGTACCACACATTCAATAAAAAATTTTCAACCAATAAAAATCAGTTCTTCAAGTTTAAAACTCAAATCCACAGCCGAGTTTTATAACTTAGCTCTGATACCACTAAATGTAACACTCCAAACTCAACCTGGATGTTATGGCCGAATCTGGCGATGTCACATTAACCTCTTTGTGATCTTGATGATGGTTTTAGGGTGTCTCGTTCGTTTTCAAAACGTAAGTCATTTAGAAAAGAGTTGATGAAAACCCAGCCTGGTCTAAGAGAACATGATAGTGGGTCTGCCTCGTGATTCCAATCATTCCAGCATGGGTACCAAGGTAAAAATCATTGTTCTTTTGGATGGCATACTTTATTGTCAATGACAGTACCATGTATCACATTGTCAGGAGATCCTTGCTGAAAAAAACTTGATATGATGGTTTTTCGTACAACAATAACCACAATCTTTAGGGTTCCACTTCTCGTCAAGGAACTTGCAAGCCTCAATAACT
The DNA here is from genome assembly GCA_025698465.1 of Gossypium longicalyx. Classification (NCBI taxonomy): domain Eukaryota; kingdom Viridiplantae; phylum Streptophyta; class Magnoliopsida; order Malvales; family Malvaceae; genus Gossypium; species Gossypium longicalyx. The sequence continues at coordinate 9,463,899 of CM047004.1, forward strand.
TGATCAAAACTTGATTGAATTGAGACTCGCTAACCCCATCCTTGAAAATAATGATTTGATCAGGTTTCCTCTTCCCTGAACTTGTATAGAAGTCTAAGAAAGCTTCCTTCATGATACCGTCATCCACTTTGTCAGAAACTAGTTTTGAAGAAAGAATCTATCATTTAAGCTTCAGAGGCGTATGCGGCACGATGCCCCATAGCTGAAATCAATGGCCACCGCTTTGAGCTAACCATCACAAATGTATTGACGGCACATCGATCGCTTCTCGGAAAGCCAAACAATGCACCCATTCCAAGGATGATGGTTGGAACCTTTGAAACAACTGGAATTGAAGGTGTTTGCCCCAGCATAAGCATAGAGAGTAAGCGGTAGTTTCTTATGCCAATTTTTACTAGTCTCGGTCATCTTCTGTAATTTGTTTTTTTCTTCTTTTTCTTTTCTTTTGGCAACCTTTGTTGTACTGTGGTATGGTGCCTTATCTTTGAAAAGACTGCAAACTTTTGGCATTGTGCAGTTGGATATGATGTTTTTTTTTTGAAATTCGATGACTATTGACTTTGTAATATTGGCATATGAAGCTATCTCTACCCTCTTAACGGAGCAGTCGACAACCACAAAGATGAACCATTGTCAACTTGAAACTTTTGACGGGCCCATAACATACATGCCCTATAAGTCTTGGCTCATTAAATTCGGCATTTATGATATAACTGATGTGATCCCCTTCCATGGTGAACCAACAGTGCCCAAGGCTCTTGTTTATCCTGGTCATTATGAATCCTCTTGCATGTGTTCTTCCGACGTTCCTATGGATATCTATGAATTCCCATAATAGTCCCAACATGGTCTTGTTTTGTCTCTCTGGTTATGCACGTTCCAATTTCTCAACCTTTTCTTCCTCTAAGGCTAAATTCTCTACCACCTCTTTATGGGGTAAAATTTGTTGCTCTTCTTGCTTTACTATTTCCAACAAATCAAAAGATAGATTACAATCTCTGTCATCTTCAAAGTACTAAGATTCCTTTAAACACATGTCACGCTCAAAAAGGAACTTTGAATCTGTAGTATCATTGCCCATGTCATTGATATTTAGAGACCCATGATAGGCACAAAAGAATATACAAGGAATAAATGAATTCAAGCATGACTATTTACATGTTATGAATGTAATTTAGAAAGAATTTTAAAGGTCAAAAGAATATTTATCGGTGAAAGAATGAAAGAATATTTGCTCGCATTGATCATGAAAGATATGTTTGATTGAAACAATGATGTCCGAACATGAGCCTACTTCTCAAAAGAAATCTCATTACTCCTAGGCTTTAGAGCAACAAGAGTGTTCTGAATATTACTCCGTAAAATTCCTAAAGATTATAGGAAGTTCTTCTGTAGTCCAATTGTTTAAAGAACTTCCCGGTTCGTAAGGGCGAATGCCCTCAAGGTTTCTTTGTTCAGTCCCTTCCTCATGTATGACATTGATGGGATGATTTTCATTTCCAAACACTCCCATCTCCAGGTAAGCTATCCCTCTTGATACAAAAGTCTAGGATATGTAAAGGAGATTCTTCTTTTCACTCAACCGTGACCCTCTTCTCTCTTTCTTTCTCTATTTAACCTTAACTAATTAGGGTCTTTTTATGGATTTAAATGCATGAGATGTGATGCAATGCAAATGCAAAAGAAAATGAGATGTTGATCTTGAATTCAATTCCATTAGAATAACTTTTCTAGAAAACAGATTTCTTTACATGAAAATAAATTACATATGCAGTCTTGCCCTTCATAGTCCAAGTAAACGCTGATCTTTTCTTCATGGTCGAATCCTATAAATTCTCCAAAAGATGCCTTTGCTAGCTCCTTGCTGCTTAATCTGAACCTCAATCTCTTACTCTCTTATCTCCATGATACTCATCAAAAAGTGCCAGCTCTCGGATAATCTCCGTTGGTAGTTAAATCAAGTAACGTCTTCCTTCGTGGACTTCCAGCTTTCTCTCGCCATGCCTTTGTTGGCTTGAATCTCTGGCAATTACATCATGTATTCCTCCGTGAACTACCAGCTTTCTCTCGTCGTGTTTACTTGGACTATATTCAGACGACCGCACTATAATCCACTTTATCAAGAAATTCGTTTCCTTATGACAAACTATTCTATTTAGAAATCGAATTTCGAATCAACACCTTCTTTTCTTTGATGTAATGTAATGAAAATACATGAATGAAAAAAGGTATCAATCTTGACTCAGTTTAATTTTAGAAAACGTTATTTAAGGAACAAAAGTCTTTTTATAAAACGGATTACAAATACGCTTTCGCTTGTAGGCCCAGAGTCTTAGCCCTATCTAATAACAAAGCTAACCTTCGACCACGATCTGACTGTAGCTCATATTGGTGCTCAACGTGCTCGCCTTTCTACCATGTCTGTAAATGATCGCCTTTCTCTTGAATTTGAATTACGGCTTCACCTATGAAGTAAGCTCTACAGCCAAAGACACCTCCTCCAATGCCCGTGAAGTTGCTCGATTACCTTGAAAGAAAGATTGGCGAACAAGTAGGCATTCCACTTTTTGCAAAGATACTTGCCTTAAAATGATATCAAACATCCTCGGTGCTTCTTGAGAGTCTTCAAATTTCTGCCCCCACAGAACATTTTGAATTGCCAGCATGGGTATCTTCGTAGCATAGCTAATCTCCACTTTAAAGGTCTTTAAACAATACGATCTTCTTTAATCTCTTTCTTTCGTGCTCATTTGGGCTATCCCGACCATTAGGGCTTGCATTTCCATTATTTTTGATAGGTACAACATCCTAAAGTACTACAGTAAATTCCAGCTTGTTCTTTGGTAGTGGTCCTATAGTAAGTGAGCCTTTCTACCATCATAAGCAAAATTCTTTCCATCCAATTCAATTTAGTAGGTCTTATACCCTTACCATCCACGAGGTGACTGTCTTCATCTGTAATGGTAGAAGTGTCCATCAGTACTCCCCACGCTCACCTTGAATTGTTCATCTATCTTCATGTTAAGCAAATCATCGCAATTCCCATAATCATGTAGAAACAACCGCTGGCTTCATTACTCCATTAATTTCATATTTCCTTTAACTCTTGGAGGTTATTTCGTATCACACTAATAAGAGTGTAGTCCCATAATTCTGATGTGTATCCTTTGGTGACGCTATTTTCTTTTTCTATCTGGGTTTTCTCTGACCAAGCACAAACGAAAGAGTTGTCCTCCACTTTATTAAGATATTCGTTTCCCATTATAAAACTTTCTAAGTCAGAAATCGAACCTTGAATCGACACCTTTTAATGATAAATGACATGCAATGATAGCAAAATAAGAGAAACAAGTCAGTGTCACATATATAAAAAAAAATAATAAATAAGAACTTATAAAGGTAGGCACTAAAGGTCATCATCATACTACCTGGGGCAAGAACTTAAAGTTCACTATATGTAGTTCGGTTCTAAAGCAAGGGTACCTGAACCAGCAGATTCCTCGATCCTCACCAATTACAGGCTCATATGGACCAAGTTCGGTTCAGGGGGACATATTTCCCTATGACCATGCGGAGATGAAAATCTCACGAAGACATAGCTACGGATGTATCCCGGAAGCAATCCACTAGCCCATGCGGAGGTGAAAACCTCACGAAAGCATAGCTTCTCACTCTCACTTAAGGGTGTGACCACAATAGTCATGCAAATGTAATGCGTGCGTAAACAATAACAAACATATGCAACAAACACATGTAAAAATGACATATTTTAAAATTTTTCCAAATTTTCGACATTAAGATAGAAAATAATCAATTTTCGGCTTGACTCTCTTATACATCCCCAGTGGAGTCGCCAAGCTGTCGAAACCATTAAAGGAGTGTTCAAAAAACGGGGATCGACTTTTGAAAAACAAAAACGAAAGTCGCCACCAACCTTTTTTAGGTGTGATTGGATCACCTTATAAAACGTTTTGGTCTACGAAAATTAAGGAAATAGGTTCGGGAGTCGGTTACGTACGAGGAAGGATTAACACTCTCGCAACGCCCAAAATTGATACCAAATTGAATAGTTTTCTGTCTTAATGTCAAAAATTTGAAAGGATTTAAAAATAGGATCCCCTTTTTAAAACCAGAATTATTTAAGTTGAAAAATCGAGATTCCTTAGCTCCAAAAGAATACAAACATCACATCCAGCATGATAGGACACGATATTCTTAAACTCTCATAACTGAAATCATCTCGTGATTTACAAAATTTATTTAGAAGGATACTTTAGACATTTAGACAAACGGGAAATCGCAACCTAGCATGTTAGGGCACTATTTCCCGAATTCCTAAATACGAAAAACATTGCCTCATTTTAGAAAAACTTTTGGATAAAATATGACAATTAAATGAAATATATTTTTTTAAAATAATGACTTGAGTAAAATTTAAAAAATAATTTACTAAGAGTAATCAAAAAATTATTAAAAAATGAAATAGTTTGATATGATACTAAAATTATTAAAAAATTAAAATATATAAAAAAATCAAGGAAACATGGATTAAATCAAAATAAAAAGGGTTGAAAAACGAAGATGAACAAAGAATAAAATAAGAACAAACCGTAGAAAATAAGAACGTAAGAGGGAGAGAAATTTGAGTGAAAGCTCTAAAAAATTTTATTGTTTCCCAAAACTCCAGTGTGTTTATAATGAAGGGAGAGACCTCTATTTATAGTTGAACCTGCTCAAATCCAACGGTACAGATCAATTACATCAACGGTTAAGATTAAAAGGTATCTACAAATTAAATCTCTAAGATTACAAAATCATATCTTCTAAGATTGCATATCATATCTAAGATTGCAATCATATCTAAGATTGTATCATATCTAAGATTGCATATCATATCTAAGATTGCATATCATTGAAGATTATATTTCCATATGAGTCAAGCTTGTAGATGGACCTTAAATCTTTTCAAGTAATGGGTCATTCCGATCGGGCCAAATTATATTTGTAATTTTGGACTGAACTTGGACTTCGTTTTTTTTGGGGTTTATTATTATTTTTTTTGGACTTATTTCTGGGCCCGGGCAAAATTGAGTGTCTACATATCTTTTTGAAAACTTGCTTCCAACAGCTAGCAGTTATAAATCAAAACAAATAAAACCCCAAATTAAAGATTAAAATTTTAAAGAGGCCCTATTACATCAAAAATACCCCAAAATAATTCTACTTATAATTTAAATCGATGGTCGCTAAACTAACTAAAAATTCAACTAAGGCAAGCGCACCTATCGAACAATAGTATAGTTGTGGTGAGACCGAAAATATCGTATCCACAAGGACTAAAAGTACTAGTAATTACTATCTTTTTATTATCTAGCCTAAGAATTAAGGGAATGTTTTTAAACTAAGATTAACTATCTAATTAACTAAGAACACGACAGAGATAAAAGTTGGAAAGTACTTTTGGAAAACCGATGGAGAAGACAATACCCAAGGAAGAATCCACCTAGACTTCACTTATTACTTCTAAATTAGACAATTTATTCACTTGACTTAATCCGTAAAAATCCCTGATTTATGTTAATATCTCTCTCGAGACTAAAAACAACTGACTCTAGGTTGATTAATTGAAATCTCTTTCTAATTAAAACCTCTATTGTCGCATTAACTCGATCTATGGATTCCCTTATTAGATTTGACTCTAATCCGGCAGATTTACATCGTCCTATGTCTAGGATTGCATTCAACTCCACTTAATAAGCACATCAGACTTGAATTAATATCCTAAAATATTAAAGCAAGAATTAAGAGCACATAATTAAGAATAAGAACAAGTATTTATCATATAATTCAAATAGTAATAAGATCTGTCTTAAGTTTCATCTCCCTTAGATATTTAGGGAGTTTAGTTCATAACGATGGGGGAAAACATCTCAAAATCAGGAAAACAACAAAATATAAATAAACCCAAAGAACTTCTAAGGAAGTTGAATGGAGATCTTTAGTCTTGAAGTAGATCCTACATCCGAGCTGATTCTAATGGCTATCTTGAGTATTCTCTCCCTTCTGCTCTCTGTGTCCCTTTTGATCCTTTTCTAGGGTGTTTATATAGACTTTGGAACACCCAAAATAGCGCAAAATTAGCCTTTTCTGAATAGAATTAGACTTGGGTTCGACAGGGACACAGCCGTGTGCCACACCCGTATGAAGGTGCTCAAGCCGTGTGCAATTCTGACGTGGTTTAATGTCGACACAGCCATGACACACGAGAGTGTGGCCAGCCCGTGTGTTACACACGGGTGTGTGGATTACCTGTGTGGGAGTGCCTAGGGCATGTGAAACATTGAATTAGGCCCATTTTGTCTGTTGTTTCTTAAACTTTTCGCTTTCCTAAGCTCTCCTGAGTATAAAACATGAAATCAAAGGATTAGGAGCGTCAAATTCATTAAATTTTATGAAAAATCATCCAAAAATATGCCAAGCATGGGGTAAAAACATGTATATATTATGGTTTATCAAATATCCCATACTTAAGCATTTGCTTGTCCTCAAGCAAAATCCTCACTCACAACGAAAATTCATTCTTCTCAACTTATAATTCTTATAAAAAATGTTTCGAAATAATCCACAAATAATCATACATTAAGAATTCAACTAAAAGAACATTAAGGTTTCAAACAATCTAAGTTGAGCATTTTAATCATAAAATCATAGGTATCCCACTTTATCTAAGTAATTACCTTTAATTCCAAATCGACAAGGGTTGACGTCCTCACTAAAGTTTCATTCAAATCACTCAAAGTGTTTAAGGTTCAATAATTAAGCACTCAATAGTCAAACATGAAAAGTTATTTCCATAGACTTGCATGAAAATCAAATCTCCACAACTATAAATGAGATGGTACACAAATCAAAAGGTCTTTAACAGGGTTGTAATGAGGCTTGGGTTAAAGGTGTAGATAAAGACTGAAAATGAGGGTTAGAATCGAGATTAATTTAATAAATTATCAAACTTAGAAAAATAAAGCTAATTACTGAATTACAAACAAGTGCCAGAATTAAAACTATCCAAAACTAATGAAGTGAGCCTTTTTTTTCAATATAATAACTTTAACTTATCCAAGCTCTTTATAACAATATGTAATTATATGAATATAAATATACTGTTTTTTTAAAGAATAAGAACAAGTACAATAATGGAAAGTACATAAGAAGAAATAATTCAACAACTAAAATGAACGAACATAGTTAGGTAACTGATCGAATCAAATCTCGATAAAAAGGGAGTCAATAAAAAGGGAGAATTCTTAACGAATCAAAAAGGGTTAAGTTGTGGGTTAACATTAAGGGGAAAATCAAGAAACAATGGTTAAGGCTCAAAGGGGTTCACTAAGGGTCAATTATGTGGGTAAGCTTTTTATGGGGTAAGTGGGTTAAAATTTAAGTTCCTTTATCATCTCAGTATATCAAATCAAAGGTGTGGTCTTGACATGCATAATTGAAACAAGTTTTAGAGTAACAAATCAATGTTGACACACTCATAACCAATAAAATAAGTGAGCAAGAAAGATATATGCTCTAAAAGGCTCAAAATCTCACAAAAATTATGGGTATTTGATGTCAATCCTATAAATTCAAAACTTCAAGAAAATACCTCAATTCAGGGAAACAACCTAGCAATTTTAATTCTCAAAAGTCAACTTATCATACTTGATTCTCTAATGTCTTAAAGTTTAAACAATCAATGCACAATTATCTATGATTTAATTCAAAACATATCAATAAAAATTATAAATCAATCAGAATTCACTCTAATAATAATATGAGAAAATTATTTGAGAACGAGATAAAAATTCAGGGATTTTCTAATAATCATATAAATAACCTCCCCACACTTAAGATGTACATTGTCTCAATGTACAAAGATAGATAATAATAATATAAGCATAATATCAGAAGAGAAGGAGAGAAGCAAAACTGCCCTGAATTTTTGGATGAAATCCTTGGAATAGCCAAAGCTAGAATTGTAGATAAGGCCAAGGAAAGGCATGATTCTGAGTTACTAATAAGAAAATAAACACAACTGTGGAAGAGAATTAAGGGATTACTCAATAATAACCATAAAGATAAACATAGTTCAAAATATAAAACATAAGTCTTCAAAAATAAATAAATTAAAATTAAAATTAAAATTAAAATTAAAAAAATAATAAAATAAATAGACTCAAAAGTCCTCATTATCATATGCCTCGTCAGTCGACGGTGCCGAAGGAGAGATGTGAAGGCGGTGGCAAATCTGTTGAAGAGTGGCATCGATGCTGTCGAACCGCTCACAACACTGTGCACGGGTATGGGGTGCGATGGTTGGTTTACGCGTATGTGTGTGTGCGTGAAGGGGAAAGGGGTTGGGGTTTAGGGTTGACTGGTGGTTTGGTTGAAAAGGGAGGGGGTTGTGGGTCGGACGGTGAGAGAAAGAGGGACGGTGGTTGTAATTTCAGAGGGGAGGGGGTTTCGGCGGCACGAGCTTGAAGAAGAAGAACAAAATAAGAGAGAAAGAGGGGAGATTTGGGAGTTTAAGGGGACACGGTCGTGTGAGGCCCGTGTTGGGCCACACGGGCATGTTACACGCCCGTGTGGCTTGCGTCCAGCCCGTGTTTATCACGAAAATTGAATGACCTTTCATCACACTGCCTTTGACACGCCCGTGATTCACATGGCCGTGTCGCACGGCCTTGCTCTATGTGTTTTTCTTCTTCCATGCCCGTGTGGCTCGCCCACATGCCCGTGTAACCTACCACACGCCCGTGTGGATCGGCCATGTCTTGCATACGGCCGTGGGCCTTGCCCATGTAACTCTTTGACTTGTTAAAATTTGAAAAATTAAGCTCCAGGTTTCACACAGCCTAGGACACGCCCGTGTGTCTAGGCCGTGTACGTCCCACAGTCGTGTCACACGGCCATGTGGATTTATCGTAGGCCATGTGCATGTCAATTTTTGGGAAATTTTAGCCCTGTTTCCACACGGCCAAGGACACGCTCGTGTGTCTAGGCCGTGTGGATCACTATACCTGCATAAAAAACATGAAAAATAGATAAAATAAATGGGTTAGTGGTGTTAGTGCTCGAGTTGCCTCTCGAGAAGCACTTATTTAAAGTCTAAGCTTGACTCACCTCATATTTGTACGGTCATGGTGGTTCAAGAAGTTGAAACTCGTCATGGTGATTCGAGGAGTTGAAACTCGTCATTCCTGCTATCAATCTTATCAAAATAAGGTTTTAGACGAGTACTATTTACCTTAAAAGTGCCGAATTTGAAATGAGTTACCTCAACTGTACCGTATGGGAAAACGTTAAGTACCACAAAAGAGATTGCTCCATTAGGTGCAGAAGTGGCAACACGAGGGTTTGCTTCATCTAACAGTACTTTGTCTCCAACCTTAAGGTTATTCGATTCACCTTTAAGTTTGTCATGGCACTGCCTTGATTCATCGTGTATTCTTGGCTTCTTCTTAACCTGTGTTCGCAATTCATTTAGTTCTTCGATCTGTAGCCTTCGCTCTTCATGGATAGTCTTGTCATTACATGGACTGAAACATTGCTCATTTGTACTTCTCGAAAGTTTTTCCCACAAAGAGGGTTGAACAACAAGGTTACTCACATTAAAAGAACTTGTGTAATCATCTCGATCACTAGTCTTTCTGACAGAATCAGGAACTTAGAGTTTAATCATGTCATCGCCTACCTGAAGTATTAACTTACCTATATCGACATCAATAATAGTCCTAGCAGTTGCTAAAAAGGGTCGTCCTAAAATTAAAGGAATATTACTAACCCCATCCATGTCTAGAACAACAAAGTCTATTGGAAATATAAATTGGTCGATTTTAACAAGCACATCTTCAATTATACCCCTAGGAAATCTAATGGTTTTATCAGCCAATTGAACGCTCATCCTAGTTTGTTTGGGTTTCCCAAGACCTAGTTGTTTAAAATTTTATAAGGCATAACATTAATACTTGCCCCTAAATCAGCTAAAGCATTGTTAACATTCAAACTACCAATTAAACAAGGAATCATAAAACTCCCTGGATCTTTTAGTTTGTTGGGTAGCTTGTTTTGTAGAATAGCTGAGCAGACTGCATTTAACTCCACATGTGACGACTCATCTAACTTCCGTTTGTTTGATAAAAGCTCTTTTAAGAATTTAATTGCATTTTGCATCTATGAAAGAGCTTCAATAAACGGTAAGTTAATATGTATTTTTTTAATAATTTAAAGAATTTATCGAATTGTTTGTCAGTGTGGTCTTTCCTTGTCGCATTGGGGTTTGGCACGTGAGGTTTATACTCTTTGCTTACCAATTTCTGTTTATCATTGCTTACTTCAACCTTACCTTTATCTACCACATTATCTTACCTTGGTTTTGGTTCATCTTCAACTAACCCTTCATTATTGTGCACAGTAATAGCATGAAGTTGCTTCCTTGGGTTAGTTTCAGTGTTACTTGGTAGGCTACCTTGTGGTCGTTCAGAAATTAGTTTGGCGAGTTGACCAATTTGGGTCTCGAGCCCTTGGATTAATGCTTGCTGGTTTTTAAGTGCAGATTCGGTATTCTGAAAGCGAGCTTCTGACACTGAAATAAATTTCTCCAACATTTTTTTCGAGGTTTGGTTTCTTTTCCTACCGATAAGGTTGTTGCTGAAAGCCTGGCGGTGGTGGTGGTATTTGATTTCCTTGTCCTCCCCATGAAAAATTTGGGTGATTCCTCCAACCTGCACTGTATGTATTACTGTAAGGATTATTTTGAGGTCGAGGATTATTACCCATATAATTCATTTGCTCATTCTCTATGTTAGGACCGTAGGGTGGGTATTCTGAATTGCTCGTTCCACCTCCACTTGCATCGCACTGCATTACTGGATGTACCTGTGTAGAACCAAATAAACCATCAATCTTTCTATTCAAAAGTTCTACCTGATTTGAAAGCATAGTAACCGAGTCGATGTTAAAAACGCCAGCTGCTTTTGTTGGCTTTATCCTCATGACTTGCCACTAATAAATTTTCAGTGACATCTCTTCTATGAGCCTCTTCAGGTGTCTTATTATTGATGGTTCCACCAGCAGCTGCGTCGATCATTTGTCTAGTTGAGGGATTCAAACCGTTGTAGAAAGTTTTAACCTGTAGCTAAAGAGGTAACTCGTGGTGAGGGCACCTTCTCAATAAATCCTTGTATCTCTCCCATGCATCAAAAAGTGTTTCTAGATCCATCTGCACAAAAGAAGAGATATCATTCCTCAACTTTTCCGTTTTAGCCGGCGAAAAATATTTAAGCAAAAATTTTTCGGTCATTTGTTCCCAAGTAGTAATGGACCCTCGTGGTAACGAGTTCAACCATTGTTTAGCCTTATTCCGTAATGAAAAGGGAAACAACCAAAGGCGAATGGCATCGTCAGAAATGCCATTGATCTTAAAGGTGCCGCAGAATTCCAGAAAATTTGTTAAATGAGTGTTTGTAACCTCGTCCTGCAAACCATCAAACTGAACAAACTATTGTATTATTTGAATCGTGTTAGGTTTCAATTCAAAATTATTTGCAGAAACAGCAAGTCTAACAATACTCGATTCAATTCCCGTTAAAGTAGGCTTAGCATAATCATACATAGTACGAGGAGTAGGATTCTGATTTATAGGATTTGCAGAAACCATAGGAGGTAGCGGATTATTCTGATTTTCAGCCATCTCCTCAATAGTATTGGTATCATCCTCGTGCTCTTCCTCTATATATTGTAAGCTCCGCCTTATTTCTCTTTGATTTCTGTGAGCTATGCTTTCAATTTTGCTATCAAAAAGTAGAGGTCCTGACGGATTCCTTCTAGTCATAAACTAAAGAAACCTGCCAAAAGCAAATAGAAGAAAAATTAGTAATTAAAAATAAAATCAAAATAAAATAAAATAAAATAAAATAAGAATGGCTAAAGTAATAAAAAATCAAGTGTTCCTAATATTTTAGTCCCTGGCAACGGCGCCAAAAACTTGATGGTCGCTAAACTAACTAAAAATTCGACTAAGGCAAGCGTACCTATCGAATAGTAGTATAGTTGTGGTGAGACCAGAAATATCGTATCCATAAGGACTAAAAGTATTAGTAATTACTATCTTTTTATTATCTAACCTAAGAATTAAGGGAATGTTTTTAAACTAAGATTAACTATCTAATTAACTAAGAACACGACAGAGATAAAAGTTGGAAAGTACTCTTAAACAGGGACTTTTTCTCCACTGAATAAGCATATCAGACTTGAATTAATATCCTGAAATATTAAAGCAAGAATTGAGAACACATAATTAAGAATAAGAACAAGTATTTATCATTTAATTCAAATGGTAATAAGATCTATCTTAGGTTTCATCTCCCTTAGGTATTTAGGGAGTTTAGTTCATAAAGATGGGGGAAAACATCTCAAAATTGGGAAAACAACAAAACATAAATAAACCTAAAGAACTTCTAACGAAGTTGAATGGAGATCTTCAGTCTTGAAGTAGATCCTGCTTTGGAGCTGATTCCAATGGCTATCTTCGAGTATTCTTTACCTTCTACTCTCTGTGTTCCTTTTAATCCTCTTCTGGGGTGTTTATATAGACTTTGGAACGCCCAAAATAGCCCAGAATTAGTCTTTTCTGAATAACATTAGACTTGGGCTCGACAAGGACACGACCGTGTGCCATGCCCGTGTGAAGGTGCTCAGGCCGTATGCAATTCTAAAGTGGTTTAATGTCGACACGGCCATGACACACGGGCGTGTGGATTACCTGTGTGGGAGTGCCTAGGGCGTGTGAAACACTGAATTAGGCCCATTTTTTCTGTTGTTTCTTGCTCTTTTCGCTTTCCTAAGCTCTCCTGAGTATAAAACATGAAATCAAAGGATTAGGAGCGTCAAATTCATTAAATCTTATGATAAATCATCCAAAAATATGCCAAGCATGAGGTAAAAATATGTATATATTATGGTTTATCACAAATCAAATAAGAAAGTACGTGCGGTTATGTGGCCACCTTTGAGTCCCTCCCAGCACGAATCTACTTGAGACTGGGGATTACCTATACAGATAAATAGATGGGTGAGTTTACAAAAACTCAATGTGTAATCCCATAAGCAAATAGTCAGAAAATAAGCACAGTCTGGGCCTAAGCCTTTTTAGTAACAGTGACAATATTAGTTTGGGCTTTAGCCCATCTCAATACAGAAATAGTCATGTGTTTAGGCCTTGGCCCATTACAGTAACAATAAGCAGTGCAGTAATAGTTTAAACAGTATATAAGTCCTACCCATCCAGCCTCTACAATTCCAACTCCATCCAACCCTACACTCCATGTAGGGATATAATCAACCCACCCATCCCTACACTACAGAGTTATCACCGGTTGAGGCACTATACAGTAATATATAGCTGGGCTGCCAGTAATTTAGGCTCGAAGCCTTTCAGTACACTTCCTCTGATCAGTATAAACCCATCCCCATGCAATGCATCATACAATCATGTCATGTCATGTCATAGAATCATACATGTATCCATTACAGTTTAAATAGCATGCTAAAATACGATCATACATGTACAAATATATGTATACATCACATAGGGGAAAAACAATCATCTTACCATATAAGGGCAAAATAGTTATTTTATCATATAAGGGCAAAATAGTCATTTTATCATATATAGGGGTCTAGGTAAACTTATCGATCCAACAGTAGGTCCACAGTCGTCTCGAGCGACCCGTGCAACCTTAATAGTCAAATAGTGAAAATGGGCCCGCGGCCCATATTGCGAGCCCACGTGTGGCCCACATAACCCAGAAATGGCCTTAGCCGTGTGGATTACATAGCCTAGCCTAATATTCTCCACATGTCCGTGTGGGGCACACATACCCGTGGGGCCCACACGGCCTAGTTTGTCCCAAAATGGCCCAAAACGACCTTGGCCCATGAAAACGCTTATGGCCGGCCTCAACGATTATATGCCCATGTTTAGGCATATGGACTACCACACGAGTGAGCACACACCCGTGTAGCATCAACGGCCACTTATTTCGGTTTTTGTCAATTTACGATTAGAGGCAGTGTTTTTATACACCTTGCTTCTATTTGCCGAGAGAAGAGACTTCCCACACCTTTGAACCCTACACTTAAACAACAATCTTCAATTACTCACTTAATCTAGTACCCAATCGAATACACCCAACTACCCCAATCGTTAAACACACACAATAACATACCTTCGATTAAGCCACGAGGGGAGTTCCGTCCACCCCAACGCTAACTAAGGATATTTTCCTTCTTCTTTGAAAAGTTCCTATGCACCAACCGAACATAGGTAAACACTTAATCAACCAGCATCAAAATAACACTATACTATTACACTAAAATCATCCAATCGATAACCCCTTACCTTGATTGAACAACCGAAGCCCTTTCCACCTTATCAGTCGAGAGAGAACGATCACCTAAGCCCTTGGTTACAACCTTCAATTCAACCAACCTCCTGTTAACAACTATTCAAATGGATAGTTTGAACCAAATCGAAAGTTAGTCTTACCGAAACACAAAATTGAGCACTTGTAATTACCCCCAAAATCGAAAGAGAGTAATGGGGAAGGGATCAACACAGGGAGGGTAAAAGAAAGGGTAGTATTTGGCCAAGCACAACCAATTGAGGGAGCAAGAGAAGAAGGAGAAATCGGTCAAGAACTAGCTAAAAGCTAAAAGAATTTGAGAGAGAGGAAGTGAGTATTTGGCTAAGAACAAAAAGAGAAGATGGGAAAAAACGATTGCTGAAGGAGTAAGGGAGAAGAGAAATCGATAAAAAAGGGCACTGTATAGGAGAGCAAAATCAAAATCGACCTAAAATGAAAGGTACCCGAGTGATCAACAAAAATATTTGGCTATTAAAACAAAGAGTGAAAAGAACCCGAAAGCAATTGCCTAAAACCAAAAATAAGGAGAGAAAGCAACCAAAGCCGAATTCTAAGAAGCAGGAGTTCAAATTTGGCACACACTCTTCCACCACCTTCAAATTCCCTTATTTTTCTCCCAAAATCACTCCTAAGATCATTCAACTAAATCCCCACTTATCCATATCCCTTAACAACTGAAATTTCCACCAACAACCTCTTAAAATTTGGCCACAACTCCCCACACTTCTCAAACACTCAAGTTTCAGTCAAACTAGAACTCTCCCATGGCCAACAGTAAAAATAAATTCCCTGCTTGCGCTAGAACTCGAACTCTAGACCTCCTGCTCATTAACACTTCTTTTAACCACCAGACCAATATGCCCATTCTGTCATGTTTTACCCACATTTATTTATAAGTCTACTGACTAGGGATAGGGGTTATTCCATTAAAAAGAAAAAATTTTCCCAAGCTAAGTCTTGAACCCAAGACTTCTCAGACTCTTCTAGAACACATAACCACTGAAGCAGATACACTGTTGTGTCACTTTCTTACACAACCAACATTTATGTGCAGCCTCCTAACTATTCCCAAGCTCAAAACCTAATGCTTCTAGGCTCAAAATTCTGGGCGTTACAAAATCTCTTTACATAAAATGGATATTTACATATACGACCTTGACCTAATATTCAAAGTGAAGACATCGATCCTTTTCTTCATATCCGGATGTTATGATTGAATCTCGCGAATTTTCTAAGGGATGCTTCTACTATCTCCTTTTTGCTTGATCTGGGCCGCGACCTGGCTCACTCATCCCCATGATGCTCATTAGCTTCTTTAAGAAAATCGGGACATTAACAGCTCTCGAATAATCTTTGTCGACTTGAATCCTAGGGCAACGAAGCAAAGTCATGTATTTTTCTGTCAGATTACCAACCTTCTCTCGTTGTGTTTTCTCGGACCATATTTGGATGACCGCATTATCTTCCATTTTATCAAGAAATCCATTTTCTATGACAATCTCTTTTTTTAGTAACTGAACGTGAATCAGCACCTCTTTTCCATGATGAAAATGCAATGCAATCATAACAAAAAATGAAACAGGTTAGTACAAAGCAAAAACAAGCAAATAAAAAAATAATAGAGCACCTATTCTGGTGACCACTAGGGTTTGGAGTGGTTTTACCTAGGGTGGGATCTTAAGGCTTGCTATATGCGGTTTGGTTCTAAAGCAAAGGAACCCGAACCGGCAGATTCCTTGATCCTCACCCATTATAGGCTCATATGAACCGAGTTTAATTTAGGGGAATACATTTCCCTTTGGCTACACAGAGATGAAAATCTCATGAAGACATAGGTACGGATGTCTCCCAAAAGCGATCAACAATCCAACACGAAGGTGAAAACCTCACGAAGGAATAGTTTCTCACTCCCACTTAAAATGGTATAATCGACCGATTATGCAATGCAATGTGCAAGAATGTATCAAAAACTTAAATCAATAAAGCAATTATAAACCAAAATGACGAAGATCTTAACAAAGACGGATGAAATGCAATCAAAGGATCGTAGTTTTAAACCAAGTTTTCAATTTTCGACAAAAAGATAAAAAGTAATCAACTCGTGGCTTGGCTCTCTTTTTTAGCTCCCCAATAGAGTCGCCAAGCTGTCGACACCATTTTTTGAAAGGTCTATTTTTTATTTAGAAAAACGAAAATCAAAATGGGAGTCGCCACTAATCCTTTTTGATGAGGTGTGATCGGGTCACCTCGTAAAAGTGTTTTTTTTATAAACGGTTTGATTTATTTAAAAAATGATTTTGGTTCAGGAAATTCAAAAAAAATAGGTTCGGGAGTCGGTTACGCACAAGGAAGGATTAGCACCCTCGTAACGCCTAAAGATTGGTACCTAGTTGATTAATTAATGTCTTACTACCGAAAATTGAGAACTTTGAAGAAACTTAAAATACGATCATTTGTTTAAAATATCGTTTGATTGAATTTTTTTGAGAAAAGAGCATATTTTACGTTAATCGAGGAAAAGAATTACGTCCCGTAAGTTAGGACACAATGTCTTAAATCCCCGAATCGAGAATAAACGCCAAAAAAATCATTTAAAAGGTATTCGATTATCTTGGTTTTAGAAAGAAATCATATTCCGTAAGTTAGAATACTATCTTTTTGTAATTCCCGAGATTAGTTAAAATTTATTTATGCTTTAAAAATGTTCGGATATTTAGATTCATCGAAAAAGTCAAAACCCCGTAAGTTAGGGAACGACTTTTTGAATTTCAAAACGCGGAGTATCGATTTTTAAAAAATAAAATCTAATGTGTTAGGTAAGATGTAACACAATTTTGTAGTAAAATATGAGAAAGAAATCACGATACTAACATGCATAACAGAATGGTAATAAACGCATAATAAAAATGACAATACGAACATCGAAAATAGAGTAAAATAAACATGCCCCAAAAGACAAACAATAACAATAACAGACTAAAAATTTGAAGTTAAGACCTAATATTAAATGAATAAATAAATATTGTGTAAAACAAATTAAAAATAATAATAATAATATTAATAATGATGATGATGATATTAATAATAATATAATAATAAAAAATCTAAAGTTTTAAAATTATATAAAAGGATATAAATAAATGATAAAATAAAATAAATGTATGTAAGGAAAAAAAAGTAGGTAAATAAATGTAAAAGAAATATAATAGTAATAGTAATAATAATGCAAAACTAATTGATTTAATAATATGATAATAATAATAAATAAGTAAAATAAAAAAGGGAAATAATAAAAAGGAAATACGAAAGAATATATAAAAGAAACAAATAATAGATAGATGGACAAATAAATAAATAGCAAGAAAACAATAAGGACAATAAATATTTAAATGAAGAGAATGTAAGCATTAAAATCTTTAATATATATATATATATATATTTATATATGAGGGATATATAATATAAAAAAATAGATGAAAAAATAATATGATAATAGTAACAATAATAACGGAAGGAAAAATAAATAAAGGCATAAAGAATACAGAATGCAAATAAAATGAAAATAATAACAATTTAAATATTAAAAGAAGATAAATAAATAAATAAATAAAATAAAATAAAATAAAACAGAACAATCATACATGTAAAATAAGAGCTTGAAGTTAAGTAAATAAAGGATTAGATCGGGTTAAAATAAAGTCTAAATTATAATAAAATAAATGAATAAACAAAAAAAGGACTAGATTGAAAATTGAATGGAATGTAATGGGGCAAAAGTCAAAATAAAATAAAATAGGGGACCATATTGCAATGCGCGAATGAAATGGAGGGACCAAAACGCGGCACTTTGCGCGGGACTAAATTGAAAACTAAAATAAATTATAAGGCGCAAATTAAAAATAAAAAGAAAATTACAAACTAACTAAAAAGCGGAAGGACTGAAAGTGCAATTAGCCCTTCCGCTAAAAAAAACATACGGACCTTGACTAAGCGGGTCGGGTCTTGGGTCGTCTTCCCTTAAATGACACCGTTTTGGAACTTAAATGGTCAAAATGAAACAGAGCCGTTTCACCCTATTATAAAAGCCAATTTTTTTTTAAAACATTTCATTTCTACTCTTCTTCAAAAAAAAAAAAATAAAAACCAACCTTTTTAAATCCTCTCCCCTTTTCAAACTCCGACCTAGGGGTCCGGTGAATTCCATGGTAGCCACTGGTCACCGGCGACGGACTCCATCGTCCCCGGTGGTCGAAAAACACCCTAAAGACCCCGTTTTAGCTTCTCTGTTCTTTTAAATCCTGATCTAAGGCCCAAAAATCCTCCAAAATCAAAAAAGGAAAAGAAAATACTAAAGAAAAAAAAAAGGCCTTGTTACCATTGATGAACCCTTGTCAGAACCTTAGCGGGTTCTTAGGTGTTCAAGGATCAGAGAAAGTCTCCGGTGACGGTAGAAGATGAAGCAACAGGTAACGTTTTTTTTATTTTTATTCTTATGCTTAAAAAAATGAAATAAAAGAAAAAAAATCACCTCTTAAAATTCTTGTTCTAGTTTTTATAAATCTTTTTCTCTGCTTTTGTATTCGATTCTCTCTGTTCGGAAAAAAATACAAGGAAATTGATGTGACTTTTCTAGCCAAATTACAAGACTTCTAGCTTTTATTTTTTTATTTTTTTTATTTTTGCGTTTTGCTATTGTTTCTTCTACTTGGCCTTTTGCTTGTTGTTTTTTCTTGCAAGTAACAGTGGAATGGCTGATGAAGGTGGTGTCAGACGCGTGCGAGGTGGTGGCTGACGTGCGGCGGCAAATTAGCATAGTTTTGGGCCATTTTGGGCTGCTAGGGTTTTAATGGTTTTGGGCTAGTAAAATTGGGTTTTAGTTTGTATTTTGGACTTTGGATTTATTATTTTTATTTTGGTTTTATATTTGTAATTTGGGTCTTGGGCACAGACCAAAATTGACCTATTACAATAGGTTTTAGTAATACAATAGTTAGATTAAGAGTTCTTTTAAAAAAATTTGTATTGATTTTAAGGTTGGGTGTTAATTTTTTTAGGGGGTAGGGGGGCTAGTTGGTTTTCTTTTTGTTGGATTTGGGATAGATGAAATTTGGTCTCAAAACCATAAAAAACGGTTGGATCGATTTTTTATCGGTTTATCTAGTTCGTAGTTGGCGGTCTAATAATCAAATTTTGGATCGATGTATTAGTCGATTCCTAGTCTAATCAGTCAATCTAATCCAGTTGAAACAGTCATGGTTTTTGATGATCAAGAAATAAAAGAAAAAAAATAAAAGTATGGATTAATGATTATGTTATTTGCTTTTAATTTAAATATGAAAAAATCCATGTACTCTTTTGAAATTTAAAATTTAATTCTATATTTTTTTTTTGTTTGCAACAAATGTATTGACAAGTGGCAATGGCAAGTGGATCTTTTGATTTACATTTTGCAATGGCAAGTGAGTTATGATGCCTCAAACTCGGCTGGAACAGTCCGACCCGAATTTCGAATGTCACATTAGTCACCAAAGTGACTCTTCGTTTAAAACCACCAGAAAACACACAAACCGACCAATCACACCACACAATTAATAATAGAATATTTAATAAAAACCTAATATCATGCTTCTATTGCGCTGCTCTGATCAACAATCAACAACAAGAATAACTCACAATTTAATGCTTAACAGACAATTACCTCAAAAACTTTAGTTAAACATATGTGCATCTAGTAAGGTATTTTTAAAAGGCTATATTTGTAGGGACTTAGAAAAAAATCGTTTACTTTAAAAATATATAATTAGATTTAAAACGTAATATATAGTAATATGTTGGGAAAAACTCTATTTCACAATTTTTAACAATAGCATTGTAGGATTTAACATATAAGTCTTATTTTTGGAAAATTTATTAAAGCATCTCTCACAACCTCATAATATTGTAAATTAATTAGTTAGCAGACATTTAATAGTTTACATGACTTGACCAAATTCTATGTTTCATCTCATGCATATCGAGCACATGTTTGTATCCAAATCACACATAAAACATCTAAGGCTTACCTCGATGACTAGCGACTCTTCAACCTGCACTTACAAGTTAGTCGAATTCAAACAAATTATCAAACAATCATAATCCATCATTCAATCATCTATCTAACGCAATGATAAAAGTTTTAAACGAAACAACTAAATAGTCCATAGTATCCCATTACAACCCAAAAATTATAAGTTTAATACTAAATCCCATAACTTGGTCCCACGTTGCCTTCCTTATTGGGTTTGGGAACACAATGACGTACAAAGATATAGCCTTGATTTGGATTACTTGGATGACTCACTCCTACACCTCTTCACAACATAAATCACTACAATATTATAAAAAAGTGGGTGAGCTTAAGAAAGCTCAGTGAATACTCAAACATACTACAAATAAACACATCAATTAGGTTAAAACGTGACAAAAAATAACGATTCACATATTATTGTAGTCTACACAAAATAGTAACTCACACGACACAACAATTCTCATACAATAATCAGTGCACATATAATAAGTAATTCGCATAAAATGGAAAGATCACATAAATTATCAATTCGCACCAAACGTCTATTCATATGAAATAATAGTTCTTACCAAATGACAGCTCATGCAAAATAATAGTTCATATGAAATATCAGTTCATACTAAATGACACTTCAAGCGAAATAACAGTTCATGCTCCATCATAACTCATGTATCTCAAATAATGATAAATTGAATTTTTTGTGATTATGAAGCTTATAGGGGACTCTATCACAACCTATAAGTGGACTTTATCACCACAATTGGATAAACGGATCTCCAAAATACACCACATAACTCTTAAAGTCATACGCCATCTCCATTAAAGTGTAACACGTATGCTCACACTCTCCAAACACACCACACTATATACAGTGAATGGAGATATGCTTGACATTCCCTTATCTCTCTAGCGCATCTCCGGGCCACAATGCCTATCACAATAAAAAGGGGTTAGTACTCACAATCTTATGGCATGCCAACTATATCCAATGGTTCCATAAGGTCACAATGCCAAAATATCTCTTTAACACATTCACAATATTCAGTATAATAGGGCTTGCAATTAAGCAGAGCTCGCACATTATAATACAGTTCACAATAGAGCATGGTTTGCAAATAATATCATTTTTATGCAACATATATTGCACATATAACATAGTTCACATATCACTCATGATTTAGCTCACATAAATCATTGTTCGCATATTTTATTTTGCATAGGGCACGTAATACCTTAACTTACATGCAATGCAGCTCAAAATCTCACAATACACAGTTTGACAAATTAATGCAGTTCGCCACAATAATATAATTCGCCAAGTTAACATGATTCACAATATAACACAATACACAAATATAACTGACTCACAATATCATAAATCTCATAATTCACTTATAAATTCGTGTATGCATAAATACGCATTATAGATAAAATTTGCATATTATAAAAGTCCATATTATATTATTTATTCATATATCCGTTCATACATATTACAAAATCATATGCAAATATATATTATATATTTACATATTTATTTAATGACCTTTGTCACTTCAAAATTTAAGCATGCATTGAAAGTCATAAATTTATATATTATAAAAACCATTCTCGTAATTATATATATACTGAACCATGCATATATATAATACCAAAATCCTTTAATATATATTATGTAAAATAAACACATACACATATATATAATATAAGTGTAACAACCCACGTGTTTATATATATATTAGAATCCACATATATATATATATATATATAATATATACATTTAAGACGCTTATAAATATATTACCAATTCCCCCACTGATATTATTGATATTATATATGTAGCATCCAATATATATATTGTACACAAAATAAAGCCCATGTATATATATATATTATAAGTTGATGCATTTTGCACAATTAAAATCATATAGTGTATATACTCAACGATTCAACCAAAAATATAAGGATTTGCACAATGAAAAAGTCAAAGTTCACATATTAATTAAGCAGGGGAATCACATATGTTACCTTAACCTGTGTACTGGAGTTTAAATATAGTATATCAAACCATTCACTTTAGTCAATACATCTTGCACAACAATGTCAAACAAGCTTTTATTACTCATTCGCATTGCTCGTAAAACCTCCCGATGAATCCAAAACTTTGCATACACATTAAATACAATATAAAATAATTATGAGCAGCCTTAAACTAAAAAAAAAAAAAGTAGTAAAATCACCACTCTAAGCTCACTTTTCTCATACCGAAAGTTTAAGTAGTTTTCCCAAAACAGGTGTTTTACCACTCAAAATTTATCTCTAAGCCTTAATTTCAATTCTAATATTCCTAAATATCATCTAATTACATATCCAAACCATCAATTTCATCCAATTTTACTGATCTAATTTTTCCAGAAAAATCAAGCTTATGTGATCTTTTAAATATGGGAAAACATTCAATTTGCTTAAATTCATTAATGATTTATTAAATTAAGATCAAATACCTTTTAATTAGATCAAAATGTGTTAGAAACTGCTTTAAAACCAAAGTTTAGCCAAGAAATACGAGATCTACCATTTTTAATCCAAAAATCAACTTAAAATCAAGTGATATATTGACATCTTGATTAAATCATTTAAATATTAAATTTGAATAACAACTCACTTAGTTTAATCATAAAAAGTTAGAATCTCACCTAAAATTTTCAAAATCGAGGAGCTATGGAGCTAATTCGAGCTTTGAACATGTAAAGAACTTTAGAGAAATTGAGATTGAAAATATGAGTGTTCTTCAAAATTGATAAGATATTTTATGTTTAGAGAGCTTAGGAATAAAAAAGGATGAAGTAATTTCGGGAGAAAAACTTTGATTTGGTGTTTGGAAAATTTTTGAAGAAGATGAAGAATGGGAGGGAAGGAGACGTAGGGGGTAGTTAAATAGGCAACCCATTTCTAAAAATTGGGCCATTGTCCATTTAACCACCTCTAGTTTCTTCCATTTTTCAAATAGGTATTTACTTTTCAATTAAAAAAATTTAAAATTATTTTCAAATAAAACCTCGTATTTAAAAAAAAACCCTTCATCAAATTAATTCTCGAACACCTAATTTTAATTTCCTAACCTAAAATTATTAATTCTAATTATTCTAATATTTTATTTGATTAATTCCTAATTATTTAATTATATAATCTAATTACGGTTTCCAGTTCACTAACCCCTGATTTACTTACCCGATTCTCGTAACCCAATTTTCGAGATGTGACACTTGATTTTTGAGCCAGGCGAGTTAGGGTCATCGGTGGGACTGGTGAGTTGTAGACGCTAGTGGGTCTGACGAGTTGTGGTCGCTAGTGCGTTAGGCAAGCTACGATCAATGGTTTGGATCAAGGATTAAAATTAGAAGTAGCCAAAGGGCAGTTATACCAAAATTAGGAAGTCAACTTATTTTACTCTTCACAACACCACTTATGTACGTAACTCTTTTCTACTTCTACTACGACTAGGGCATCCTAAGAACATCAAAACACCTAGTGCCTATAAATTAAGCTCTTTTCATTGAAAAATTCATATTCTTTTGAATGACAAAACTCTTTCAAATTCCTTCATCGATTATCTTGTTATCAAGTTTCTACAAAACCAAGAACCCAGAACTTAGCTCTTAGGATTTAACTTAAGACTATGTTTCTCTATTATGTTGATATTCAGAAATAATTAAGAAAAGTTCGCAACAAAGGAAACTAGGTTCGCCAAAAGACTAACATGTGTGGACCTAGGTTCGCTTTTGTTTATGTATGAGTCTTAATGTGTTTTGCCTGTTAGTGACTTGTCTATGTTGTGGAATTGCGAACCTAACAGAATTGTCTATAAGCAAAAATAAAGGAAAAGCAAAGCTTGCTTAAAAGGTTTCAACAAACTGGTGAGTGTTCAAGGGTCACCACTTGTATGTGCAAACCATAGAGTTAATAGGAGCTTAGGGTTTTAACCTAAGTTTCGAGAGTAAATATTCTCTAAAACTCTGTTTTGTGATTGAGTTTAAATATGTGTTTTTATGAACAGTAATATGCAAGCTCTATACTGGGAGCTAATTATGAATATGTTCTACGAGCTCCTTTTGATTTGCGAGCTTTATGTTTAAGTGAATGTATTGATAATATAATCTTCTGAAATCGTTGGATATAATGACATGCCATAGGACTGTGAGTGCTTACCTTTGTGTTTTACGTTTTGGGCGAGCCCTGGGACAGGGTAGGAAAATTAAGAGAATGTCAAGCTAAACTCCATTCAATGGGATATGTTGGTGCATTTGGAGAGTGCTTAGCTTTATGCTACATTTATGAGACATGTTAAGGATGTTTGAGTCAAAATGAGGAGATATAAGGAGATCCACTTAACCAATAGAAAAGAACATGTAAATAAGATTGTGTTTTTCAAAATATTATGTTTTACTATTTTAAGCTAACTAACAGTAGATAACTACGAACCAGGCTCCGTGTAAATATGGCGTACTCGGTTCATAGATCCGTAACTTTGTTTAAACACTTGTTTAACTTATGTTTTTGTGCATGCTATGTGGTTTTCCTGTGTATTATTTGAGTTCGCAAGAGCTCACACACTCCTCTCTAAACATTGCAGACAGTTAGATCGCACAGTGTGTAGCGGCGATGGCGAGTGATCTAGGCAAAGTATAAACACTGGAAAGGTGATACAAGCAAACTCTAGACATAAAGGCAATGTGAGTTTCTGCTTGGGCTTAGTGATTTCTTTCTATCTATAGACTTTGCCAATTGCTCTAAGTCTTAGTTTTGTTTTATATTTGTATTCAATATCTCTTACAAATAGATAGAACTATATATGCACCCTTGAATTTTTAAGTATACAAATATAGTTCAAAGATTTGCTAATATTTTTTTAATTCGCAAGTACATGCTTAAGTATTTAATCTTTAATAGAGTGTTTGCCATAAGCAAAACATGTAATAAATCAAATTGACTAACTTATATAGAGTTCACCAAATTCGTTGCGTAGTGATAAGGTTATCGAACTGTGGAGAGTGCAAACCCTAACAATTGGCGAACTAGTACTTGCGAACCCTTAATAAATTTTGCTACACGGAATTAAGAGAGACCTTGCGAAATGTGTCCACAGAATATAAACACATAGGGGTCGTACACGAAGACCTATCCTGTTTAAGGAAACTTACCCCATAAAAGACTTAGAATGCATGAGTTAAGAAAGGGTGTGAACCCCAATGTCAGACAATTGAATTGCTGTGTTCCACGAGGTATATTGCTCTACAAAACTTAGAGTTCGCATGGTCTTAATTCCTTTCATCAAATAATTATGTCTTCAGGGAAAGAGTATTTAAGTTCTTACAAGCGATGTAGGTTCGCATGTTACTGCTACTACGTACCATGAAGCAAGCGATGTGAGTTCACAAGCTTGTGATTTATTAAATCTAAACATGTTTTATGTTTTAACTTATGGTGTGCTGGAGGTTAAGTTGGGTTTAAATGGAGAGTCACTTAGGTGGTTAATATGGCATTCCATAGCTGGGGTCCGGCGACCGGACTGAGTACAAGGTGTTACAATATTCAAGGTTCCGATTTCTTATAAAGATGGGAACAAAAGGAATATATATCATGTTTATGTTTGGGTGATTATGTTCATGGCAAAGTAGTTGTGTTTTCTAGTTTGTTGTGGTCGGAGGTGGTTCAAAATGGGGAACGTTATGGCTTTTTTATTTCTCTTGTCAAAGTTGCATGGACTGAACAAAAAAATAGCTAGAATAGCTGATTTAGATCCACAAAGTAATTGGACTATTTATCAAAATAATATAAAAAATGTAATTATGAAAATCATATAGGATCTAAATTATTTTTGAAAATAGAATGTTTTTTATTGTGTCATTAGGTGCCGCCAAACCGTTAGATAACACCACATTAAATCTCACCCAACCATATGCCAATCATTAGGTGGCACTAATATGAATTTTTAAAAAAATATATTTTCAAACTTATATAGAACAAAGAATACACTATATAAAAACGATATATATATATTTTGTGATGTGGCCTGAAAAAACGTGTTTGATTTTTATAAAGAAAAGCCTGGGAGGGAAAGTTGCCCGTGGGGTATGCAGTTTTTTAGGTTTTTGGTAATTGGCAATTCAAGTTTTTCGTAGTTTGGTGGTTTTGTAATTTATTTTACTTCAGTCCATGCACATATAATTCTAATTTTAATTCAATTTGAAGCAAATGACAAGTAAATCATTTGCATCCTGGTGAAAAAACATATAAAACCTATTTATTTATGTTGCAAAACTATGAAAGTCTTGAATTGTTGATTATCCAAAACCTAAAACTCTCCATAACCCACGTGATTGGTGAACTCGTTAGCAACTTTCCCTCTCATATTATAAACTTCTCTCCGAGGTAATTTTTTCATAAAAATCAAATCGATTCGGTCAATGAAAATGTGTTAGGTGACATTTTTTTAAAAAAAAATTCTTTACTATAATGATTGACATATGATTGTATGAGATTTTGGGTAATTCCACCTGATAGCTTAATGGCACACAATGAAACTATAAAAAGTACCCATTTTCATAAATAATTTAGAATTTATATCATTTTTGTAATTAATTTTTTATATTATTTTAATAAAATAAAACCCAAAATAATCATTATGTAAACATTCAATTTTACCCAAAACATTTAATGAAAATTTTCCTGGTTTTGGATTGAGCTATGGACCTTGGACACCAAATTGTACCAGTGCTGTGTGAGGGTCTACTCATCTTTGGCAATTTCATTTTGTGGTTTCATACCCATTGAATTAGACCACATTCATTAATCTTTCATTATTTCTTTGATTTCTTTATTTTTTCTTTTTCATTTTTAAATCCTTCCTCATATCACAATATCTTCAATTTTACATGCCTCAGCAGAAACCCAAAGTTCACAAATTATTCAAATCTTATTAAATTTTATTACACTCATGTTGAAGTTGTGTTCATTTTTTAGTTAGTATATATAAAATTAACACCAAATGTTGAACTTGCTTTCAAAATTTTTTTTAAATATTTAAACTTAATTGGTAATCCAATTGAAGATTTCATCTAAGAATTTTTTCTAGGATTGTAATTTAAGCAATTTAATTAAAAAGAGTACACAATTATATATAGACAAAAAAATATCTTTCTAATAAATTTTTATTTTTTGTTATTAAATTTTTTTAATTAATATTCAATTGACTTGTCATACTAATTTAATCACGAATTTAAATATAATATAAATAAAAAGTAAAAATTTTAGGCCAGAATTAATTATTTACTTCAAAACTAATTGACTTGGATTGTTATTTCTTTACCATGTTAGGCATTCATTATTTATTAGAATCAATTAAAATTATATTAACAAACTCATTAATCTCATTTAAACTCTATTTACTAAAAAATCAACATTTGAATTTTGGTCAGTTAGCTGCATGTTTATTTACCTTAAAATTAATTTGGATTTGAATTACGGCTGAGCTAATATCACCACCCATCCAAATTAGCTTTAATCCATTAATTAATAGAAAGTGAGATTATTTTTTTAATAGATAAGAAAAAGTGTTTGAATAAAAACTGAAATTGAATTTGCTTAGTTTGGATGTTGAGGGATTTTTGCGGTGAAAATAAATGGATGTGGTATTAAGTTGAATATTGTTATATATATTTGGTATCTACTGTTTATATTTAAGGTTTATGATTATTTCTATCATTAATGTCATCTTCAAGATTTGAATATGTTTATATGTTTTTGTCGAAACTAGTTTTTTTGAAAAACGGGGATCGACTTTTTGAAAACAAATCGTGGAGTCGCCACCAATCTTTTATTTAGGTGTGATTGGATCACCTAATAAAACACTTTGTTTTATTTAAATTGATTTTGGCCTACGTAAATTTGAGAAAACGGGTTCAGGAGCCGGTTATGTATGAGGAAGGATTAACACCCTCACTACGCCCAAAATTGGTACCAAATTAATTAAATGCTGTCCCTAGGTCTAAGATTTAAAGCTACTTTTTTTTTGAAATAGGATTCCTTTTAAAACATTCAAATGGCTTAAGTTGGTCGTCAAAATTCTCTTGTTTCAAAGTTATATAGCATCACATTCAGCACGATAGGACACGATCCTTTATACCCTCGAAAACACGATAAATTCTGACTTCCAAAAGTTTATATGTTGAAAATCACAAAAGGATGCCCAATTATTTAGTCCAACGAAAAAATCGAAACCCAGCATAGTAGGGCACGATTTCTCGAATTTCTAGACATTGAACATTGCCTTGTTTTAGAGTTTAGAAAGCGTGAGTGAAATTCTGAAGGGATATTCAATTATTTTGAACAAACGAGAAATTGCAACCCAGCACGATAGGGCATGATTCCCCGAATTGCCAAACATCGAACATTTCCTTCGTTTCAAAGAATTTTTAAAGACATGAGTGAAATTCCCAAAGGAATGTTTGATTATTTTGAACAGATGGGAAATTGCAACCCAGCACGATAGGGCACGATTTCCTGAATTGCCAAACATCGAACATTGCCTTCGTATTAAAGAATTTTTAAATGAATAATTGTAAAACCAACTTAAAACGCATTAATTCAACTTGAAATAAAACAGAATACTTAGTTTTAAAGAGTGGGAAGTTATAAAGCAACATTTCATAAATCAAAAGGAAAACAATGATCATGGGATGATGTACACACATGAAATACAACACTTGATGAATGAAGATATAATAGCCTTATTTAATCAACTAACAAGATAAGCAATTAAATATAATTAATCTAAAAAATATAACCCAATTTCCAAACATGTATGGAGAATAATTGACATAATAGTACAAAAGATGAATAAATGATATGCAATAACAATCTATGGAATAATGTATATAAAAAAAAACATCAACATACAAAACGATATAGAAATTAAGAGCTACTATGAGGCGAATCGATATAAAAATTATATAAAAAATAATAAGTGAATAACACGTGCAAAATTTGAGATAATTTATATATATAAAAACTAAGTATGTACATAACTTATTATTGAAATAGATATTATAAAAGAGGAAATTTGAGTCAAATAATGTACAAAAACATTTTAAAGATGATGTGTCCATTTAAAGTTGACAAATGTATATACATATAAAAATAGTATTTAAATGTGAGATTTTAAATCAAAACAATATGTAGTAAAACATGTTCTTAAAAAAATGACTTATGTACGTAAAAATATATAGATAGAAAAATTTAAAGGAATTCATAAAATAATTTAGCATGGGACTAAATATATACATAGAATTGAATTATTTATTATACGTGTACAAATATACATGAAACATTTCAACAAGTGTTATATAAATATTTAAAATAATATGGTATAAAAATGAACTACAAAATGGTGATTTTATATATATATAAAAAAAAACAAAATAAAGTTATTGAAATAGCTCAACACATAAATAAAAATATTAAGCAGTTTAAAATAATAATCATTACAAATTACAAACTTTAATTAAAATAATACACGTACAAATATATATAGAATATTTAAAGGAATATTGTACAAACATTAAAATGAATCAACACATGTACAAACGTTAAATATATTGTAAAATAATAGGCTATACTAATAGAAGACTAAATTAAGATTGAACTAAAATAAGAGGGACAATTTGAAAATGGAAGAAATCCCAAAATAGAGACCAACGCGCAACATGTGCTAATGCGCAGGGACCAAATCTAGAAATATTCCAGACCCCAAAACACAGCATCGAAGCACGGACCAGATCGAACTCATGCACAAATTATAGGAAAGATTTAGAAACTAATGAAACACCAATATAAGCTGATTGAAATGCGGTGCGAAAGGGGAGGGACTTATATCGCAAATAACCCATTCGAAGCACAAAGGCGTGGGTTTGGGTCCTAGAACAGGTTGACACGTGGACCCTTCCCCTTGAAACGGTGCCGTTTCGTTTTATTCTCAAAATTAAAGAAAAAAAATGGCAATCAGCCATTTTTCAAGCCACAAATCGAGTACCCATTTGCTAGGGTTTCGGCGCCGCAGCTTTGAGGCTTTTCCAACCCCCTTCTGTCCATCCAACTACCACCATTCCACCATTGAAATCGACGGATGATAGCCAAGGTAGTTCCTCATGTTTAAGGTTCGTCAAATTCAATCTTAAAATCCCCTCTCAAACTTCGATGTCTACGAAGGAGATGAGGATTTCGGTCGTTTATTCACGAAGGTAAACTCCCTCTTTTATTTCATTGTACTAAGAAAACACATGCAAAATGAATAGAAAGATGAAACATATTCAAAAAAAAGAAATACAAGGCCCCCTGCATCATCTTTTTTGGTTGCTTTTGTATTCGATATGCGTTTCTTTATGTGTATATTGCGTGTGAAGAAAATTACAATGGCAGTGTTCTTGGCTTTATAGCCGAAATAGAGTAAAAAATGAAAAAAAATACAAATTGATTGGTTCTGCCTCTTTGCTTATGCTGTTGTTTGTTTTTTTCTTCGCAGGTACGGAGGCCCGTTGGCACGGTGGTACGTGGCGCTTGACGTGGGGCGTACGGGGGCTATGTGTTGGAGGTTGCTGAAGCGCTGGAGGTTAAGGCTGGGCTGCGGCGCAAAGTCTTCGCTAGGGTTTCCAGTGACAAAAATTTTGGGTCGTTTGGGCTCATTTTGGGTATTGGGCCATTGTGTTGGGCTAGGGTTGATATTAGTTTTGGGTTTTGAATTTGGGTTATGTAATTGGACTTTGATGATGGACTAAAAAATTGGGCTTTATATTTTATTTAGCTTTATTATTTATTTATTTTTTTTGTTTGTAATGGATCGGGCAAATTTGGCCCATTACAGCTGCCCCTCTTTGCTCATTGTCGTGTAACGAGAATAAAGCAAAGACTATAAATGGGCCAATTTTGTCAGGACCTGCTGAGTCTCGACTTCTTTTGGCACTTCTTTTTCTTCAAGTAGCTTCAATATGCTCCACTGCAACTTCAGGGAGGTGAGGTTTGTTTTGATCTACTCTACTGCAACTTTAGAGAGATAAGATCTGTTTATTCGCAGCCTCAATCCGTTCCACTGCAACTGCTCCACTGCAACTTCAGGGAGATAAGGTTTGTGTATTTTTATCCTGCTCTACTGCAACTTCGGAGAGATAATGACTGTGGTTTCAATCTGCTTCACTGCAATTTCAAGAAGATAAGATCTGCTATCTTCAGTCTGCTCCACTGCAACTTCAGGGAGATAAGACTTGTAATTTTTAGCCTGTTACCCTACTAATTAGGGGGTTAAGGCTCAACGTCTTCGATTTTCTCCACTACTATTTAGAGAGACAAGATCTACAATCTTCAGCATGTTGCCCTACTACTTAAGGGGTTAAGGCTTGCTTTCTTCGATCTACTCCACTGCAACTTCAGGGAGACAAGATCTGCAATCTTTGGCCTGTTACCCTACTACTTAGGGGGTTAAGGCTTGCTTTCTTCGATCTGCTCCACTACTGTTTAGGGAAAAGATCTGTAATCTTCGCCAATGTCGCTACACTGTCCTCTAAGGAACATGTCCTGTAGACTTGGTTTCATATGCTTATGCTTATGCCAAATGACTAGGATGCTATGATCAAAATGAGTCAAATGCTCCTACTAGATGAATGATTATGAATGCGAAAATGTCATGAGAATGATTCCTTTTTAAAAGCTTGAGGTATAATTGCCCATAGTTCATTAGGGTTCTATCATTGATGTGCTATCGTGTCTTCTTGTTTAGCCTTTATCTCTGACAGAAAATTTGAAGAAATAGTCACAATTTGGACTATTCCTTTTCCAATGTTTCCAACTTTTGAATCTGGTTGGTTCTGACTAGTGGTCCTGTTTCAGGTTCTTATACTATTTAGAGACCTTCCAGAGTAATATGCATAACTTCTTTTATGTGACTATTATAAGTCCAAAAATCGTGATTTCAACAAAAATGCTTGAAAGAGACTATCATAATGGACAAGATGAATTTTTTATTGAGCAAAACTCCGAGTGAACAAATTAAACAGGATAGCAAATCTGCTAAGGTACAATATAAGATGAGAAAAAGGTGCCTCAGATATCGTAGCATGAGCTTCACTATTCCAACTTCTCAAAGGCCATTTCGAGCTAAATATGTGTTCAGGAGATCCCACGTATTTTGTTGATGCTCCAAGATGTACTGTTCTTCCCTCTTGTTAATTTTGGGAGGACAAGACTACCACATGCCCCACATTCAAAATTTAAGCTGCTCGTTTTTGGGTTTTCAGCTCAAAAACCCCTTTGGTCTCAAAGTACCCTTTGCAGGTTTTCACCTTGGCCTCTCCATCTTCTTTTTTTTTTTGGTCTCAAAGCGCCTTTTGCGGGTTTTCGCTTTGGCCTCTCTCTTTTTAGGTAAAATACTTCTTGACGGAATCTGAATTCCTAGGATTGGGCAAGTTTTTACCATCCATCTCGGCTAGGATCAATGCTCCTCCAGAAAAAGCTTTCTTTACCACATAAGGTCTTTCCCAGTTTGGCATCCATTTCCCTCTGAAATCTTTTTGTATGGGAAGGATCTTTTTCAAGACCAGGTCTCCCTCATGGAATTCTCTAGGGCGAACCTTTTTATCATAGGCTTGCGTCATTCGTTTTTGGTACATCTGACCATGGCTCTTAGCCTCTTTTCTTCAATCAAGTTCAATTGATTGTATCGAGACTAGATCCACTCTGCTTCATCTAACTTTATCTCTGACAACACTCGAAGGGATAGGATCTCGACTTCGATTGGCAAACCTGCTTCCATTCCGTAGACCAAAGAGAAAGGCGTTGCCCCAGTAGAGGTTCTGACTGATGTTCGATAAGCAAAGAGGGCAAATGGTAACTTCTTATGCCAATCTTTGTAGGTCTCAGTCATCTTCCCCACAATCTTCTTAATGTTTTTATTAGCCGTTTCTACTACCCCATTCATTTTCGGGCGATATGGTGATGAGTTGTGGTGTCTGATTTTGAATTGACTGCAGCCTTTCGCTATCGTACTATTGTTCAAGTTTAATGCATTGTCAGATATGATCCTCTCCGGCATTCCATATCGACATATAATCTCTTTTTTCAGGAATTTGCTCACTGCTGACTTTGTAACATTAGCATATGAAGTGGCTTCTACCCATTTGGTGAAGTAGTCGATAACCACAAAGATGAATCGATGCCCATTGGAAGCTTTCGGCGATATTGGTCCAATCACATCCATACCCCACATAGAGAAAAGCCATGGGGAAGTCATGACATGCAGCGGTGAAGGAGGCACATGAATTTTGTCTCCATAGATTTGGCATTTATGACATCTCTTGGCATAATTGACACAGTCTCCTTCTATAGTGGACCAATAATACCCAAATCTCATAATTTGCCTAGCCATTGTAAAGCCATTAGCGTGTGTCCCACAGACGCCCTCATGGACTTCTTCCAAGATTTTTTTAGTCTCTACAGCGTCTACGCATCTTAATAGCACTTGATCCTTTCTTCTTTTGTATAGGATCTCCTCATCTAAGACATAGTCAATGGCCAATCTTCTCAGCATCCTTTTGTCATTCTCGCTTGCCTGGTCCGGGTACTTATGATTCCTCACGTATTGCAATATATCGTGATACCAAGGGTGATCATCTTTTTCTTCATCTTCTTTAATATTGTAACAGTAAGCTGGAGTTTCATAAATGCTCATCTGGATGGGCTTGAAATCTTCTTGTTTGTTCACCTTGATCATGGAAGCTAAGGTGGCCAAAGCATCGGCCATCTGATTTTCATCCCGTGGAAGGTAGCAAAAGGTAATGTCATTGAACTCTTTAACCAATTCAAGGACCAATTTTCGATAATCAATCAACTTGGGATCTTTGGTCTCCCATTCTCTCTTGAGTTGATAAATCACTAGCGCAGAATCTCTATACACCTCTAGCACTTTAATCTTGCGTTCTATGGCTGCACGGATACTCATGATGCACGCTTCGTATTCTGCCATGTTATTCGTACAATCAAAATCCAATTTACTAGTAAATGGATAATGATCTCCGTTTGGAGATATCAAGACTGCCCCAATTCCATTACCCACAGCATTTGACGCCCCATCGAAGTTTAGTTTCCAGGGAAGTTCTTCCAGAGCACCCTCTTCAGTGGTCGCAACACACATCAGGTCTTCATTCGGAAAATCAAAGTTCAAGGGCTCGTAATCTTCCAAAGCTCTACTGGCCAGAAAATCTGCTATTGCACTCCCTTTTACTGCTTTCTGGTTCACATAGACTATGTCAAATTCAGAAAGCAGAATTTGCCACCAGGCCATCCTTCAATTCAAAGCTGTTGACTCCATCATGTATTTTAAAGGGTCCAGTTTTGAGATGAGCCAAGTAGTGTGATACAACATATACTGCCTCAACCTTCGGGTTGTCCAAACTAGGGCACAACACAACTTTTCTATCGGCGGATATCTTGTCTCACATTTAGTGATCTTTTTACTCAGATAGTAAATAGCTTTTTCATTCCTTCCCGACTCATCATGCTGACCAAGTACGCATCCCATGGAATTCTTAAATACTGCTAAATACAGTATCAATGGCTTATCGGGGTTTGGTGGCATCAGCACCGGAGCATTGGATAAGTACTGTTTGACCTTGTTGAAAGCCCTTTGGCATTCTTCATCCCATACACCTGGGTTGTGTTTCTTGAGGAGGCGAAAAACAGGGTCACATTTCTCGATTAGTTGTGAAATGAACCGAGCGATGAAATTTAATTTTCCTAGAAAGCCTCGAACCTCTTTGTGGGTACGCGGCGGAGATAGCTCTTATATGGCTTTGACTTTGTCTGGATCGATCTCAATCCCTTTCTCACTAACCATGAATCTGAGAAGCTTTCCAGACTTGGCTCCGAAGGTACATTTGGCTGGATTGAGTTTTAGCTGAAACTTCCTCAGCCTTAAGAACAACTTCCTCAAGACTTGTACATGCTCCTTCTCTGTTCGGGACTTTTCGATCATATCATCGACATAAAATTTGATTTCTTTGTGCATCATGTCATGAAACAGGTTTACCATGGCCCTTTGATATGTTGCCCCCCATTTTTCAGTCCAAACGGCATCACCTTGTAGCAGAACGTGCCCCACATGGTTACAAATGTGGTCTTCTCCATATCTTCAGGATGCATCTTGATCTGGTTATATCCGGAGAAACCATCCATGAAGGAAAACAGTGAGTGTCCTACTATGTTGTCCACTAGGGTGTCAATATGAGGTAGTGGGAAATTATCTTTCGGGCTGGCTTTGTTCAAATCTCTAAAATCTACACATATTCGTACTTTCCCATCCTTCTTAGGGATGGGGACGATGTTGGCTACCCACTCTGAGTATTTTACCACCTTTAAAAATCCAGCATCAAACTGCTTTCTAACTTCTTCTTTTATTTTTAGCAAGACGTCGGGCCTCATTCTTCGGAGTTTTTGCTGAACTGGCTTATATTCTTCCTTTATGGGGATTCGGTGCATCACGATATCAGTGTTCAACCCAGGCATATCTTGGTACAACCACGCAAAGACATCTTTGAATTCTTGAAGTAATTCGATAAGGTCTCGCTTCATCTCCATGGTGATACAAGTTCCGATCTTCACCTCTTGTCCCTCTCCTAAGCTCACAATTTCTACTGATTCTTTGTGAGGTAGGATTTGTTTCTCGTCTTGTTCTACCATCCTCAATAAATCAAGAGATAGGTTACAGCCTTGGCCATCTTCGAAATCTTGAGAATCCTCCATACACATATCTCGCTCAAAAGGGGACTTTGAGCCACTAGCAGTGTCACTCGTATCATTGATATCTGGGGACCTGTTATGAGGATGAAGGAAGATACAAAAAACTAAAAGAACTTAAGAATACTTATTAATATTTAAAATAATGTTCGAATGACAAAAGAATCTGAAAGTAATCGTTTGTATAATATGATTATGAATGAAATGGAAAGAATTAAAGAATATCTGCTCAAAATGATAATAACTGTACATTTTATTGAAATAACGTTTTTGAACATAAGCCTATTTCACAAAAGATTCTTATTACTCCTAGGCCTAGAGCAATAAGTGTGTTTTGGACATTACTCTGAGTCAGCTCTAAAAACTACAGGAATCTCTTCCGCAGTCCAGTTATCCAGAACACTTCCAGGTATGTAGGGGTAAATGCCCGACAAATTTTCCCCTCCGGCCCCTTCTTCGTATGTGGCGTTGATGTCTAAGCTTTACAACTTTTCTTCTATGCCCCGCTTAGGATGAATGATTCCTTCGGACACAAAAGTTTTCGATATATGGGGGAATATCATTGGCTCCCATTTGATTTCCTCCCCCTTCAACCGTGCTCTCCTTCTTTCTTGCCTTATTTCTAATTCTTTCTTTCTTTGTCTTGCATCTGGCCTGAACCTCAAACCAAAACGGTCGTATTTTTCTTTCAGCATAGGCACCTCAACTCTTCCTTGAAGACTCCTCCCAAGTCCCTTTCCTAGGAAAGCTTCTCTCCCAACCATCAACTGTAGACTCATTCTTATAGTTTTGGATAATTTCGGCATTGGAATCTTGCTCCCCTCAGTAATGAATGTCGCATTAACAAATTCCAAAGATCGAAATGAACATTTGATTGCTTCATCATCTGTCTCCAAATATGGTGCATCACTGCTTACAGCTGCAATGATATCCTCTTCAGCATTTATCGTTATCAATCGACCCTCTGATACTAGCTTCAACTTCTGATGCAACGATGAAGGCACAACTCCTGCCGAATGTATCCAAGGTCTTCCTAACAGGTAGTTGTATGAGGGTTTGGTATCCATCACTAAAAAGTCCACCTCATATGTAGTTGAGCCAATCAACAAAAGTATTTCTATTCTACCCATGACCCTTCTTTCCGTGTCATCAAAAGCCCGTACTATGTTCTAACACCCCTTCATGTGCGAGGTATCCACAGGTAATCTATTTAACGTGGACAAGGGCAATACATTCAATGCCGACCCATTGTCTATCAAGACTCCCGGCAGTATGTATTGCATCTGGTAATGACGTACAGAGCTTTAGTGGACCCCATACCTCCTGGTGGTATTTCGTCATCGTTGAAGAAAATGAAATTATCAGCACTTATGTTATTAACCAGCCGATACAACTTATTGACAGAGATATCATTAGTCACGTACGTCTCATTTAGCACTTTCATCAATGTATTCCGGTGGACCTCTAAACTTAGGAGTAAAGCTAGTATAGATATGCGAGCTAGTTGTTTATGCAATTGTTCCACCACGCTATATTCACTATGTTTCAGAAATTTTAGGAATTCCTTAGCTTCCTCCTCTTTCACTGGTTCATTAACAGGCAATTCAGTCTCAATAGATTTTCCTTTCTTTTGTTCCGCTATCGAAACTTTTCCTTTTACAGGTTCTGTTCGGGTATTCACCAAATCATAGTGTCTTCCACTATGCGTATGAGAACCTATATCTTGATTCTCTTTAGCTGAACTCTCCTTCCCTCGTATTGTCACATTACAATCATAATTCCAAGGTACCCTTTTGTTGTCCTCGTAAGAGAAGGCGGCTGGTTTCTGAATTATAACCTTTGGTGCCATTTGAACTCCTGCTTCATTTTTTAGACATAAAATGATGACCACAGGATAATTGACCTTTGGGCCTTTTGACGTTGATTCTGACGTGCATACACATCCCTCCTCTTTAGTCTTTTCATAAAATTTCATCTCCTTGTTGTCCATCAGGCCCTGAATCAAAGCTCTGAACTCTTCACATTTTTGAATTCCGTGCCCCTCCTCATGATAGAATTCACAGTAGCTTTCTATCTTTTTGCCACTCATTTCTGGATCTGAGATAACTAATCCCCTTTTTACCATTTCCTTCCAATCCCATTTCAAAGGAGTCTTGACTTCTGTAACGTCTGCTTTGATTTTCCTACCCATACTTATCACGTTTACCCCACCATCGGCGTGATTAGGTAATGGATTTTCTGTACTAGGTGTATTATCAAACTTCACAACGCCCACTTTAATAAGTCTTTCAACTACTTTCTTAAAGGCAGTGCAGTTTTCTATTGAATGCCCTGAAATTCCTGCATGGTAGTCACAATGAGCGTTTGCGTCATACCATTTAGAGTATGGGGGTTGTAATGGCTTTAAGTCAAAAGGGGCCACCACATGGGCATCAAATAAACTTTGATACAACTCCTTATATGACATTGGGATCAGTATAAATTGAAGCTTCTCAGTATTTTGCTTTGTGTCAGACTCTTGTCTCAATGAACCTTGACTCCCAGTGGTCACTGCTCTCGGCTGATTAACGGTAAACAATTTTGAGTACCCTATGTTCGTATTGTTTACTTTGTTTCCCTTTTTTCGTGAGGCTAGCCTTTTTGTATTCTCTCCTGCCTCTATCCTTCCACTTCTTATTGCATTCTCAATTATTTTCCAGTCATTACCACCTCCGAGAAGCTTTTTGTGGCACTTCCCAGCATGTGTGTAATGAACGGGGCCTTCAAGGTGTTGATAAAAAGCATCATGGCTTCTTTTTCTAAGAGCAGCGGCTGAACTTGTATGGTAACTTCTCTCCATCTTTGCGCATATTGTCTGAAACTTTCATTTGGTTTCTTCTTCATATTCTGCAGAGTAATCCTGTCAAGATTCATATCCGTGACATGCCTGTACTGCTTCATGAACGCTTGGGCCAAATCTTTCCACGAACTAATCTTGGTACAACTCAGCTGATTGTACCACTTAGATGCTGCCCTAACTAAACTATCTTGGAAGCAATGAATTGCCAAACATCAAACATTTCCTTCATTTCAAAGAATTTTTGAACAAACGAGAAATTGCAACCCAGCACGATAGGGCACGATTCTCCGAATTGCCAAACATCAAACATTTCCTTCATTTCAAAGAATTTTTAAAGACATGAGTGAAATTCCCAAAGGAATGTTAGATTATTTTGAACAGACGGGAAATTGCAACCTAGCACGATAAGGCACGATTTCTCAAATTGCCAAACTTCGAACATTGCCTTCGTATTAAAGAATTTTTAAACGAATAATTGTAAAACCAGCTTAAAATACATTAATTCGACTTGAAATAAAACGGAATACTTAGTTTTAAAGAGTCGGAAGTTATAAAGCAACATTTCATAAATCAAAAGGAAAACAATGATCATGGGATGATATACACACATGAAATACAACACTTGATGAATGAAGATATAATAGCCTTATTTAATCAACTAACAAGATAAGCAATTAAATATAATTAATCTAAAAAATATAACCCAATTTCCAAACATGTATGGAGAATAATTGACATAATAGTACAAAAGACGAATAAATGATATGCAATAACAATCTATGGAGTAATGTATATAAAAAAAACATCAACATACAAAACGATATAGAAATTAAGAGCTACTATGAGACGAATTGATATAAAAATTATATAAAAAATCATAAGTGAATAACACATGCAAAATTTGAGATAATTTATATATATAAAAGCTAAGTATGTACATAACTTATTATTGAAATAGATATTATAAAAGAGGAAATTTGAGTCAAATAATGTACAAAAACATTTTAAAGATGATGTATCCATTTAAAGTTGACAAACGTGTATACATATAAAAATAGTATTTAAATGTGAGATTTTAAATCAAAACAATATGTAGTAAAATATGTTCTTAAAAAAATGACTTATGTACGTAAAAATATATAGATAGAAAAATTTAAAGGAATTCATAAAATAATTTAGCATGGGACTAAATATATACATAGAATTGAATTATTTATTATACATGTGCAAATATACATGAAACATTTGAACAAGTGTTATATAAATATTTAAAATAATATGGTATAAAAATGAACTACAAAATGGTAATTTTATATATATAAAAAAAAACAAAATAAAGTTATTGAAATAGCTCAACACATATATAAAAATATTAAGCACTTTAAAGTAATAATCATTACAAATTACAAACTTTAATTAAAATAATACACGTACAAATATATATAGAATATTTAAAGGAATATTGTACAAACATTAAAATGAATCAACACATGTACAAACGTTAAATATATTGTAAAATAATAGGCTATACTAATAGAAGACTAAATTAAAATTGAATTAAAATAAGGACAATTTGAAAATGGAAGAAATCCCAAAATAGAGACCAGCGCGCAACATGTGCTAATGCGCAGGGACCAAATCTAGAAATATTCTAGACCCCAAAATGCAGCATAAAAGCGCGGACCAGATCGAACTCATGCGCAAATTATAGGAAAAATTTAGAAACTAATGAAACACCAATATAAGTTGATTGAAATGCGGCGCGAAAGGGGAGAGACTTATATCGCAAATAACCCATTCGAAGCACAAAGGCGCGGGTTCGGGTCCTAGAACAGGTTGAAGCGCGGACCCTTCCCCTTGAAACGGTGTCGTTTCGTTTTATTCTAAAAATTAAGAAAAAAGAGTGGCAATCAGCCATTTTTCAAGCCACAAACCGAGTACCCATTTGCTAGGGTTTCAACGCCGTAGCTTTGAGGCTTTTCCAACCCTCTTCTGTCCATCCAACTACCACCATTATACCATTGAAATCGACGGATGATAGCCTAAGGTAGTTCCCTACGTTCAAGGTTCGTCAATTTCAACCTCAAAATCCCATCTCAAACTTCGATGTCTACGAAGGAGATGAGGATTTCGGTCGTTTATTCACGAAGGTAAACTCCCTCTTTTATTTCATTGTACTAAGAAAACACATGCAAAACAAATAGAAAGGTGAAACGGATTAAAAAAAAAAGAAATACAAGCGCTCTGAATCACCTTTTTTGGTTGCTTTTGTATTCGATATGCGTTTCTTTGTGTGTATATTGCGTGTGAAAAAATTTACAATGGCAGTATTCTTGGCTTTATAGCCGAAACAGAGTAAAAAATGAAAAAAATACAAATCGATTGGTTCTGCCTCTTTGCTTATGCTGTTGTTTGTCTGTTTCTTCATAGGTACGGAGGCCCATTGGCCCGGTGGTACGTGACGCTTGACGTGGGGCGTACGGAGGCTATGTGCTGGAGGCTGCTGAAGCACTGGAGGTTGTACGGTGCTGGAGGCTAAGGCTGGGCTGCGGCGCAAAGTCCTCGCTAGGGTTTCCAGTGACCAAAATTTTGGGTCGTTTGGGCTCGTTTTGGGTACTGGGCCATTGTGTTGGGCTAGGGTTGATATTAGTTTTGGGTTTTGAATTTGGGTTATGTAATTGGACTTTGATGATGGACTAAAAAATTGGGCTTTATATTTTATTTAGCTTTATTTTTTTTTGTAACGGGCCGGGCAAATTTGGCCCACTACAGTTTTAGCATATTTAAACATTATGCATTTCTTTTATAAAAATATTTTTACTTTTTAAATTTTTTTTCTATTATTATTTGAATTTTAGAATTCTTATAACAATTTTATTTTAACCCATGGTGTTCATATTGTCTGTATGCGTTTTTTAGTGCTTGTATAAATACTAAACAACATCAAAATGATTCCAACAAAGAATTTAAACCATGAATTTTAAAATTAACTTATAACAGTAGTAGGACAACAATGAAAATGACAATAATAGAGTTCTAGAAGAGTATGATGATGACAACGATGACAACAACAATTATTATTATTGAAGATACAAGTACAAAACTAGGTTCGCCAAAAGACTAGCATGTGCAAACCTTGGTTCACTTGTGTTTATGTATAAGTCTTAATGTGTTTTGTGTGTTAGTAGCTTGTCTGTATTGTGGAATTGCAAACCTGACAAGACCGTTTACAAGCAAAGATAAGGGAAAAGCGAATCTTGTTTAAAAGCTTTCAGCAAATTAGTGAGTGTTTAAAGGTCACCACTTGTATGTGCAAACCGTAGAGTTAATCAAGAGCTTAGGACTTTAACCTAAGTTTCAAGAGTAAGCTTTATGCTACACTTATGAGACATATTAAGACTCTTTGAGTCAAAGTGAGGAGTTATAAGGAGATCCGTTTATCCAAAAGAAAAGAACAT
The DNA here is from genome assembly GCA_025698465.1 of Gossypium longicalyx. Lineage (NCBI taxonomy): Eukaryota > Viridiplantae > Streptophyta > Magnoliopsida > Malvales > Malvaceae > Gossypium > Gossypium longicalyx. The sequence continues at coordinate 9,506,568 of CM047004.1, forward strand.
GTGAATAAGATTGTGTTTTTCAAGATATTATGTTTTATTGTTTTAAGTTAACTAATAGTAGATAACTGCGAACCAAACTTCATGTAAATATGGCGAACCCGGTTCACAAATCTGTAACTTTGTTTAAACATTTGTTTAACTTATGTTTTTGTGCATGCTATGTGGTTTTCCTGTAATTCATTGAGTTTGCAAGAGCTCACACATTCCTCTCTAAACATTAGAGATAGTTAGATTGCACAGTGTGTAGCGGCAATGGCGAGTGATCCAGTAAAAGTATAAACATTAGAAATGTGATACAAGCGAACTCTAGACATAAAGGCAATGTAGGTTTCTACTTGGGCTTAGTGATTTCTTTCTATCTATAGACTTTGCCAATTGTTCTAAGTCTTAGTTTCGTTTTGTATTTGTATTCAATATCTCTTGCAAACTGATAAAACTATATATGCACACCTGAATTTTTAAGTATACAAATATAGTTCAAAGATTTGCTAATATTTTTTTAATTCGCAAGTACATGATTAAGTATTTAATCTTTAACTTTGTTCACCATAAGCAAAACATGTAATAAATCAAATTGACTAACTTATATAAAGTTCGTCAAAGTTGTTGCGAAGTGATAAGGTTATCGAATTGTGGAAAGTGCGAACCCTAACAATTGGCGATCTAGTACTTGCAAACCCTTAATAAATTTTGCTACACGGAATTAGGAGAGACCCTGAGAAATGTGTTAGCAAAATATAAACAAATAGGGGTACGCGAAGACCTATCCTGTTTAAGGAAACTTACCCCAGAAAAGACTTAGAATACATGAGCTAAGCAAGGGTGTGAATCCCAATGTTACACAGTTGAACTGCTATGTTCCACGAGGTATATTGCTTTGCAAAACTTAGAGTTCGCATGTTCTTAATTCCTTTAATCAAATAATTATGTCTTCAAGGAATGAGTAGTTAAGTTCTTACAAGCGATGTAGGTTCGCATGTTACTGCTGCTACGTACCATGAAGCAAGCGGTGTGAGTTCACAAGCTTGTGATTTATTAAATCTAAACACATTTTATGTTTTAACTTATGGTGTGCTGAAAGTTAAGTTGTGTTTAAATGGAGAGTCACTTAAGTGGTTAATGTAGTGTTCCATAGCTCAAGTCCGGTGACTGGACTGGGTACAGGGTGTTACAATATTCAAGGTTTCGATTTCTTATAAAGATGGGAACAGAAAGAATATATATCATGTTTATGTTTGGGTGATTATGTTCATGGCAAGGTAGTTGTGTTTTCTAGTTTGTTGTGGTCGGAGGTGGTTCAAAATGGGGAACGTTATGGCTTTTTTATTTCTCTTGTCAAAGTTGCATGGACTGAACAAAAAGATATCTAGAATAGCTTATTTAGATCCACAAAATAATTGGACTTTTTATCAAAATAATATAAAAAAAGTAATTATGAAAATGATATGGGATTTAGATTCTGTAATTTATTTTACTTCAGTCCATGCACATATTATTCTAATTTTAATTCAATTTGAAGCAAATGGCAAGTAAATCGTTTGCATCCTGGTGAAAAGACATATAAAACCTATTTATTTATGTCGCAAAACTATGAAAGGCTTGAATTATCGATTATCCAAAACATCTCCATAACCCACGTGATTGGTGAACTTGTTAGCAACTTTCCTTCTCATATTATAAATTTTTCTCACATTTTTTTTCATAAAAATCGAGTCGATTCTGTTAATGTGATAGACAACTCTTTTTATTTTTTTTTATTGTAATGATTGGCATATGATTACTTGAGATTTTGGGTGGTTCCACTTTATAGCTTAATGTCACATAATGAAATTATAAAAAAAAATCTATTTTCGTAAATAATCTAGAACTTATATCTTTTTTGTAGTTAAAATTTTTTATATTATTTTGATAAAAAATCCCAAAATAATCCTTATGTAAACATTCAATTTTACCCAAAACATTTAATGAAAATTTTCCTGGTTTTGGATTGAACTATGGACCTTGGACACCCAATTATACCAGTGCTGTGTGAGGGTCTACTCATCTTTGGCAATTTCATTTTGGGGTTTCATACCCATTGAATTAGACCACATTCATTAATCTTTCTTTATTTCTTTGATTTCTTTTTTTTTTTCACTCTTCTTTTTTTTTTTAAATCCTTCCTCATATCATAGTATCTTCAATTTTATATGTCTCAGCAGAAACCGAAAGTTCACAAATTATTCAAATCCTATTAAATTTTATTACACTCATGTTGAAATTGCGTTCAATTTTTAGTTAGTATATATAAAATTTACACCAAATGTTGAACTTGCGTTCAATTTTTTTTTTTAAAATATTTAAACTTAACTAGTAATGCAATTGAAGATTTCATCAAAATCTGTTAATTAATTGAAAGTGAGAATATTTCTTTAATAGATAAGAAAAAGTGTCGAATAAAAAATATTGAATTTGAATTTGTTTAGTTCGGATGTTGAGGGCTTTTTCTGGTGAAAATAAATGGATGTGGTATTAAGTTGAATATTGCTATATATATTTAGTATTTACGGTTTATATCTAAGGTTTATGATTGTTTCTATCATTAATGTCGTCTTCAATATTTGAATATGTTTATATGTTTTAGCATATTTAAACATTATGCATTTCTTTTATAAAAAGATTTTTCTTTTTAAATTTGTTTTTCTATTATTACTTGAATTTTAGAATTTTTATAACAATTTTATTTTAACCCATTGTGCTCATATTGTCTATATGTGTTTTTTAGTGCTTGTATAAATACTTAACAACATCAAAATATCCTCACAAAGAATTTAAACCATAAATCTTAAAATAAATTTATAACAGTAGTAGGACAACAATGACACAACAACAACAATAATAAAGTTCTATAAGAGTATGATGCTGACAAAGACGACAACAACAATTATTATTATTGAAGATACAAGTATAAACCTTACGAGTTACAACAAAAAAGGTCTATAAGAGTAGGACCATAACAACAACACAACAACAATTCTTATAATAGGAATAGGCAACAAAGCTAAAATCCCAGCAAACAACTCTAGTAACTGATGTCAACAAAGAACAATTTTACCACTTCAACTATGTATTTCTCGACATTATTATACTAATAATGCAATAACCAAATGCTCTCAGGGGTAAATCTCAATGAGAGATGTCAAACCCACAATAGGATTAATTTTGTAAGAACTAAAACCAGCTGCTAAAAATAGTTTAGCCCATTCTTCTTCCCGCCTCTCTTTTCCAGCCACCAATACCAACATCAACATGTCGAAAAAGAGTTGTGTTTTAGTTAAGCTTGAGGCTTCATCATTCACTTGCTCATTCTCCCTCACAACCATGTCAAATTATGATCAACTTTCTTCCTACCTTGTCTTGGCTTGAAATGGCCTCTTTACATCGCTTCAAAATTGTCAAGCATCCTTCATCATTCCAATCGTGCAATACCTTCTGTTCAATTATCATTCATAATTAGCTCAAAAAACATAAAACATTAACTAACCCACAAACTATGATTACATTTGCCTTCAAATCTTTGAATATTATCTTGTGTAATGGAATTTGTTGTGCATTATTTATAGAAGTAAAAATACCAGAAAGAAATAATGCGAATAAATTTAGTAAAGCTTAACCTTTAATAAAATTGTCTCCTGTTGGAAATGCCTCAAACATGTTGCCTCCAACATATTTCAAGTTCTTACTCTCTTGCAAGCCAGCAACAATATTAGGAAGATCAAACACAGTGCACTCCATGAGTGGAAATGTATCAGCAATGGCCTTGGCCGTAGTTCCTGTGCCACCTCCAACATCTACAAGGGAGTCCAATCCCTCAAATGCCCCTTTACACTTGTCAACTAGAACACTAGTAATGTTACGCCCCAAAAATCTCTTATATATTTATTTCTGTGTGTTTGTTACACAAAAGTGTATCTGTTTTAGTGGTTAAGTGTTTTGGGTGTGTATGTGAGGTCCCAAGTTCAAGCCTTGCTTTTGGCAAATTTTGAGATTTTTCTGAATAAAGCCTTAGCCTTGCTCAATAGGCTTATTTTTAATTATTGATAAGCTTAAACTAGAATGGGCCTGCTGGCTTGATGGTTAAGGGGAGTGTTAGATTGTTGAGGGTCAGGAGTTCGAATCTTTACGTTGGCACTATTTTTGTTCGGCTTTGAGTGAGAGAGTTTCAGTTGTGATAGAGTTCTGGGTAGTGGGAAGTTAGGTTGGGTGAATTAAGGGGAGTTGAGAGGTTATCGTAATCTCTCATTTGATTTCTTTTTGCGAAAATTCTCTTCTCCCTCCCTCTCTTCCTTTTTTTCTATTTACGTTACCAAGGGGAAAAGCCTCCTTTTTGGTGCAACACTTAATCGTGCTTGATCGATAAATGACATTTTTTAGTAGTTCTATCATTATTTTGATTAAGCAATTAACAGAAGGTTCGTTTTTACTCACGATTAGGTGCTGCTCGAAGGTTTTAAACGGGTTTTCCAGTGTGTGGTGACTGATGGTTATCGTATTCGTCTTGGTAAGATTTTGAAACGTCGATTGACTTAGTTCTCAGGTTTTACGTTTGGGGTTTTGATAAGAATAGCTTCTATAATCAAAATTGATCGGGTTTTTGAGTGTTGATTTATCGTTTGTTAGGTTCTGGAGGACTCGTGGTTGCAGTAGCTTCAAAACGAGACCAGGTGTGTACCTAAAAACATAGAAAACGAGGTTTCGATGAAAGCTAAAAACCATTCTGTCGACGCCACACAGCCGTGTGGTAGGCTGTGTGCCATAACACCGGTGTGTGATTGACGAGGCCAGGCCGTGCGCACCAAACACGATCGTGTAATGGTCAGGTAGGCCGTGTGTGACACACAGACTCGACCGATTTGGGCTGTGTGGGATTCTGGGCCAGGCTGTGTGATCCACACGGTCAAGGCCAAATTGGGCCGTGTGGGCGCCACGGGCGTATGGGCCCACACGGGCAGACAACATGGGCGTGTGAGCCCATTTTCACTAATTTGTTGCCAAGGTTGCACGGGTCACCTAAGATGACTGTGAACCTACTATAGGGTCGGTAAGCTTACCTAGACCCCTAATTGAATGAAATGACTGTATGACTGATTTATATGTATACATGTTATCAAGCATGATGATGTTTCACCGAATTGATATTGTATGTACTGTCACCATGTTATAGCATGTCATAACTGTAAATTGCATTGCATTGGGTTGGGGGTTGATTTTTTTTGGAGGAAGTGTACTAAAAGGCCTCGAGCCTAATTTACTGGCAGCTCAGCTGCAAATTACTGTCTAGTGCCGCACTCAGTACGTCTTGGAGTGTAGGGATGGGTGGGTTGATTATATCCCCATATGGAGTGTAGAGTTGGATGGAGATGGTGTGTAGAGGCTGGTTGGGTAAGATTTTGTGATTGCATATCTGTTACTGCTACTGATACGTTGATTGGCTAAGGCCCAACTGCATGACTGATTCTGTACTGAGATGGGCTAACGCCAAACTGAAATCGATATTGTTACTGAAAAGGGCTTAGGCCAGACTGTGATCTTGTGCTTACTGTCTGTTTGCTTGTATGGGGATTACACACTGAGTTTACGTAAACTCACCCCTTCAGTTTAATCTGTACAGGTAGTCCCCAGACTTGACAGATCGGTGCAGCGAAGGACTCGATGGTAGCCACAGGATCCCTTGACACTGTTTCGTACTTATTTAGGCATGTAGGCCCAAAATTTTGAAAATTTCCCTAGGGTCTCACAGGTCATTTCGATCGACCGTGGACCTACCATAGGGTCGGTAAGGGCTAATCAAACCCTAAAATTATGTGATCAACTATTCTACTCAGAGTTGGACACTACTATGCATATCTGATTATTCTGTTAATTATATACATATGACATTCGTATACAAGCATGTTATGCATGGGATTACTGTATCTGTGACTGGGGTGGGTTTTGTATATGTGGAGGAAGTGTTCTGTATGGCGAACTTCGCCTATATTCTGGTAGCATGGATGCATATTATCTGTAACGTGTCGTATTGACACTATATGATGTGTAAGGATGGGTGGATGTTTTTAACCCCACATGGTGTGATAGAATAGTCGAAGATGGTGTGTAGAGGATGGGGGTAAGATTTTGCATATATGTACTGTGTATCTGCATCTGAAATGCACATGAGTCTGAATCTGTATCTGACTGTATTTGAGACTGTATGTATGGATTGCATGCCTATTTCTATTGGGTTACACACTGAGTTTATGAAAACTCACATTTGTTTGTTTGTTCTATTCAAGTAATCAACAGACTTAGGCGGATAGGTGCGACGGAGCATCTTGGTGACTACGAGTTTATAAACAGTTTATGATTAAGATTTTGTTTTGATTTTAAGGATTATTTCTGGAGTTTGGTAATAATTGGACTCTCCAAACTATTTGGTTTAATTTTGGGATTTGGATTTTTGGTTTAACATTTTAGTTGCAACAGATACCTAAAACCACAGTTTTTACGACCAAAATTACGAATAGGATTTTCAAAATAACGTTTTTTATAACTTTCGCTATAAATCACGTTTTGGTAGATTAATTAATTAAATAACATTTTTGGCAATTGATATAAGTGAATATGAGTTATAAAGCTAAAATGGTTTATCATATCGACTTTGTTTTCAAAACCCTTCTTTGTGACATCTCCAAAGTCGGTCATAACGTCTAGGCCGGGCTTGAGGTGTTACATTTAGTGGTATTAGAGCCAGGTTACAAAACTCAGAATGTGAATTTTGGGTTCTAAAATTTTATTTCAAAAAGAATAGATTTTTAAATAATTTGGCTAATTGAGAAAGTATGTGATACACGGAGTCTTCGGCACCGATCCTATAAGTATTTTTGAACTTTAGCTAGAATATTTTAAAAACACTATAGCTAGTGCTTTTTAAAACTGTACTGAAATAGTTAGAGACTGAAACCTTTGAAAACATTTCTGAACTTCTGATAATTTACGCATAAAATATCTACTAATAAATACTGGAACTGATGCATAAAATTTCATAATGTAGATAAAATTTGAAATACACAATAAGCGCTTGTGGTACTCACGGACGTGATATTCATGGCCGTGGTAGAGGCCGTAGGGGGCTCGAGCTAAGTCTTTCTCTCTGGACAGTTTGTCAAATTTAGACACGAGTGAGACACCAGTTTTACCTGCTACTGAGACTAGGTCTCAAAGCCATTTGATTGGGGACAACACATTGTTCTAGGCCAAGTTAAGAGTATTGGGGAGAGTCGCTGTGTAACACCCCTAACCTGTATCCGTCGCTGGAATAGGGTTACGAGGTAATACCGATCAATACACAATCTATAGCTTACATTTATCAACCTTAAGTATTCATTATCATATATCATTCAATACAATCACATTGTCCTTTATAAGGGCCTACGAGGCCTTAAACATGCTTTAGAAGTGGTTCGGGACTAAACCGATAACATACTAAAATTTCAAAAAACTTAGTAATTTTTCTTGTAAACAGATGTCACGTGCCTGTGTGAACAAGTCCTGTGCCTCACACGGCTAGTAGATACACCCGTGTCTCAGGCTGTGTGGAAACAGGGCATACATATTGACTTGAGTCACACGGCCAACCATAAGCCTGTGTGTCTAGCCCATGTGCTCGTCAAATGGCCACATACGCGTCGTGTACTAGACTATGTGCTAGGCCGTGCCAAACCTGTAGGGTATACTAACTTATGCAACACGACCAAGTCACACGCTCGTGTGCTAGACTGTGTGCCAATTTGGGGATATACTGACTTGTACCACACAGCCAGTCACATGCCTGTGTGTGAGAACATGTGGAGCATACTGACTTCAATTCAATTTCAATACCAAGGGACACACGGCCATGCAACAAGATCGTGTGTCACACACGGCTGAGACACACGCTCGTGTGGACAAAAAGAGGCCGTTTACCAAGCCATTTTTCCACCTAATTTGCACATACCTACATAAACAAAAATGGTACCATTTCAAGGCACAAATATGCATCCAAAAACTATCAACTAAAGTTCAAATCATACCCATTTTGTTACCATCAATATACATCACAAATACCCCACAATTTGCCATCTAATTTTATACCTAAGTCACATATATTATTCAACTAAACATACCATTCAAAAAATACATTACCCATTCAACTTCAATCATTCAATATAAATCAATTACCAAACTCAAATAATACCATTTGCACTTTAGAGATGTCATCAAGTTCACCATCACAAGCCAATTCGAATGGCCTAATTACAAGATCATCAAACATACCAAAACAACTCAAGCCTATACATGTCATATTGTAATACCCTAAAAATCCCAAAATCCTGAATTTTCTTCTTTTTTTTCCAGTTTTGATAAAAATTGTGCTTAACATTCCTAGTCAAGTGTTAATTATGTGATAGTAGGTCTCGGTTAAGGTTTGAGTTGAACCTAGGGGTAAAGAAAATTATGGTTCAATAATAAAAAGAACATTGATGTCAAGTAGGTGGGTTTTGAATAAATGAAGGAAGAATTGGACATAAGGAAGCCTTGTGGTGGAGTGGCAAGTGGCGTCACATGCAAGGCAAGGCAAGAGGGTATGGGGTTCGAATCCCACCTTGCGCAAAAGAGGGATTTATTTTTTTTAAGAGTTGGACAGAGGTGGCGTTAGAATGAACTCTGTAGAGAGTGATAATATGAGGATTTTGAGGAGGGGATTAAGGGTTTATTAGGTAGAAAAACTAGGAGATACGGAGTGAAGAGGAGGTGGAGCCGAATTGGGAATTTGGGCATGGAAAATTCGGCTATAAAGGCTATATATAGGTGCCGAAATGCCGAAAAGTCGAAAAGCCAAAAGTTTGGCTACAATAGACTTGCCAGTACTCAAACACTCGTGAGGGGGAAATTGATAGGTTATCTGAGGCCCCATGGGCGATTCTATGGACTTGGACTGTGAATTAGCCAACCGGGCCAGAATGGGCTTAATGGGCTCGATGGGCTGTTGGACCATAATAGGTTAAAATTGATAATTGATGCTATGTGATGGAAAATTTGTATGTGAGCATGACTATAAATGTGATTTGGGCCTAATGGGCCATATGAATGTGATTTGGGCCTAATGGACCATATAAATGTGATTTGGGCCTAATGGGCCATATAAATATGATTGGGCCTAGTGGGCCATATATAGGTATGTGGATTTGTCTAGGCTTTGTAAGGGGTTTTGGGCCTAGTATATGATGACTGCATAAAACTTAATTAATTAAATGAGACCGTGGACAAGTCATAGGGTTAAGGTGTGGCAACGGGTATATGCATGTCTAGGATTGGATCTAGGGAGAGCTTGGTACTTAAGCGGTCTTAATGACTCACCTCCTCTTCTCTGGAATCCTACCTGGTGCATAGTATTCGTTCATCTTAGCTCACGGGATTTGTTAACGGGCTAAGGTAAGTAAAAACCCGCAATAAAGGAAAAATTATCGAAATGCCCCTAAGGGAAAAAATGACCAAAATACCCCTATGTATTGAATGTAAGTTTTATGGATGTTACATGTATATCTATTGCATACATACGATATTCTACTTAGGTTGTATTTGGATTGGGAATTATGGAACGGAGGAAGTATATGAGGATCGCATGATTGCTTGACAATCGTGGATCCACCGACGGCTTTTAAGCCCAATATATGAATGAAGGTAGTTCCGCAATAGGGCTACCATTGATGTGTATCGGTTGGGTGCGTCGATATTTATATCCCCACATGATGTGTATCGGAGGATGAAGTTGATGTGGTGCGATTGAATTATTGGGGTGGGATTGCACTGTATTGCATTGCATGTATGATTTTACGGTGGTTGATGTTTGCTTTATATTTGTTGAGGGTAATTCACACTGAGTTTGTGAAAACTCACCCCCTCTTTTATTTTTCTCAAGTGATGCTCAGTAGAAGATTCGATGTTTGGAGGGACTTTGGGTGGCCAGCTAGTAGGACAACTTGGACTTGTTTTCCTTTTAAAAGCATATAAGTTTTTAGTTTATCAAGTAATTTTCATACCGGATTGTAATAAGGCCTTCCCTTTCTGTCATTATTTGGATTAATATTTTTATGCGTTGTAATTACGAGAAGTTGAACATGAGTTTCCTAAATCATAGTATATTTTTCTACGTTTCCGCAACTAAATTTTAAAATGACAGGTTTTCATAAATCATATGTTTTAAACAAGCTTTTGCGATTGAAAAGAGAGTTTTTATAAGTTTATCAAGGTCTCATATTTTAAGGAAGGGTTTTCAATGAAAACAAGGTTTTTCGCTAAAACACTTTAATGTGACGTGTCAGATTTGGCCATAACGTCCGGGCCAGGTTTGGGGTCTTACACATATATTATATATACATAATTTAAAAAGTACCAAACTAGATGTTCAATAGTGCGATGAAGTCTCTGCCGATTCCCGAATCCGAGCTAGCTTTGTGGAACTATAAAACATGGGAATAACTAAACAAAGTAAGCAATATGCTTAGTAAGTTCGTATATGATCATGAAATAATTCTCATCATTCATTAGCAATTCCAAATAGATGACATAAATTACATTAAAGTCTCAATCACTAAATAAGCATGAAATTCTCAACTTCCATTAGTTCGATACTCGAATAGTTTTCTGTACATACCTGTATCGATACATTTCTATTTCTCATCAATACTTTTATCAAACCACTCCGGTTTACAAATACTTATGATACGAATTCATCGATTTTTCGATGCCATAGTCCAACTATGGTCTTACATATGCATTGTCAAGGCCTTTCCGTGGTCTTTCATTCACATGCCATAACCCAGTTATGGTCTTATTATTCGATTGCCATAGCCCAGCTATGGTCTTTTTTGGCAACTTACCTAACTCAATTCATACATTTCATTTAATATTTCAACATTTATCCAATCGAATAATTACTATCTCAATTTCATCCATCAACTAAATAGATACACATTTAAGTTCAATTATACGAACTTACCTCATATTCGGAATTGACGTATCGGGTCGACTACTCGATAATCTTACCTTTCCCCCGATCTAAATCTGAATTCTTTCTTTCTTGATCTATATGAATTCAAAATTGACTTATTCAATCATATATTCTTTCAATTTAGTCCAAAAATACATATTTGGGCATTTTTACACATTAGGCCTTAAACTTACGCATTTAATCAATTTAGTCCCTATTTCATAAATACACAAAATTCACATGATTTCTTTAAACTCAAGCTTGGCTGAATTACATATAGGTCCCTAGCAGCCCAACACTTTCATTTATTTCACATTTCAACCACCCACTTTCAACATTTCTCAATTGAGCCCCTAATATGCATTTTTATCAAAAATCACTTTACAAAAAATGAAAATCTATCATCAAAAATTCATATCTCATCTTCAACACCAAAGAACACATGAATTCATCAATGGAAACTCTTAAAATCTTTAACAGTTTCAAAATCTAAGGTACAGGCTAGCTAGAATACGAAGCAACGATCTCAAAAACATAGGAATTATTAAAACCGAACTCAAAACACTTACTAATTAAAGCTTACAAGTGTCGAACCCTAGAAAGCTTCAATGGCTTCTCCAAACATGTATTTTTGATGGTGGAAGATTGTAATATGAACATATTTTATTTTTGTTTCATTTAATTTAAATTAATTTTATCAATTACCAAATTATCCTTAATAATAAAACATTTATATCATCCAATTAATGTCCAAATATGTCCACTCAAGTGTATAATGGTTTAATTACCATTTAAGTCCATCATATTTAAAATCCAAAGCCAATTGACACCTTTAACTAATAAAACAAGCATTTTACATTTTATGCGATTTAGTCCTTTTTCTCAAATTGAGTAATTAAACAATAAAATTAGCTCACGAAATTTTCATACATATCAAATAGCACGTTGTAAACACCAAAAATAATATTAAAATAATTTTTTGACATTGGATTTGTGGTTTCAAAACCACTTTTCCAATTTAGCTAAAATCGGGTTGTTACACGCTGGACCCCATTCTGGATCTAGGGGTCGTGGGTCGATAACTAAATGAATCCAGTCCAATGGTGCCAAGCTATTTAAGGGTGTCACTGGATTTGTCCCTACTATGGTCGTGTATTGGTTGAAGGCCACCGAGAGGATCATGAACGACATAGACTGTACTCCTAAGCAGAAACTTAACGGCGCAGTCTCTTTTCTTTGTGACGAGGCTGATCAGTGGTGGTTATCGGTTGAGAAGGGTACTTAGCTGGATCGCCTGAATTGGGACTTCTTTAAGACTGCCTTCCAAGTGAAATATGTGGGCGTGAGCTATATAGATGCCCATAAGCATCATGAATCTCACGCAAGGTGATAGAGTAGTGGCCGAGTATGAGGCCAAGTTTTTGAGGTTGAGTCGTTACGCTTGAGGCATAATAGCGTCTGAGTATGAGAAATGCGTCCATTTTGAGGATAGTTTGAGAGACGATTTAAGGGTTCTGATTGCTCCACAGAAGGAGCGAAAGTTCACGGTCCTAGTAGTTAAGGCGAAGATCGCCGAATAGGTTAAACGCATGGAGCTTCCATTTGGGGAGTTCAACTTGATTCTAGGTATGAACTGGTTGGTTGAGCACAGAGTTAGCTTGGATTGCACGACTAAGAGGGTTGTTCTAAGAACTGACGATGATAAGGAGGTAGTTGTGATCAGTGAGCGTTAGGATGTCCAATGTGATCTCCGCTTTTGTTGCTAATAAATTGGTTCAGAAAGGATGGAAGGCGTATATGGCCTACGTCAGTGTTTCTATTTTTGGGGACTCTACTATCGAAGATATCAGAACAGTGAAAGATTTTCTAGATGTCTTTCCTGAGGAGTTACCGAGTTTACATCGGAATCGAGAAGTTAATTTTGGCATTGGGCTTTTATCGGGTACAGCTTCTGTGTCCATCACTCCTTACTGAATGGCACCAAAGAAGCTTACAGAGCTTAAGACTCAACTGCAAGAGCTTCTGGATTGTGGTTTCATTCGCCCTAGTGTGTCTCTGTGGGGGCACCGGTACTGTTTGTAAAGAAGGATGGACCATGAGGATGTGTATTAATTATAAGCAGTTGAATAAACTGACTATGAAAAATAAGTATCCACTTTTGAGGATCGACGGTTTGTTTGACCAATTCCGAGGGGCTTCTATGTTTTTGAAGATAGATCTCTGATCTAGGTATCATCAGCTTAGAGTTAAGGAAGTTGATGTCCATAGGACTGTATTTAGGACTCATTATGGAGATTACAAGTTCCTAGTTATGCCTTTTGGTCTGACGAATGCTCCAACTGTATTTATGGTTCTAATAAATCGAGTCTTTTAGCCATATCTAGATCAGTTCATCGTAGTCTTCATCGACGATATTTTGGTTTACTCTAAGAGAAGATGAACATGATGAGCATCTTAGAGTAGTACTTCAGATACTCCGAGAGAAACAGCTCTACGCTAAGCTCAGCAAGTGTGAGTTCTGGTTGCGTGAGGTAACTTTTCTAGGGTACGTGGTTTCTGCTGAAGGGAAAAAAGTTGATCTGAGAAAGATTGAGGCTGTACTTAATTGGAAACAGCCGAAGAACATATATGAAATTTACAGTTTTTTGGGACTTGCGGGTTATTATCAGTGGTTTGTCGAGGGGTTCTCTTTGATTGCAGCTCCTTTGACTAAGCTTCTGTGGAAGGGGGTTCCTTTTGTCTAGACTGATGCATAGCAATCGAGCTTTGGAAAGCTCAAGTCTTTTCTAAGTCAGACTCCTGTTTTGATACAGCCTGAATCTGGTAAAGAGTTTGTGGTGTACAGTCACGCATCACATGTCGGTTTGGGATGTGTACTGATGTATGATGGTAAGGTTGTGGCTTATGCATCTCGCCAACTTAAGACACACGAGGGGAATTATCTGACTCATGATCTTACGTTAGCTGCTGTAGTTTTTGCGTATTTGGAGGCACTATCTGTACGATGAAAGGCATATCATCTACATTGATCACAAGAGACTCAAGTACCTCTTTACTCAGAAGGAGTTGAACCTTAGACAGCGTCAGTAGATTGATTTGCTCAAAGATTATGACTACATGATAGAGTATCATCCTAGTAAGGCTAATGTGGTGGTCGATGTTTTTAGTCGTAGAGCGATGACTGATTTGAGAGCGATGTTCGTTCATCTTAGTCTGTTTGATGATGGAGGTCTATTAGCCGAGTTGCAAGTTAAGCTAACTTGGATTGATCAGATTCGAGATAAGTAATTAGGGGATAAGTCTCTGGGTTTGCAGTTTCGTTAAGTTAAGAGTGGCAGTACTTCAAATTTTAGGCTGAACAAAGATGGGGTTTTGAGTTTTCGAGGTCAAATTTGTGTGCCGAATGATTCTGATCTGAGACAGCCGATTCTGAGGGAAGCACATAGTAGACCTTAAGCTATTCATCCCGATGGTAATAAAACACCTCACGATCTTCGTGAGTTGTATCAGTGGCTAGGGTTGAAACATGAGGTTACGGATTTCGTCACTTGCTGTCTGATGTGCCAACAAGTTCAGGCTGAGCACCAGTTGCCTTCGGGTTTGCTGCAACCCATTAAGATTCCCTTATGGAAATGAGAGCGAGTGAAGATGGGCTTTGTTAAGATGGGCTAAGTTCACCCATTTTATTCCGGTTCAGACTGATTACTCACTGCAGAAGTTAGTGAAACTCTACATTTTTTAGATTGTAAGACTACATGGAGTTTCGATTTTGATAATTTCTGATAGGGATCCTTGTTTTACTTCTCGATTTTGGAAGAAATTGTATGGGGCTATGGGTCCGAGATTGGACTTCAGTACTGCGTTCCACCCTCAGACCAATGGTCAATCTAAGAAGGTGATTCAGATACTTGAGGATATGCTTCGAAGTTGTGTGATTGATTTCCAAGGTAGTTGGGAGATTTATCTACCGCTAGCTGAGTTCACCTACAATAATAGTTTCCAGTCTATCATCCAGATGGCACCTTACGAGGCTTTGTATGGTCATAAGTGTTGTACTCCGCTATGTTGGACTAAGTTGGGTGAGCGTCATATTTTTGGTTCTGAGTTGGTTTCTAAGATCGAAGATAAGGTTAGACTAATTCGGGACCGTTTGAATGCAGCTTCTGATTGACAAAAGTCTTATGCAGATCTGAAGAGGAGAGATATTGAGTACTCTATAGGTGACTTCGTTTTTCTTAAGGTTTCTCAGTGGAATAAAGTTTTGAGATTCGATCGTAAGGGCAAGTTGAGCCTTAGGTTTATTGGGCTGTATCAGATTTTGAAGCATGTAGAACCAGTCGCTTATCAGTTGGAGCTACTTTCGGATCCATGATGTGTTTTACATCTCGATGTTGAGGCGGTATCGATCTAATCCGTCTCATGTTGTCTTTGTTAAGGAGATCGAGGTTAAACCTGATTTGACTTTTGAGGAGGAGCTGGTTCAGATTTTGGATCCTGATATTAAGGTTCTGAGAAAGAAGTTCATTTCATTAGTAAAGGTTCTGTGGCAGAATCATGGCACTAAGGAAGCCACATGGGAACCTAAGGAGTCGATGCGTCATTACTATCCTTATTTATTCTGATAAGGTAAATTTCGAGGTCGAAATTTCTTTTAGGGGTAAAGTTGTAATGCCCTGAATAATTATTTCTATTTTTATAAATATTTGACACAAATGTGTATTTGCTTTAGTGGTTAAGTGTGTGTGTATGAGGTCTTGGGTTCAAGTCCCATAATTGCAAACTTTGTTGTCCTAGATCCTAGCCTTACCCTTGTTGAGTGGGCTTATATTAAATTGTCTATTAATTCAATTAGAATGAGCCTGCTGGTTCTAGTGGTAAGGGAGTTGGTGTGTGAGAGGTCTTGTGTTCGAATCCCTATGTTGGCATGGGTATTAATTTTTGCTGAGTAGATTGAGAGAGTTTGGGTGTTACTGGGAGCCTGTGTGAGTGGGTAGTTGTGATTGAGAAGATAGTGGAGAGTTTGGATCTGGGGAGTTATCATAATTTATTTTTATTTTTGTTTTTCAGAAAAATTTGATTCTCTCTCTCAAAAAAATCTAGCGTTGGTGTTTCCTTTCCTCTGCATTTTTCTATCATTTGATGATTCTTCTCCTTTACTCTCTATTTTCTATCAATCTAATTATTCAATCGCGATATTTTGGCTTTTCGGTGTTCTTGTGGGATTGGTAAGTTTTGTAAGTGGTTCTGGTATTCTATTTTTAGGTGTTGGTGGTCTCGAGGCTGGTTTCGCATCAAAACCGTAACAGGTGTATTCCCAAAATGCAAAAAATGAAGTTCCAGCGAAATCCAAAAATGCCTACTGTTGACGCCTTCGAGAGACGGCTGTGTGTTTGATGAGGGCATGGCCGTGTGACGATGTGGGTGTGGCCATGTGTGCCACACGAGCTAGGTCAAGTTGGGCATGTGGGTATTGGGCCAGGCCGTGTGGGCCACACGGGCAAGGCCAATCTGAGTGTGTTGGCCCACACAGGCATGTGGTCTCAAATTTTTAAAGTTTTCCCTAGGGTCACACGGGTCGTTCCAGTCGGCTGTGGACTTATCGTAGGGTCGGTAATGGCTAACCAAACCCTAAAATTATGTGATCAACTATTTTGCTCTGAGTTGGACACTACTATGCATATCTGATTATTCTGTTAATTATATACATATGACATTTGTATACGAGCATGTTATGCATGGGATTATTGTATTTGTAAATCTGTAGTTGTGACTGGGCTGGGTTTTGTATATGTGGAGGAAGTGTTCTGTACTGTGACCTTCGCATATATTCTGGTAGCATGACTGCATATTATCTGTAACGTGTCGCATTGACACTATATGGTGTGTAGGGATGGGTGAGTGTTTTTAACCTCACATGGTGTGATAGGATAATCGGAGATGGTGTGTAGAGGATGGGGGTAGGATTTTGCATATTTGTACTGTGTATTTGCATCTGAAATGGACATGAGTTCGGATCTGTATCTAACTGTATTTGAGACTGTATATATGTATTGCATGTCTATTTCTGTTGGGTTACACACTGAGTTTACGAAAACTCACATCTATTTGTCTGTTCTGTTCAGGTAATCCACAGGCTTAGGCGGATCGGTGTGACGGAGCATCTTGGTGACCACGAGTTTATAAACAATTTATGATTAAGATTTTATTTTGATTTTAAGGATTATTTTTGGATTTTTGCAATAATTGGGCTCTCCGGACTATTTGGTTTAATTTTGGGATTTGGATTTTTGGTTTAACATTTTAGTTGCAATGGATATCTAAAACCACGATTTTTACAAAAACAAGGGTTTTTCCAAAATTACGAATAGGATTTTGAAAATAACGTTTTCTATAACTTCGGCTATAAATCACGTTTTGGCAGATTAATTAATTAATAACATTTTTAGCAATTGATATAAGCGAATATGAGTTAAAAAGTTGAAATGGTTTATCGTATCGACTTTGTTTTCAAAACCCTTTCTTTGTGACATCTCCAGATTCAGTCATAACGTCTAGGCTAGGTTTTGGGTGTTACAAAATAGGCAACCCATTTTTAAAAATTGGGTCATCACTTTTTTAACCACCTCCAGTTTCTTCCTTTTTTTTTTTCAAATAGGTCCTTACTTTTCAATTAAAACCAATTTCAAAATTATTTTCAAATCAAACCTCATTTTTTAAAAATCCTTTTTCATCAAATTGATTCCCAGACACCTAATTTTAATTTCCTAACCTAAAATTATTAATTCTAATTATTCTAATATTTTATTTAATTAACTCTTAATTATTTAATTATATAATCTAAGTATGGTTTCTAGTTCACTAACCCCCGATTTTCTTACTCAATTCTTCTAACCCAATTTTTGGGATGTGACACTTGAAGTTTGAGCCAAGCGAGTTGGGGTCGCCAGTGGGACTGGAGAGCTGTGGACGCTAGTGGGCCTGATGAGCTGTGGTCGCCAGTGAATCAGGTGAGCTACGATCAATGGTTTGGATCGATGATTAAAATTAGAAGTAGCCAAAGGCCAGTTATGCCAAAATTAGGAAGTCAACTTATTTTCCTCTTCACAACACCACTCATACACGTAACTCTTTTCTACTTCTACTACGACTAAAGCATCCTAAGAACATCAAAACACCTTGTGTCTATAAATTAAACTCTTTTCATTGAAAAATTCATATTCTTTTGAATGACAAAACTCTCTCAAATTCCTTCATCGATTATCTTGTTGTCAAGTTTCCACAAAAACAAGAACTCAGAACTTAGCTCTTAGCTCTTAGGATTTAAGATAAGACTATGTTTCTCTATTGTGTTAATATTTATAAATAATTAAAAAAAGCTCGCAGCAAAGGAAACTAGGTTTTCCAAAAGGCTAGCATGTGCGAACCTTGGTTCACTTGTGTTTATGTATAAGTCTTAATGTGTTTTGCCTGTTAGTGGCTTGTCTATATTCTGAAACTGCAAACCTGACAAAACCGTCTACAAGCAAAGACAAGGGAAAAACGAATCTTGTTTAAAAGCTTTCAACGAATTGGTGAGTGTTCAAAGGTCACCACTTGTATATGCAAACCATAGAGCTAATCAAGATCTTAGGGATTTAACCTAAGTTTCAAAAGTAATTCTTCGCTAAAACTCTATTTTGTGATTGAGTTTAAATATGTGTTTTGTGAACAGTAATATGCGAGCTCTATGTCATGAGCTAATTATGAATAGTTTTCTATGACCTCTTTTTAAACTCCAAGCTCTATGTTTAAGTGAATGTATTGACACTATAATCTTCTGAAACAGTTTGATATAATGACATGCCATAGGAATGTGAGTACTCATCTTTGTGTTTTACGTTTTGCGTGAGAGGCCCTAGGATAGGGTAGGAGAAATAAGGGAATGTCAAGCTAAGCTCCATTCAATGGGATATGCTGGTGTGTTGGAGAGTGCGAAGCTTTATGCTACACTTATGAGACATATTAAGACTCTTTGAGTCAAAGTAAGGAGTTATAAAGAGATCCGCTTATCCAATAGAAAAGAACATGTGAATAAGATTGTGTTTTTCAAAATATTATGTTTTACTATTTTAAGCTAACTAGCAGTAGATAACTACGAACCAAGCTTTGTGTAAATATGGCGAACCTAGTTCACAGATCCGTAACTTTGTTTAAACACTTGTTTAACTTATGTTTTTGTGCATGCTATGTGGTTTTCCTGTAATTCGTTGAATTCGCAAGAGCTCACACATTCCTCTCTAAACATTAGAGACAGTTAGATCGTACAGTGTGTAGTGGTGATGGTGAGTGATCTAGGCAAAGTATAAACATTAGAAATGTGATACAAGCGAACTCTGGACATAAAGGCAATGTGGGTTTCTGCTTGGACTTAGTGATTTCTTTCTATCTATAGACTTTTCCAATTACTCTAAGTCTTAGTTTTGTTTTATATTTGTATTCAATATCTCTTGCAAACGGATAAAACTATATATGCACACCTAAATTTTTAAGTATACAAATATAGTTCAAATATTTGCTAATTTTTTTTAATTCAAAAGTACATGCTTAAGTATTTAATCTTTAACTGTGTTTGCCATAAGCAAAACATGTAATAAATCAAATTGACTAACTTACATAGAGTTCGTCAAATTCGTTGCGAAGTGATAAGGTTATCGAATTGTGGAAAGTACAAACCCTAACAATTGGCGAACTAGTGCTTGCAAACCCTTAATAAATTTTGCTACACAGAATTAAGAGAGACCCTACGAAACGTGTTCGCAGAATATAAACACATATGGGTATGCGAAGACCTATACTATTTAAGGAAACTTACCCCAGAAAAGACTTAGAATGCATGAGCTAAGCAAGGGTGCGAACCTTAATGTTAGATAGTTGAACAGCTGTGTTCCGTGAGGTATATTGCTATGCAAAACTTAGAGTTCGATGTTCTTAATTCCTTTAATCAAATAATTATTTAATCAAATAATTATGTCTTCAGGGAAAGAGTAGTTAAGTTCTTAAAAGCGAGGTAGGTTTGCATGTTACTACTGTTGCGTACCATGAAGCAAACGATGTCAGTTCATAAGCTTGTGATTTATTAAATCTAAACATGTTTTATGTTTTAACTTATGGTGTGCTTGTAACACCTCTAACTCGTATCCGTCGCCGGACTAGGGTTAAAGGCATTACCGGACAAATCAAAATAATTCAAAAACATTTCATAATCATCATATTAACATAATCACACATTTTTATAGAGTCCCTTATATAGGTCAACGTGACCTTAAGCATGCATTAGAAAAGGGTCAGGACTAAATTGAACACATACAAATTTTTTCAAAAACTTAACAATTTTCTAAGTTACAAAGATCACATGCCCATGTATACAGGCCATGTGCCTCACGTGGCACTAGACACGCCCGTGTGTCTAGATCGTGGCAAAATAGGGCATACATACTGACTTATCCACACGGCCACAAGACACACCCGTTTGTCTAGCCCTTGGTCGAAATTGATTTGGCCACACGGCCTGGCACACGCCCATGTGTGCGCGACCGTGTAGTCTACCCAGGCTTATTTCGAAATGGCCCTCGAGCAACACGGTAGAGATACACACCCGTGTCCTTGCCCGTGTTGGAACAAAATAGGCCATTTACAAGGCCAAAATGCCACCCAATTTGAGTCCTCCCTACAAGCATCATTCAAGCATCAACATACCACATTTTCAGCCAATTTCAATCTCAAACCATACACCATTTAAGTCATGTAATCATCAATCTATTTCATGCAATCTATACCAAAACATACCAAAATCATAAGCCAAATTCATTCAATCATACATTATCAACATCTCAATTTCTTATCCATCTTCATACCAAAATTATACCAAATTTAACAATTAAGCACATACCAAACTTACCATTTCATTTAATCATTCATATGCATCAAATCATACCATTTTCCCATCATATAAATCATAACAAAACCAAACCATATTCATATCCATTATCAAGCCATATCACTTGGCAAAACATATATTTACATCTCAAAACATATTCACATACCTCTAGCCTATACATGCCACATAACCAAATTTTGAAACATTATTTACCGAAATATTAACCGGATAGTGTGATGGCTTCTCAAACGACTTCCAAGCCGGCTAGATCTCTGAAAATCTATAAACATAGGAAAAAAAACACACAGAATAAGCTTCGAGAGCTTAGTAAGCCATAAGCAAATAAATCTTCATAAGATCATGTATATAATTCAACATCACCACATCAAGTAACTTCATTATGCTTATTTATCGGTGAACATATAAACCATACTTTCAATTTCAAATAATGATCATTAGTTCATTCATATAAATTAAGCTTACACAATTTCATTACATAACCAACCGAAACATGGTCATTTATTACATTTCATGCATAGAAAGGTACCAATTTCTTTTTATGCATTTCAAAACCCAAATAAACATAACAAATCACACATCCAAACCATGTTCCATTTTTCATAATTCTCATGTTCGAAACATAGGACCACAATTTAATATAATGAGCATATATAATACATCGTTCATTGTCATATATTTCACATATCGTCATTTGAATCATACTCACCTTTTATATTAGAATTTCATATACAAATCACATGTACCTGAATCATATATGGAAAAACACAATTATAATTCCACATTTCTCATATAATTCATTTGATCATAGTTCACTTGCTAGTATCCACATCTCATTTTCATATAGTTCATATATCAACTGATCATAATCATGCTCACTTTCATTGCTTAATTTCATATATCTCGCACCATACCTGATTTGGATGCACATTCATATACTCATTTATTTCTTGAAATGCCCGTTGAACCGTTTGGAGTCAATAAGGATACTCGGATAGCATATAAGCTTGTACAATGCCAATGTCCCAGACGTGGTCTTACTTGTAGTTAAATATCGATGCCACTGTCCCATACAGGGTCTTACACGAAATCATACACGATGCCAATATCCCAGACATGGTCTTACACGTAAGTCACAAATCGATGCCAACGACCCAGACATAGTCTTACACGGTAACACATATTGGAATCCTATGTCATGACATATGTATGCTAATTCAATTCGTAACTCGATCAGTTCAAGCTCATAAATATTGGAATCTTATGTCATGACATCGTAACTCGATCGGTAACTCGATCGATTCAAGCTCGTAAATATTGCTCCCATGCTTAATTCAATTCGACACATACATATACACAAGTAATAATTCAATTAGACAGTATAATGCACATACAATTCAATTTAACAACATTTATTTATTTATGAATTTACCTCGTACTAACACGAATGGACCAGAACGACTATTCGATAATTTTCGACTTTCCCCGATCCAAATTCGATTTTCTCATTTCTTGATCTAATTCAATACAAATTAAACTTATTTAATTATATATTCAATCAAATTCATCGAAAAATACATAAATGGGCTAATTACATTTTTGCCCCTAACATTTCACATTTTTCACAATTTAGTCCATATTTCACAAAACACAAAATATTCAAAATTTGACCACACCCATGCTTGGCCAATTTTTAAAGGAGTTCATATAAACCCATATATTTCATTTATTTCACATTTAGTTCCCTCAGTTTTCCATTTTCACAATTTAGCCCACATTACTCAAATTCATCAAAAATTCAAAGACAAAACATGTTAATCCAACATCAAACTTCTATATACTATCATCAAACTTCATAAAACTCATAATTTCATCAATGGAATATTTCAAAATCATCAACAAAATCAAAAATTGAGACATGGTCTTGATAAAATACGAAGCAACGATCTCAAAAACGTAGAAATTATCAAAAACGGATCAAAACACATACCTTAATCAAAGAAATCAATGGCCGAACCCCAACTTGTATTTTCTTTCTTATTATTTTGATACATTCGGCCAGCAAAGATGATAATGGCTTTAATTTCATGTTTTGTTTTAATTATATTAACATTATTAACTAGTTTACCATTTTGCCCTTACATTAAATCATTAATAAACCATTATTAAATGTCCATTTAAGTCATTTAATGCATGCCATGGTCAAATAATCACATAAGGACCTCAAAAATAATAAGCCATATCAAATAGACACTTTTAACAAATAACATGCAACTTTTACATTTTATGCGATTAGGTCATTTTATCAAATTAAGCACACAAATGATAAAATTTTCATACGAAACTTTCACACATGCTAATTCACATATAATAAGCACGAAAAATAATATTAAAATATTTTTTTGACTCAAATTTGTGGTTCTGAAACCGCGGTTCTTACTAGGGTCTAAACTGGGTTGTTACAACTCTCCCCCTTTAAGGATTTTCGTCCCCGAAAATCTTATGTGAAAGTAGATTAAGGATTTTATTTCACACGGTACATTGCAAATTCACATATAGCTTTGGATTTCATATCTCTTTAATCACACAATTAAGATTCTGATATGTTTTTCGCTATATATCATATTAAACTGAATCTGCTTCTAGTTGTATTGAGTTACCTTCATTTTTTGCTTTGTGTCGCTGATGATATTATTCTCATGAATCATTTACTCACAAAGCTCAATCCTGAAAAATGGAGTTAGGTAACTGCCACATATAATACCTCATACAATGTCACTTTTATACTCACTTGATAGTTTATCAAACAACAACAATCTTTCTTAGTTGCTTTGAATCTCTAAAACACAGTAATGAATAAATATTTTGAGAATTTTCAAAACAACCTCGTACTCGCAGTTTACTGTAGTTTCTCCCAAAATTACCAAATAAAGTTTAGATTTCAATCTGAATCAGTGTTGAATGACACTCTATGCAAATTGATAGTCTCTGAAACAAATAACTCAGCTGATTTATCAAAAGAGAAATCCATGCATACGGAAAGACTTATTCAGACAGTCAATAATAATAAGAGATAATCCCGGTACAAAATTCATCAAAATATTTTATTTCATCATCACTAAAATAGTCCTGAAGATGCTTAATAATTAACTTTAACCTGTTAATAGCTTGGACATTTAAACGCAAGGTCAAAAATATTACGTTTTATACTCATTTATCAATACCACTTTCTCAGATTATCATGCATCTTGTTATCCTGTATGAACAGTCTAACTTACACTGTGAGCCTCTTGCAACAATGGTTATACAATCTCAGAGCTTCTTGGTAAACACACTCTATTTCAAAGCAACAAGCAATCATCAATTCCACATATGATGTTCTGAATTAGAAATCAATTTATGC
The DNA here is from genome assembly GCA_025698465.1 of Gossypium longicalyx. Classification (NCBI taxonomy): domain Eukaryota; kingdom Viridiplantae; phylum Streptophyta; class Magnoliopsida; order Malvales; family Malvaceae; genus Gossypium; species Gossypium longicalyx. Next base: position 9,530,955 of record CM047004.1, read on the forward strand.
TGAACCCTTTTTAACTTATAATTTGATAACACATTTCTAAGTTTTACGAATTAACTTAATAAGCATCAATTTAACTTCTAATCCAGCTAACATATAATCGTCCTCTGATAAGATCAATCACTTAATCATCGCTCGTAAAACACACACAATTTTCTTATTCAGATCATTCGAAACTATAATATGTAACAGTCCGGTTTAGACCTTAGTCAGAATAGTGGTTTCGGGACCACAAATCTAAGTCATAAAAATATTTTAATATTAATTTCTGTGCTTAATATATGTGAATTAGTATGTGTGAAAATATCGTATGAAAATTTGATCATTTGTGTTCTTAATTGGATAAAAGGACCTAATCGCGTAAAATGTAAAAGTTACGTGCTGTTTGTTAAAGTGCATAATTGATCGGTCTTACTAAAGGAGAAGTCCTTATGATGCAAATAGACCATTAGCCTAATGGATGGACATAAATGGTCATATGTTTAATGATTAAATGGTTTTATAATGCACGGGAAAAATTGGAAACTGATTAAATTATTAATTAAATTAAAACAAAAGCCGTCATATTCATTATTTTCTTTGTTCATCAATTGAAAATACAAGAAAAAGAAAATAAAAAGAGCTAGTTAGGGTTTCGACACTTTGAGCTTGGATTAAGGTATGGTTTTGATCTAATTTTTGTAATTTCTACGTTTTTGTAATCGTTGCTATGTATACGATCAAGCCCATGTCTCAATTTTTGATTTTTTTAATGATTTTAATTTGAGCCATTGATGATATTATAAGCTTTGTGAAGTTATTTGTTGGTAAATGAAAGATACGTTTTGGGTTAACATATTTTGTATTTGAATTTTTTATGAATTTGAGTAATTTAGACTAAATTGTGAAATTTGTAAATTAAGGGACTAAAATGTGAAATAAATGAAATGTGTGGACTTGTATGAGTACTATGAGAATTCAACTAGGCATGTGTGCAAAGAAATTTTATGTATTTTGTGATTTTTGTGATTAGGGACTAAATTGTTAAAATGTGAAAATATGAGGGCTAATTTGTAAAATGCCTTAAATATGTGTTTTTGGATTGAATTGAATGATTTGGTGAATAAAAGAGTTAAGTTTTAATTTATATAGATCAAGAACAAAAGAAAATAGAATTGGATAGCCGATTCAGTTCAATCGAATCCGTACGAGGTAAGTCGCTATACAAATAAATGTGTTTTAAATTGAATTATTATTGATTATGTGCTATTGAACAATAATTAATGATTATATGAGTTGGGAATAAAATATCTGAGAGGGTATCGATAAGGTTTCAACGTCTGAAAAGCCCCGTACGAACCTTAGGAATAGCTAGGATACATATGTCATGACATAGGATCCGATATGTGTTATCGTGTAAGACCACGTCTGGGAAGTTGGCATCGAATTACGATTTACATGTAAGACCATGTCTGGGACATCAACATCGTATTTGATTTCGTGTAAGACCTTGTCTGGGACAGTGGCATCGATATTTGATTACATGTAAGACCACATCTGGGACGTTGGGATTGTACGAGCTTTCAGAGTTATCTGCGTATCCTTATGATTTTGAGTTGTTCAACGGGCATTTCGAGAAAACAAATGACTATGTGAACATGTATCTGATTCAGGTGCATATGAAATGTACATTAAGTTTGAGAATGGAAGGTAAGTATATGTTTATATGTGTGAACATATGAAGTATATTTGTATTATATGGAAATGTGATGCACATGTAAGCAAGTGGTTCTAAGTATTTGAGCTAAATGAGAAATATGAACTTGACATTGAATTATGCTATGAATCATATAAATGATTTGTTTATATTTGTGATTTGTGATAAGTTTATTTGTATATGACTTACTAGGCTTTTGAAAGCTTACTTTGTGTGTGTTTGCATTATTTTATAGATATCGTAGCTATCGGGAGCTCGGGGATCATCACCACATTATCAAACTTTATTTTGGTATATATTGAAAGTGTAGATATTGGTGTATGGCATTTATAGGCTAGAATGTGTATATCTAGCCATGTGATTTGGCTTGATTAAGAATGTGTATATGAAAAAGTGTTTGGTATGAAATATGCATCATATGTTCATGAATGGCCAAGTGAATCGGTCATAATGGTAAGTTGTGGTAAGTGCTTATGTGAGAAATTGGAAAATTTCATGGCATGAGAATGAATGAAGTGAATTGAGATTATGAAGTATATGTTTGACATGATAATAGCTTATGATTTAGCATGTTTTGATTTACATTTTGAGTATGAAATATATTGGTAACTATATGATATGAATGATGTATGAATTGGGTTTGAAATTTGTTGAAAATATGATGCTTTAGATGCCTATTTGTTGATTTTAAGGTGGACCCTAAATGGGTGGCAAATTGGCCTTGTATATGGCCTATTTTTACCTACACGAGCAGGGACACGGGCGTGTGTCTCAGCCGTGTTGCTCAATAGCCATTTCAAAATGAGCCTGGGCAGACTACATGGTCGCACACACGGGTGTGTGCTAGGCCGTGTGGCCAAGTCAGTTTCGAGCACGGGCTAGACACATGGGCTTGTGACTGGTCGTGTGAAACAAGTCAGTTTCGACCACGGCCAAGGCACACGGGCGTGTCTTATGGCCATGTGAATAAGTTAGTATGTATGCCCTATTTGGACACGGCCTAGATACACGGGTGTGTCTAAAGCCATGTGAGGCACACAGCCTATTCACACGGGCGTGTGACCTGTACAACTTTGAAAAAGGTTTAAGTTTCAAAAAATTTTGTATGAGCTCGATTTAGTCCCGACCCCTTTCTAATGCATTCTTAAGGTCTCGATGACCTACGTAAGGGACTCTATGGAAATTTTTTACTATGATTGTGGATGATGTATATGAATTGTTCGTAAAATGTTTTGATTTATCAGGTAACGCCTTTAACCTTAGTCTGGCGATAGATATGAGTTAGGGGTGTTACATTTGGTTGGTATCAGAGCTACGATTTAGTCAATTTTAGGACTAACGTAGTGTATGTGAGACTAGCTATACATGCCATATTTAAAACTGTGATAGTATGATGAATCTTGACAATGAAAATGTATTTTTCTATGGCAAATGGATCCTGAACGAGCTGTAGCTGACGAGGTCGAGAGCAGTGCGCCTGCTCCTGCACAAAAGACAGCGCCATCCGACTCTAGACCGGCTACGAGTAGCCATGATGGAGAGGCTAGACAAGCCTTCTATCAAATGATGAATGATTGGTTCAGTCAGTACATTAGAACTAATCCAGCTGTTCAACAAACCCAACCCCGGCTAATCCTTCGCAAGTTCCTGCTATGTCATAATCTAATCTGAATCAGTTGATTATGCCTCCAGTTGATAAAATTAGAAAATATGGAGTTGAAGAATTCCATGCTACAACAAGTGATGATGCTGAAAGAGCCAAGTTTTGGTTAAAAATACAGTACAATTGTTTGATTAAATTGTCTTTGACTTCGGATGAATGCATAAAATGTGCTGTTTCACTTCTAAGAGATACGGTGTATCACTAGTGGAAGACCTTGATATTAGTGGTTCCAAGAGAGCGAGTCACATGGGATTTCTTTCAAGCTGAATTCCAAAAGAAATACATCAGTCAGAGATTTATCGACCAGAAATGTAAAGAGTTTCTTGAGCTTAAACAAGGCCGTATGTCTGTTACAGAATACGAGCGAGAATTTGTAAGAATAAGTCAGTTTGCTCGAGAATGTGTTTCGACTGAAGCTATAATGTACAAAAGATTTGAAGATGGTCTGAATGAAGATATTCGTTTGTTAGTCGGGACTCTTGAGATAAAAGAGTTAATAGTGCTTGTTAAACGAGCATGTAAAGCTAAAGAGCTCGAAAAAGAGAAAAGAAAAGCTGATTTTGAAGCTAGAGATATGAGAAAAAGATATGCATTTGCATTAAAGAAATTCTGAGATGATTTTAGCCGTTCAAATGTTAATGTGGGACATTTGAGTAGAGATCATGCTAGATCACATTCGAGCTTCAGAGCTCCAGCTACATCTGTTGCCAGTATTGGAAATGTTCGATCTAATCAACCCGAGTGTAAACACTGTGGTAAAAGACATCCTGTCAATTGTAGACTATATGATCGGGCTTGTTTCGAATGTGGATCATTAGATCATTTCATCCGTGATTGCCCCGAATCTGTCGAGCAAGAAATTGTGCAAAATCTAAGGCCAAGTGGCAATGTATCTCGTGGTAGACCTCCCAGAAATACAAGTAATGTGCGTGGCAGTCAGAGGGAACTAAAGACACTGCTGTTAGATCCGAGGCTCGTGCATCTACCAGAGCCTATGCCATTCGAGCTCGTGAGGAAGCTTCGTCTCTCGATGTTATAACGGGTACATTTACTCTTTACGATACTTCTGTGATTTCTTTTACAGATCTTGGATCTACATTTTCGTATATATGCATGAATTTAGTGAATAGTAAGACTTTGCCTGTAGAGTCTAATGGATTCGTAGTTAAAGTATCGAACCCCTTAGGCATATGTGTTATGGTTAATATAATTTGTAAGAATTTTCTGTTGATGTTTCGAGACATTTATTTTTCGGCTGATCTGATGCTATTACCTTTCGATGAGTTTGATATAATTTTGGGTATGGATTGGCTAACTTTACACGATGCTATTATAAATTAAAAACGGAAAACTATTAATTTGAGATACAAGAATGATAAAATAGTTCGAATTGAATCCAGTGATTTGAATAGGTTATCGGCTGTGATTTCATCAATAAAAGCTCTAAGTATTGTGAAAAAAGGTTGTGATGCTTACTTTGTCTATGTGATCGATTCGAAAGTAACAGAAAAGAAATTTGAATCAGTGCCTGTTGTCTGTTAAATCCCTGATGTATTTCTTGAAGAAATTTTGGGATTACCTCCGATACGAGAAGTTGAATTTGGCATTGAGTTAGTACAGGGAACTACTCCAATTTGGATAGCTCCATATAGAATGGCCCCGACCGAGTTAAAAGAATTAAAGTCTCAGTTGCAAGACTTGATCGATAGAGGGTTTGCTAGACCGAGTTTCTCACCTTGGGGTGCTCCAATTCTGTTTGTAAAAAAGAAAGACGGTACAATAAGAATGTACATAGATTATCATCAGTTGAACAAGGTGACTATCAAGAACAAATACCTTCTGCCTCGAATTGATGATTTATTTGATCAATTTAAAGGAGCTACTGTGTTTTTGAAGATAGATTTAAGATCAGGCTATTATCAGTTGCGAGTAAAAGATACAGACATTCTGAAAACTGCATTCAGAACGAGGTATGGCCACTATGAGTTCTTAGTTATGCCTTTTGGATTAACTAATGCACCTTCTGTTTTTATGGATTTGATGAACAGAATTTTTAGACCGTATTTAGATCGATTTGTTGTCGTATTCATTGATGACATATTGATTTATTCGCGTGATGAATCTAAACATGCCGAGCATCTGAGAATAGTGTTACAGACTTTACGTGATAAGCAATTGTATGCGAAGTTTAGCAAATGTGAATTCTGGTTACGAGAAGTCAATTTTCTGGTCCATATTGTTTCAGCATCAGGTACCCGAGTTGATCCGAGTAAAATTTTGACTATTTTGGATTGGAATCCTCCGAGAAATGTCTCTGAAGTTTGCAATTTTCTGGGACTTTCCAGTTATTATAGATGATTTGTAAAAGGGTTTTCGATGATCGCAACTCTATTAACGAAATTGCTTTAGAAAGATGTGAAACTTGAGTGGTCAGAAAAGTGCCAAGAAAGCTTTGATCACTTGAAAGCCCTATTGACTGAAGCTCCAATGTTAGTACAACCTTAATCGAGTAAAGATTTTGTGATCTATAGTGATGCTTTTTTGAATGTTTTGGGATGTGTTTTGATGTAGGAAGGCAAAGTCATTGCTTATGCTTCGAGGCAGTTAAAGCCGCATGAAAAGAACTATCCGACGCACGACCTTGAGTTAGCTGCGATTGTGTTTACTTTAAAGATTTGGCGCCACTATTTATTTGGTGAGAAATATCATGTATATTCTGATCATAAGAGTTTGAAATATCTGATGACTCAGAAAGATTTGAACCTGAGACAAAGAAGGTGGTTAGAATTGTTAAAAGACTACAAGCTTGTTATTGATTATCATCCGGGAAAAGAAAATGTTGTTGTTGATGCTTTGAGTCGAAAATCACTATTTGCTCTACGTGCGATGAATGCTCATTTGGTAGTGTCTGATGATGGTTCTGTTTTAGCCGAGTTAAAATCCAGACCGTTATTCATTCAACAAGTTATTGAAGCTTAGAAGATTGATAATGAGATTTAGCAAAACGAGCTCAGTGCAACTTGAATTCTGATTATGAATTTTGAGTTGATAATGATGATTGTTTGAGATTTCGAGATCAAATTTGTGTTCTGAGAAATCCAGAGTTGATTCAAATGATTTTGAACAAAGCTCACAATAGTTGTTTATCTGTACATCCGGGTAGTACGAAAATGTATAATGATCTGAAACAACATTACTAGTGGTCTGGAATGAAAAGAGATATCTCTGACTTTGTTTCAAAATGTTTGATCTGTCAACAAGTTAAAGCTGAACATCAAGTGCCATCAGATTTATTATAGCCGATTATGGTTTCAGAATAGAAATGAGATAAAGTGACAATGAACTTTGTTTCGAGTTTGCCCTTATCTCCGAGAAAGAAAGATGCAATCTAGGTTGTAGTTGATTGATTGACGAAATCAGCCCATTTTATTCTAGTATGATCTGATTACTCAGTTGATAAGTTAGCTGAGTTATACATTTTTGATATTGTGAGATTGCATGGTGTACCATTATCTATTGTGTCAGACAGAGATCTGAGATTCACATCGCGATTTTCGAAGAAATTACAAGATGCTCTAGGTATGAAATTGCATTTTAGTACTACTTTTCACCCACAAATAGATGGTCAATCTGAGCGAATTATTCATATTCTCGAGGATATGTTGAGATGTTGCATTCTTGAGTTTGAAGGTATGTAGGAACAATATTTGTCTTTGATTGAATTTGCATACAATAATAGTTTTCAATCGAGCATCAAAATGGCATCGTATGAAGCCTTATATGGTCGCAAATACTGTACACCTTTATATTGGATAGAGCTCAGTGAAAATAAGATATACGGGGTTAACATGATAAAAGAGACTGAACAGAAAGTAAAAGTGTTCCGAGATAGTTTGAAAGTAGCTTCTGATCGTCAGAAATCTTACGCAGATTTGAAACAAAAAAATATTGAATTTGAGATCGGTGACAAAGTGTTTTTGAATGTATCCCCATAGAAGAAAATACTTTATTTTGGTAAAAAAAGGCAAATTGAGTCCGAGGTTTATCGGGCCGTATGAGATTATCGAGCGTATCAGACCAGTTGCATATAGATTGTTATTGCCACTAGAGTTAGAAAAGATTCATGATGTGTTTCACATATCAATGCTTCGACGATATAGATCCGATCCTTCACATGTAATTCCTCCGGCTGAAATTGAGATTTAGTCTGACATGACCTACGAAGAAAAATCGATCCGTATCTTAGCTCGTGAGGGTAAAGAACTACGAAATAAGAAAATTTTGTTAGTAAAAGTATTGTGGCATCGACATGGTGTTGAAGAGGATACGTGGGAGCCTGAAGATGCTATGAGACAACAATATCCAAACCTATTTGACGGTAAGATTTTCGAAGACGAAAATCCCTAAGGGGGAGAATTGTAACAGTTCGGTTTAGACCCTAGTCGAAATAGTGGTTTTAAGGCCACAAAATTGAGTTAGAAAAGTATTTTAATATTAATTTTTGTGCTTAATATATGTGAATTAGTATGTGTGAAAATCCCGCACGAAAATTTGATCGTTTGTGTGCTTAATTGGATAAAAGGACCTAATGGCGTAAAATGTAAAAGTTTCCTGCCGTTTGTTAAAGTGCTTAATTGATTTTTGTTATTAAATGAGAAGTCCTTATGATGCAAATAGACCATTAGCCTAATGGATGGACATAAATGATCATATGTTTAATGATTAAATGGTTTTATAATGCAATGGCAAAATTGAAAATTGATTAAATTGTTAATTAAATTAAAACAAAAGCCATCATATTCATTATTTTCTTTTTTATTCAACCAAAAATACAAGAAAAAGAAAATAAAAAGAGCTAGTTAGGGTTTCGACACTTTGAGCTTGGATTAAGGTATGGTTTTGATTCGGTTTTTGATCATTTCTACGTTTTTGTAATCGTTGCTTTGTATACTATCAACCCCATGTCTCAATTTCTAATTTTGTTGATGATTTTAAGTTGAGCCATTGATGAAATTATAAGCTTTGTGAAGTTAGTTGTTGGTAAATGAAAGATATGTTTTGGGTTAACATATTTTGTATTTGAATTTTTGATGAATTTGAGTAATTTAGACTAAATTGTGAAATTTGTAAATTAAGGGACTAAAATGTGAAATAAATGAAATGTGTGGACTTGTATGGGTACTATGAGAATTCGGCTAGGCATGTGTGCAAAGAAATTTTGTGTATTTTGTGATTTTTGTGATTAAGGACTAAATTGTCAAAATGTGAAAATGTGAGGGCTAATTTGTAAAATTCCCTAAATATGTGTTTGTGGATTGAATTGAATGATTTGGTGAATAAAAGAGTTAAATTTGAATTTATATAGATCAAGAACAAAAGAAAACAAAATTAGATCGGGGAAAGTCAAAAGTCATCGAGTAGCCGATTCTGTTCATTTGAATCCATACGAAGTAAGTCGATATACAAATAAATGTGTTTTAAATTGAATTACTATTGATTATGTGCTATTTAACAATAATTAATGATTATATAAGTTGGGAATGAGATATCCGAGAAGGTATCGACAAGGTTTCGACGTCCGAAAAGCCCCGTATGAACCTTAGGAATAGTTAGGATACATATGTCATGACATAGGATCCGATATGTGTTATCGTGTAAGACCATGTTTGGGACGTTGGCATTGACTTATGATTTATGTGTAAGACCATGTCTAGGACATAGACATCGTATTTGATTTCGTGTAAGACCCTATCTGGGACAGTGGCATCGATATTTGATTACATGTATGACCACATTTGGGACGTTGGCATCATACGAGCTTTCAAAGCTATCCGCGTATCTTTATGATTCCAGATGGTTCAATGGGCATTCCAAGAAAATAAATGACTATGTGAACATGTATTTGATTTAGTTACGTATGAAATGTACATTAAGTTTGAGAATGGAAGGTAAGTATATGTTTATATGTGTGAACATATGAAGTATATTTGTATTATATGGAAATGTGATACACATGTGAGCAAGTGGTTCTAAGTATTTGAGCTAAATGAGAAATATGAACATGACATTGAATTATGCTATGAATCATATAAATGATTTGTTTATATTTGAGATTTGTGATAAGTTTATTTGTATATGACTTACTAAGCTTTTGAAAGCTTACTTTGTGTGTGTTTGCATTGTTTTATAGATATCGTAGCTATTGGGAGCTCGGGGATCATCACCACATTATCAAACTCTATTTTGGTATATATTGAAAGTGTAAATATTAGAGTATGGCATGTATAGGCTAGAAGTAATTGTATATGTTTTGGTAATGTATATATCTAGCCATGTGCTTTGGCTTGATTAAGGTTGTGTATATGAAAAAGTGTTTGGTATGAAATATGTGATGCAATATGTCAATATCATGTGTTCATTAATGGCCAAGTGAATAGGTCATAATGGTAAGTTGTGGTAAGTGCTTATATGATAAATTGGTAATTTCATGGCATGAGAATGAATGAAGTGAACTGAGATTATGAAGTATATGTTTGACATGATAATAGCTTATGATTTGGCATGTTTTGATTTACATTTTGAGTATGAAATAGATTGGTGATTATATTATATGAATGATAGATTAATTGGGTTTGAAATTTGTTGAAAATATGATACTTTAGATGCCTATTTGTTGATTGTAGGGTGGACCCTAAATGGGTGGCAAATTGGCCTATTTTTGCCCACACGGGCAGGGACACGGGCGTTTGTCTCAGCCGTGTTGCTCAATGGCCATTTCAAAATGAGCCTGGGTAGACCACATGGTCGCACACATGGGCGTGTGCTAGGCCGTGTGGCCAAGTCAGTTTCAATCACTGGCTAGACACACGAGCGTGTGACTGGTCATGTGAAACAAGTCAATTTCGACCACGGCCAAGGCACACAAGCATGTCTTGTGGCCGTGTGAATAAGTCAATATGTATGCCCTGTTTTGACATGGCCTAGATATACAGGCATGTCTAAAGTCATGTGAGGCACACGGCCTGTTCACACGGGCGTGTGACCTGTACAACTTTGAAAAAGGTTTAAGTTTCGAAAAATTTTGTATGAGCTCGATTTAGTCCCGACCCCTTTCTAATGCATTCTTAAGGTCTCGATGACCTATGTAAGGGACTCTATGGAAATGTTTGACTATGATTGTGGATGATGTATATGAATTGTTCGTAAAATGTTCCAATTTTTCGGGTAACGCCTTTAACCCTAGTCCGGCAACGGATACGGGTTAGGGGTGTTACATAATCATTTCCCTCGAATAATAATATTTACTTATAGAATCAAAAGTTGTTCGATGATTTGAGTTGTCTTTGCTGTGCCGAGTTTAAATCTTACTCTGTAACATTAAACATTTTAACTCTTGTAGTCATCAAGTATATCACATAACTCTTTTCCTATAGCTTAAACTGTATGGAGTTGCAAGATATCTCTGTACACTCTTTTATTGGAACACACTTCAAACCGTTCATTGACGCAAGTACTAATGTTTCGATTGACAATATCTCCGTGCAAAAAGGAAAACTTCAACAATCAAACTAACTTCAATTTACCACAACATTCCTTAAATAGAATTGTTCCGATAGATGTAATTCTATATCAAGTCTTTAAGAATATGAATTCTTCCTCCAGACTATCCTTCAATTTACACATGTACATTCAAAGTTTATTTGCAATCCGGTGAATAGATTCAAATACATATAACCCAATTAACTTTTCAATCAAATAATTTTAGATTAGATTAAACTACTGAATCGGTCTTTTCGAAGAAATTTTTTCCTCTCGATAAAAAGATAACTTAGACATATCTTATACAGTTGCCACCATCATCAAATAGAAATCATAATGTCATAATAAGACCGACGTCTTACCCGTAATAATAGATAATATCCTAACTGTTAATAAAGCATTTGAACCCAAAAGAAAATCAAATATGATTTGAACAACAACCAATGTAGAAGTACAACTTTTATAATTCTGATAACGGTACTGCAGTACTCCCAAATTTTAGAATAGAAATTATGATTATAACAGATATAACCATTTCCGTTAAATAGATAGCTCTTATAGATAATCACATAGAATCATAAGAAAACCAGAATAACGAAATTTTCAACATCTATAGCTACACAGAATATCAAAAAATTACAACCCATATAGAATGATATCAACTCTGATAATATCCCAGAAAATGTCCAGAAAGAACATTATCACTCATAAATACTTGAATCCACAGTAACAGAAGTGATATAATCTTCACATATTTTCAATAGAATAATAGCCAGCAGAAACAAAGTATTAGCATCATACAGATTTTACTGTCGACTTTCATATCCACACAATGGAATAAATACCAGAGAAAGATATAGTAATGTCGAACATAACTCAAATAGACCAACGATACTTTCGTCTATTAGCATGTTTAGCTAATGTTCTCATACGATAAGAATTCCTTCTGAAATTAAACAGTCACATATACTTCTAAAGATAAATGTACACATAGAATGCCAAGAAGGAATCATAGTAACTGCCCTACTATAATCATTGCACTTAGCCATCAATACAATTTAATCATTATTCAATTGTCTAATTTTGTCGTCAGAAATTTTCACATTATCCCTTCACTAACAGAAGTTAATTCAAAAAAGCTTCTAGCTAATATTTTCTTTAAATAACATACCTGAATAGATAATTTAATCGGAGTTAATTTCTTCTGTAACAGTGACTTTGCATAATTTGAATAATCTTCAGAACTTTTCAATATCTCCTTTAGTACTATCTTCATTTGCTGATTCATTCTCTTTTTTGAATACATTAGTAATCTTTCATACTCTGTAACTCCACACTCATAAGCTTATTCAACCCAAAATCTTACAGATTTCATAGTAACATTTTACTGATAAGGGGGTGAGGGTAGTAAAGCCTCAAATTTAACTCTCTTATACATGCACTTAACACATACTATCACAAATAGCCAGTTGATTACTAATTTCACATTCTCAAAACATTTAATAAACATTTTCTTTTAATCACTTTTATTCTTAACACATTGTTCATATGCCAACTCAAATCACTATTTCATTATCAAAGCATTTCATATAATAATCATAATCCAAATATCATAACTCATATGCTCATATAATTATTACATTTATCGATAAAAAAATGTCATACTCTTTGATCCATACCTTCATGAGTTTCAAATTATAATAAACACATTTCCATTCAAACATTTGAGTACACATTCCATACTATTAGAATTAGCTCGGTTGGAAAACTTATCTATCTCATCAAAACAATTTTCGTCAAAGTCGGGAGATATCACACTATCGCAGGTTAAGTGTGGCATGTATAGCTAAACTCACATACGCTATAGTAGTCCTAGAACCGACTAAACCATAACTCTGTTACCAACCAAATGTAACACCCCTAACCCATATCCGTCGCCGGACTAGGGTTAAAGGCGTTACCAGACAATTTGAAATAATTTACAAACATTTCATAATCATCATATTAACATAATCATACATCATTACAAAGTCCTTTCTATAGGTCAACGAGACTTTAAACATGCATTAGGAAGGGGTCGGAACTAAACCAAACACATACAAATTCTTTCAAAAACTTAACAATTTTATAAGTTACAAAGATCACATGCCCGTGTGTACAGGCCATATGCCTCACATGGCATTAGACATGCTCGTGTGTCTAGACCGTAGCAAAATATGTAATACCCCGAAAATTTTTACAGTAAAATATTATCCGTAATATAGTAAAATAAGAAAATAAAGTGACAAAAAGGGTAATTTTGAGTTATGTCAATATTGAGAAGTATATTATGATATATTAATTCAAGAAATGACTAAATTGTAAAAGTGAGAAAAGTTTTGTTGCACAAGAATAAATACTTAAAATTTGAGGGGTTAAAGTGTAAATATGAAAAAGTTAAAGGACCAATAGTGTAAATATTTTAAGAGTGGAATGATCTGGAAACTAAGGAAAATGGATGGATTAGGATCAAATTGAATAGGTGAAGAACTATAAGGGACTAAATTGTAATTTTACCAAATTAAATGATGACTCAAGGATGGAATTTTAAAAGATAATAAAGGGCAAAATGGTCAATTGGAAGAGAGAGAAATCTAGAAAGTAATGATGATGTTGATGATATTTTATGATTATTTAATTAGATATATATTATTTTAATAAGATATTTTATTATTTTATTATTATTTTATTATTATTTATTTAGTATAAAAGGAAGGAAAGATAAAGAATTATCATCACCTTTCCTTTCCCATGCAAACCCACGTATCAGAAGAAGAAGAAAAGAAGTTTTCTTTCTTTACAATTTAGTCCTTCTACCAAAAATTCATTATTTTCACCCAAAAATTGAAAGAATTTCTATAGCCATCAAGAGAGAAAGATAGCAAGGAGATGATGGGGAGCAAGAATATCAAGTTAAAGATTGAAGTCAATAAGAAAATGTAAGTACATCAAGATTTCAATATGTTTTTAAGTTTGTTATTATTGACAAAGCATGGAAATAATGTTATAGTAGAGTTTTCTTACATAAGGTCCTATGTTCTTGATATGTTAGTGAAGAGAAAATAAGAGAAAGTGATGAGAAATGGTGTAGAAAAAGAAAATAAGGGTGTTATAACATAGTAATTAATATCTTATACCAAAACAGTTTTGGACAGCAGTAGTAGTCTAACTTTGAAAAATCATCAAATATTTTAGAAATCGAATTGTAGGATGAATAAAGTATGAAATTAAATCTTATTGAGTCTAGTTTCTTATAGAAGAAATTATGTAAGCAATGGAATTGTAAATCATGAGATATAATCAATTTTGTGAGACAAGGTCAGAATGATTTCGGGTTCCACTGTTCTGACTTTTGAAAATCATCAAAAATTTTATGGACTTAAATTTATATGTTTAGAATCTTTAATGAGTCTATCTTCAAGAGAAATAAATGGGAACATCATTCGAATTCTTTACGAGGAGATAATTAATTTTTAGTGAAGAAGGGTCAGGACTGTCAGACAGCAGAACAGGGGTAAATTTAAAGAATAAAATGTACTTATTGGCAAAACCAAAAATTCTGAAAGTTTTATGGTAATAAGATATATGAGTCTAGTTTTAGGGAAAATTAGCGGATCTTAATTTGGAGTTCTATAGCTCCAGATATAAATAATTTAGTGACTATGACACAGATGGACAACTTGAATATTCATAAAAGTAATTAATAAAAATTATAGATAATATTAATTACAAGTGTGTTAAACACATTAAGGATGTGGAATGAAGAGGAGAAGAAGAAAAATATGTATGAATATTCATCTAACATGGCAAATTTGCATGTTTTAGGCTCAGGGACTAAATTGAATAAAAGTAAAACTTTATGGATAATTTTGTAAAAATGTCAAAAATGACCAAATTGCATGAAATAAACTATTTCATTATTTAAATTACAAAATTGAATGAAATTATTAATTTAGTACAAGATTAGGGAAAAACATGTTTTTAGGGATTAAATTGAAAAGTGTTGAAATTATGGAAAATTCTAATATTTTATAGAATTCATGGGCTGTTATCAATATGTATGAGAATAATAGCTGGAAATAAGGATTAAATTGCAAGAATTTTATTTTCCTGACCCTAAGGATGAAATCGTCATTAAATAAAAGTTTAGGGGCAAAATGGTAATTTTGTCTAGAGCATTAATTAAATACATTAGAATATGAAATGAATGAAAATGATGATCAAATTTATTTATAAAGATCCGGACGACTCAAATAAGAGATTTGATCGTGGAAAAGAAAAGATATCGAATTAATAAAATTATAAACACAAACAAGTAAAGAGGTAAGTTCATGTAACTTGAATTATATTCTTAAATGCTTGAAATGCATGTTTTTCATATGAATATGATTTGAATGTTCATTATATGAAAATTTATGAAATACTGACATATTGATAAAAAGGGGAAGAAATTTCAGTTGAATGAAAGGAAAATTCGATAGATCTTTGAAAAGGAATTGACGATAAAAAGGATCTAGCCCGGACGGGTAATCCTATCCTAATATAGCCCTCCTGAAGAATATGTGGAAAATGGATTTAGCCCGGACGGGTAATCTGAATTAGGGTCTGAATTTAGCCTGGACTGGTAATTCAGATCCAAGCTCATTAGAGTAATTGTCGTTGCAGGGGATTTAGCATGGACTGGTAATCCCGACAATACTCTATGAGTTTATATTACAGGGGATTTAGCCTGGACTAGTAATCCCACTGTAAGGATGAGGTTCGCGGGAGTGTGCTCTCTGATATGAAATGTGTAAGACCATGGTTGAAAGATACCATGGCAACCTGATATGAAATGTGTAAGACCATGGTTGAACGATACCATGGCAACCTAATATGAAATGAATAAGACCATGGTTGAAAGATACCATGGCAATGTGATATGAAATGAACAAGACCATGGTTGAAAGATACCATGGCAACATGACAGAAAATGAGTAAGACCATAGTTGAAAGACACTATGGTATCATGTCAAAGATAAATAAGACTGTGGATGGGAGACGTTATGACATCTATTGAACAATTGATATTCAGGTAATATGTATCAGATGATGAATGGTTATATGAAATGGTTGTGTGAAATGTTTACAAGAACTGGTCATATGAAAGAATATGTACAAAATAGTTGTATGAAATAATTATGAAGATAGATAAATGAAATAAGAATAAGTACATGGAATATAATTTATGTTAAGTTTGATATAAACTTTACCAGAATAAATATACATAAAATATATGGAAATGATGGAGCATGAAATATTAATATAATGAAATGATTGATATATACTTATGAAGAAACGGTAAGAGAATGATATGTTTCATGACATGTACATATATGATTATCTTTGATATGTTGATACAAGGAAATTATGTAAGTAAAGACAATTATTAAACTCAAGTGTGACATGTCGAGAAAATAAGTATATCAATATTGAATTTATATGAAATATGTGCAAGTATACTAACAATGATGTTGTTTGACGCTTAGACAAGTGTTAAGCTATTGATTGAATGGTAACATGCTTAATTATAAGGAGCATTGAAATGGTAAGTACTTAGATGAAAATAAAATTTAAGATTTTGTGAAATTTTTTTATGATCCCGATTTAATTCCGGTTGGTTTCTATTGTATGTTTGGGGCTTCGAGGTCCCAATAGAGAGACGTTATGATTATTTTCAAAATATGAGTAATAAATGACTCAGTATGATTATTTTCAAAATATGAGTAATAAATGACTCAGAATTTTCTGAAATTGTTCAGTAAACTCCGGTAATGCTTCGTACCCTATTCCGGTAATGAATACGGGTAGGGAGTGTTACAAAATAGGGCATACATACTGACTTATACACACGGCCACAAGACACGCCCGTGTGTCTAGCCCGTGTGGGCACAAAATAGGACATTTAAAAGGCCAAAATTCCACCCAATTTGAGTCCTCCCTACAAGCATCATTCAAGCATCAATATACCACATTTTCAACCAATTTTAATCTCAAACCATACACCATTCAAGTAATATAATCATCAATCTATTTCATGCTCAATATTTATACCAAAACATACCAAAATCATAAGCCAAATTCATTCAATCATACATTACCAACATCTCAATTTCTTATCCATCTTTATACCAAAATTATGCCAAATTTAACAATTAAACACATACCAAATTGACCATTTCATTTAGTCATTTATATGCATCAAATCATACCATTTTCTTATCATATAAACCATAACAAAACCAAACCATATTCATATCCATTATCAAGCCATATCACTTGGCAAAACATATATTTACATCTCAAAACATATTCACATGCTTCTAGCCTATACATGCCACATAGCCAAATTTCAAAACATTATTTACCGAAATGTTAACCGGATAGTGTGATGACGTCTCCAACGACTTCCAACCCAAGTAGATCTCTAAAAATCTATAAATATAGGAAAAAAACACACAGAATAAGCTTCGAGAGCTTAGTAAGCCATAAGTAAATAAATCTTCATAAGATCACGTATATAATTTAACATCACCACATCAAGTAACTTCATTAGGCTTATTTATCGGTGAACATATAAACCATACTTTCAATTTCAAATAACGACCATTAGTTCATTCATATAAATTATTACACAATTTCATTACATAACCAACTGAAAAATGGTCATTTATTACATTTCATGCATAGAAAGGAATCAATTTCTTTTTATGCATTTCAAAACCCGAATAACCATAACAAATCACACATCCAAACCATGTTCCATTTTTCATTATTCTCATGTTCGGAACATAGGACCACAATTTCATATAATGAGCATATATAACACATCGTTCATTGTCATATATTTCATATATCATCATTTGAATCATACTCACCTTTCATATCAGAATTTCATATACAAATCACATGTACCTGAATCATATATGGCAAAACACAATTATAATTCCACATTTCTCATATAATTCATTTGATCATAGTTCACTTGCTAGTATCCACATCTCATTTTCATATAGTTCATATATCAACTAATCATAATAATACTCACTTTCATTGCTTAATTTCATATATCTCGCAACATACTTGATTCGGATGAACATTCATAAACTTATTTATTTCTCGGAATGCCCGTTGAACCGTTTGGAATCAATAAGGGTACTTGGATAGCACATAAGCTCGTACAATGCCAACGTCCCAGACGTGGTCTTACATGTAGTCAAATATCGATGCCACTGTCCTAGGCAATGTCTTACACGAAATCATATATGATGCCAATGTCCCAGACATGGTCTTACACGTAAGTCACAAATCGATGCCAACGTCCTAGACGTGGTCTTACACGATAACACATATCAGAATCCTATGTCATGACATATGTATCCTAACTATTCCTAAGGTTCGTATGGGGCTTTTGGACGTCGTAACTTGATCGATTCAAGCTCGTAAATATTGCTTTCATGCTTAATTCAATTCTGCATATACATATACACAAGTAATAATTCAATTCGGCACTATAATGCGCATACATTTCAATTTAACAACATTTATTTACTTATGAACTTACCTCGTACTAACACGAGCGAACCGAAACAACTATTCGATAATTTTCGACTTTCCCCGATCCAAATCCAAATTTCTCATTTCTTGATCTAATTCAATACAAATTCAACTTATTTAATCATATATTCAATCAAATTCACCCAAAAACACATAAATGGGCTAATTACATTTTTACCCTTGACATTTCACATTTTTCACAATTTAGTCTCTATTTCATAAAACACAAAATATTCAAAATTTGACCACATCCATGCTTGGCCAAATTTTCAAGAAGTTCATATAAACCCATATATTTCATTTATTTCACATTTTAGTCCCTCAATTTTCCATTTTCACAATTTAGCCCAAATTACTAAAATTCATTATAAATTCAAAGATAAAACATGTTAACCCAACATCAAACTTCCATATACTATCATCAAACTTCATAAGACTCATAATTTCATCAATGTAATATTTCAAAATCATCAACAAAATCAAAAATTGAGACATGGGCATGATAAAGCACGAAGCAACGATCTCAAAAACGTAGAAATTATCAAAAATGATAAAAAACACATATCTTAATCAAAGAAATCAATGGCCGAACCCTAACTTGTATTTTATTTCTTATTCTTTCGATACATTCGGCCAACAAAGATGATAATGACTTTAATTTCATGTTTTGTTTTAATTATATTAACATTATTAACTAGTTTACCATTTTGTCCTTGCATTAAATCATTAATAAAACATTATTAAATGTCCATTTAAGTCATTTAATGCATGCCATGGTCAAATAATCACATAAGGACCTTACAAATAATAAGCCATATCAAATAGACACTTTTAACAAATAACAAACAACTTTTACATTTTATGCGATTAGGTCCTTTTATCAAATTAAGCACACAAATGTTAAATTTTCATACGAAACTTTCACACATGCTAATTCACATATAATAAGCACGAAAAATAATATTAAAATATTTTTCTAACTCAGATTTGTGGTCCCGAAACCACGATTCTGACTAGGGTTTAAACCAGGCTATTACAGTGCTGAAGGTTAAGTTGTGTTTAAATGGATAGTCACATAGGTGGTTAATGTGGTGTTCCATAGCTCGGGTCCGGCGATCGGACTGGGTACAGGGTGTTACAATATTCAAGGTTCCGATCTCTTATAAAGAGGGGAACAAAAGGAATATATATCATGTTTATGTTTGGGTGATTATGTTCATGGCAAGGTAGTTGTGTTTTCTAGTTTGTTGTGGTCGGAGGTGGTTCAAAATGGGGAACGTTATGGCTTTTTTATTTCTCTTGTCAAAGTTGCATGGACTGAACAAAAAGATAGCTAGAATAGCTCATTTAGATCCACAAAATAATCGGACTTTTTATCAAATAATATAAAAAAAGTAATTATGAAAATGATATGGGATTTAGATTATTTTCGAAAATGGAATGTTTTTTATTATGTCATTGAGTGCCGCCAAACTGTTAGAAGATATCATATTAAATTTCACCTAATCATATGTTAATCATTAGGTGACACTTGTATAATTTTTTTAAAAATGTATTTTTAAATTTATATAGAACAAAAAATTCACTATAGAAGCGATTTTTTTTTTTTTGTGACGCTGCCTGAAAAAACCTGTTTGATTTTTATAAAGAAAAGCCTGGGAGGGAAAGTTGCTGCCAAGTTCACCATCAACGTGGGGTATGCAGTTTTTTAGGTTTTTGGTAATTCGCAATTCAAGTCTTTCATAGTTTGGTGATTTTGTAATTTATTTTACTTCAGTCCATGCACATATTATTCTAATTTAATTCAATTTGAAGCAAATGACAAGTAAATCATTTGCATCCTGGTGAAAAGACATATAAAACCTATTTATTTATGTCGCGAAACTATGAAAGGCTTGAATTGTCGATTATCCAAAACATCTCCATAACCCACGTGATTGGTGAACTTGTTAGCAACTTTCCTTCTCATATTATAAATTTTTCTCTCACATTTTTTTTTCATAAAAATCAAGTCGATTCCGTTAATGTGTTAGACAACTCTTTTTATTTTTATTTTTATTGTAATGATTGGCATATGATTATTTGAGATTCTGGGTGGTTCCACTTTATAGCTTAATGTCACATAATGAAACTATAAAAAAAATATATTTTCGTATATAATCTAGAACTTATATAATTTTTGTAATTAAAATTTTTTATATTATTTTGATAAAAAAACCCAAAATAATCCTTATGTAAACATTCAATTTTACCCAAAACATTTAATGAAAATTTTCCTGGTTTTGGATTGAACTATGGACCTTGGACACCCAATTATACCAGTGCTGTGTGAGGGTCTACTCATCTTTGGCAATTTCATTTTGGGGTTTCATACCCTTTGAATTAGACCACATTCATTAATCTTTCTTTATTTCTTTGATTTCTTCCATTTTTTCTCTCTTTTTTTATATCCTTCCTCATATCACAGTATCTTTAATTTTACATGCCTTAGCAGAAACCGAAAGTTCACAAATTATTTAAATCCTCTTAAATTTTATTACACTCACGTTGAACTTGCGTTCAATTTTTAGTTAGTATATATAAAATTAACACCAAGTGTTGAACTTGAGTTCAATTTTTTTTTTAAATATTTAAACTTAACTGATAATCCAATTGAAGATTTCATCTAAATCTATTAATTAATTGAAAGTGAGATTATTTCTTTAATAGATAAGAAAAAGTGTCCAATAAAAAATGTTGAATTTGAATTTGCTTAGTTCGGATGTTGAGGGCTTTTTGTGGTGAAAATAAATGGATGTGGTATTAAGTTAAATATTGCTATATATATTTGGTATTTACAGTTCATATATAAGGTTTATGATTGTTTCTATCATTAATATTGTCTTTAATATTTGAATATGTTTATATGTTTTAGCATATTTAAACATTATGCATTTCTTTTATAATTTTTTTTCTTTTTAAATTTGTTTTTCTATTATTATTTGAATTTTAGAATTTTTATAACAATTTTATTTTAACCCATTCTGTTGATATTGTCTATATGTGTTTTTTAGTGCTTGTATAATTACTTAACAACATCAAAATGATCCTCACAAAGAATTTAAACCATAAATCTTAAAATAAATTTATAACAATAGTAGGACAACAATGACACAACAACAATAATAAAATTCTAGAAGAGTATGATGATGACAAAGACGACAACAACAATTATTATTATTGAAGATACAAGTATAAACCATAGTGTTATAACAAGTAAGGTCTATAAGAGTAGAACCATGACAAAGACGACAACAACAATTATTATTATTGAAGATACAAGTATAAACCTTAAGAGTTATAACAAGAAGAAAGGTCTATAAGAGTAGGACCATGACAACAACACAACAACAATTCTTATTATAGGAATAGGCAACACAGTTAAAATCCCAGCAAACAACTCTAGTAAATGATGTTAACTGTTAAATATGACTCCTATTTTCAGTCAAATTTGAAAAATAGTCTTTCGGTTAAACTCTGTTTACTTGTTTCAATCAAACACTGATTAGTTTAGATTATTTTACTATTATTTGACTTATGAATTTAGCCTATAAATAGGCTCTTTTACAACCTTAGAAGAGATACGCCTATTAAAGATTAGAACTCACAACACATTTAGAGAATTTTGTGTTTACGTTTTGTGGGTTCTTTGTTTTCGGGTTTTCGGGTTTTCGGGGTTTAGTTTTTATCTCCATCTTTTTTTTTGTACTCTTCGTTCTTTTGCCATTATAGTAAAATTATCTTGCCCGTGGTTTTTTTATCCTTTTTGGAGGGGTTTTTCCACGTTAAATTTGTGTGTTCAATTTCTCAATTTTTCCGCTATTTTCTTGTTCGTTGCTTAACCGGGTCGAAATCCTAACAAGTGATATCAGAGCTAGTTCAATTTTCATAGATCAGCCCGTTCAGAGATGGCAACAACAAGGTTTGAAATTGAGAAGTTCGATGGTGAGACAAATTTCAATCTGTGGCAAGTTCGGATGATGGCAATTCTAGTTCAATCAGGCTTGAAAAAGGTTGTTATCGGGAAAAAGCCTAAGAATCTAAATAAAACAGAATGGGAAGAGCTTGATGAAAAGGCTTTATCTGCAATCTAGTTGTGCCTCACGAATACGGTATTGCAGGAGGTATTGATGGAGAAGACCTCATCTGCCTTGTGAAAAAGGTTAAAAACTCTTTATGCGACTAAGTCTCTAGCTAACCGTTTAGTGTTGAAACAACGTCTATTTACGTTTTGCATGAACGAAGGTGAGCTTCTTAGAGATCACATCAGTCAATTCATTACTCTTTTAAATGATTTAAAGAATGTTGAGGTTCATATTGACGATGAAGATCAGGCTATGCTATTATTGTGCTCTTTACCCCTTTCATACAAGTCTTTCACGGAGACCCTGATTTATGGTAGAGGCAAACTCTCGTTCGAAGATGTGAAGGGTCATTTGTTGAGTAGAGACAAACTTGACAATGAGCTTCATTTGGATAGCAAGACAGATAGGCAAGCTTCCGTTTTGGTAGCATCAAAGAAACGAGATAAAAGGTGTCGCTATTGTAAAAAGTTAGGTCACGTCAAAGCAGATTGTTATAAACTGCGAAATAAAAAAAGCTACTGAGAGTAACGAGGAAGATGTAGCTGGTGCTAATTTGGCCGATGAAAATGGGGATGATTTCTTGTTAGTGTCAACAAGTGATAACACCAAGCTCACGTCCGAGTGGATCCTAGATTCAGGATGTTCTTTCCACATGTGTCCCAATAGAGAATGGTTCTCCACATACAGTTCGATTGAAGGTGGAGTTGTGCGCATGGGAAACGATTCATCTAGTAAGGTAATTGGTATTGGTACTGTTAAAATTAAGATGCACGATGGGACAATTAGGACACTCTCAGATGTCAGATATGTACTTGATTTACGAAAGAACCTCATCTCCTTAAGTATTTTAGACTTGAAAGGATGCAAAATCAACATCGAGTCGAGCGGTATTAAAGTATCTCGTGGAGCTCTCGTTTTGTTAAAAGGTAAAAGAACCAGCAGTCTTTATATTCTGGAAGGTTATACAGTGACCGGTGAAATCGGACGTCCCTCGTCCGTTACGGAGTTGAAGTCAACTTGTTTGGAGCGGAGGCAACTTGGTCATAGGAGGGAAAAGGTATGGTATGATCTGTTTCGTTGAAGAGAGGTTCTCTTTTAGATGCAGTTTTGAAAAGTTAGGGCACTTTGTGTTCGTGAAAATCAGACCCGGGTTAGTTTTGATTTGACAGTGTACAAGTCGAAGGCTAGAAGTCTTCCAGTTTCTAAGCACAAATTCGACTCAGTTAATTCCCTGCATAGTTCAAGATTGGCTCGTGGCGGGCTTTGGCAAAGATGGCGTTGTGGAAATATGAGTCAAGGTGGAAATTTGTTAAATATGACTCCTATTTTCAGTCAAATTTGAAAAATAGTCTTTCGGTTAAACTCTGTTTACTTGTTTCAATCAAACACTGATTAGTTTAGATTATTTTACTATTATTTGACTTATGAATTTAGCCTTTAAATAGACTCTTTTACAACCTTAGAAGAGATATGCCCATTAAAGATTAGAACTCACAACACATTTAGAGAATTTTGTGCTTACGTTTTGTGGGTTCTTTGTTTTCGGGTTTTCGGGTTTTAGTTTTTATCTCCATCTTTTTTTTTGTACTTTTCGTTCTTTTGCCATTATAGTAAAATTATCTTGCCCGTGGTTTTTTATCCTCTTTGGAGGGATTTTTCCACGTTAAATTTGTGTGTTCAATTTCTCAATTTTTCCGCTATTTTCTTGTTCGTTGCTTAACCGGGTCGAAATCCTAACATTAACAAAGAACAATTTTACCACTCAACTATGTATTTCTCAACATTATTATACTAATAATGCAATAACCGAATGCTCTCAGGGATAAACCTCAATGAGAGATGTCAAACCCACAATAGGAGTAATTTTGTAAGAACTAAAACCAGCTGCTAAAAATAGTTTAGCCCATTCTTCTTCCCGCCTCTCTTTTCCAGCCACCAATACCAACATCAACATGTCGAAAAAGAGTTGTGTTTTAGTTAAGCTTGAGGCTTCATCATTCACTTGCTCATTCTCCCTCACAACCATGTCAATTATGATCAACTTTCTTCCTACCTTGTCTTGGCTTGAAATGGCCTCTTTACATTGCTTCAAAATTGTCAAGCATCCTTCATCATTCCAATCGTGCAATACCTTCTGTTCAATTATCATTCATAATTAGCTCAAAAATCATAAAACATTAGCTAACCCACAAACTATGATTACATTTGCCTTCAAATCTTTGAATATTATCATGTGTAATGGAATTTGTTGTGCATTATTTATAAAAGTAAAAATACCAGAAAAAAATAATGTGAATAAATTTAGTAAAACTTAACCTTTAATAAAATTGCGCCTCCTGTTGGAAATGCCTCAAACATGTTGCCTCCAACATATTTCAAGTTCTTACTCCCTTGCAAGCCAGCAACAATATTGGGAAGATCAAATACAGTGCACTCCATGAGTGGAAATGTATCAGCAATGGCCTTGGCCGTAGTTCCTGTGCCACCCCCAACATCTACAAGGGAGTCCAATCCCTCGAATGCCCCTTTACACTTGTCAACTAAAACACTAGTAACCAATTGAGAATCACTAGCTAAGCCATCATTTATCAAATCTTTTAGCTGAGGATCATGGGTAAAATAGTCCCACAATGTCTTCCCGTATGCAGTAGCAAGGGGTATGATCATCATTTTGGAACCAGGTCCCTAGAAAACTCCAAGGCTTTGTTATAATAGGATCCATTGTAGCCTTCAAAGTAGGCGTTATGCAGAAGGGATTATTCTTGAGCAAAATACGAGAAGAGTTGGTTAGAACATATCCTTCTTCTTGAGCATCATTGTCTAGCTTTTGGCGTGCAAAGAAGTCCGAGTGAACTAGAATGCGCATGAGCCTATAAATATTGCATGCTTTATTAGGGTTGAGCATCTGTAGCGCAGCAACCAGCTCGGTAATAGTCATGGGCTTGCCATGATTATGAATGATATCAAGGATGCCTAAATCAAGTGCACATTTTAGAGATATGAAGCTTACGAAGTTGAAAGCATGTCTCCAAATGTGAGCTTGTGCTTGGAATGCCTCAGTAGCATCCTCCCCATTAGCATTGCCCATATTCATCTTAGCTGACGTCTTGTTTGTTTTTCAGATCTTTTTGTTTTGAAGTGAATTAGCATACGGCTCAATATGCTATTTATAGGCTATGATACTCCTGTTTGATTGGACAAGGTTCCATATGGGAGCCGGACTCTTCATCAATTTATGCACTAAAATTTAATGACGAAAAGAATAAGTGGTTGATTTCATCGACTGCTGTAAAAAATTAATTAAATCTCCGTGTGATGCCATATGGAAAGTGGACTTCATGGACCTGTTGTGATGCAAAATGATAAACAAAAATCAGAATACATACAAACCGAAAGCTATATAGCTTATGGTCAAACTCATGCAACTTGTTGTGCGCTTCAAAAAGAAAAGGTTTATATCAATTTTTTAATTAAAAAGTGTTAAAAATTGTAATATTAATATAATGTTAGAAATTTTGGTCTTAATATAATTTTTTTCTCAGCCCATAGTAAAACCTTCCCAACATATTTCATGTCTAGAAGTCCCAGACTTTGAAAACCTGACCACTACCACATAGAGTTAGATATATATTCAATAATATGATACATGTGCAAGCAGATAGCTGCTGAGACAAGTCAACCTACCTCCACGCCATTTTCACTTCCCAAGTTCATGACTACCTCATTGATTTTTTTTATTTTTCTTTAAACAATACTCTCTAAATTTTAATCATAAAAGCAACATTAAAAAAAAAACAAAACCCTTTTCATAAATATTAATAAGTAATCTCGTTTTAATTACACCAAAATATAATATTAAAAATATGTTGATAGAGTCTTAATTCGATTGGTATGGACATTGTTGCCAATGCAAGAGGATGTGGGTTCGAGTGCGCTGAAGTGTATTATCCTCCTTCTTATGAATTGAAGAGAGAATATGAATAGTTTTTAAGTATTGTGTAAAAAAAGACATCAATAACTATTTAAAAAAAAGTTAAAATCTCAAAAAAGTGAATGGCAAAATTGGGAGTCCCTAACCCATATCAAGAGCAAAGAGTAGAAAATACAATACAAGTATAAATATATATTCTATCAAATAGAATATTATAATAGAAAATAGGTAAATATAATTTTTTTTAAATTGTTAATTTTACAAATGTATTAAATACAATTACAATCACAAGTACAATATAAATATAAATATAAATATATGCTCAATCAAATATAACATCATATGATACACATGACACACGTAGAACATATAAGAAATCCGAAACAATTAGACTAATATAAAAAGAATATGAGTTCACCCCACACATAGCACATGAACTACATAGGATGAAGACTCATACATAGTAATTACATATGATAAAACTCAAGCTTACATCTCAAGACTAAAACTTGATACTGTATCAAGTTATATTAAAAATAAGTAAATGAATAAATAAATAAATAAATAATATATGTGCCAATATTTTAGCTCATTCCCTTTTTAGTTCCTGATTTTGGGTCTTCAATCTTTTCTTTTCCATCAACCTTGATTAGAAGGAAAGAATATCCAATAAATAAATAATGATATACGTGATAGTATTTGATAAATATATTTTTTAGTGAAAATGATGAGCTGTTGCATTAAAATGAAAACAGCCGCGTAAGATCACTATGAGTAAAATATATGTAGAAAAGTAGTTAAACCTGTCTAGAAAACACAAACAAATAAATCAAAGGCTTAGATTTGTAAATTAAATTTAAAATAAAACTTAATAAATTAAGATTTATCTTGTCAAATCATGAAGAATAAATTAAGAATAAAATTAAATATGGAAGAGTACATGAATCTATGAATTCCTTGAAGTTTTCTCTGATTTTGGGGATTTGATCTTCCAAATTAGCACATAAGAAATTTAAAAAATATTTGCTCTCTCTTTCCTAAGGATGAGATATTAGAAAAAATATCTTGCATATAATTTGGGGACCATAACCCTAATATATATAGCTTTGGCATATTAGCCTTAATTCCTAATTAGCCCATCATTAATTAGAAATTAATTAGAACTCAATTACTAGAGTATCTACACATATTTTAACTCATACTTTATTTAATAATTAAAACCCAATAAAACTTTAACCAAATTAGATCACTTTTAATTTGGGCTAACCTATCATGATAGAAAATAATAACATGTAATTATTATTTATGTGATGTCCATATTTTCCAACAATCTCCCATTTGGACTACATATATATACTAATTATTCTATAATTACATGTCATTATATAACCTTATGAGGTCAAATTTTTTTTACTATCTTATCCAAAAGGTATTCCGAATAATCTCATCCATTAATTATGCTAACATAGAACCAATGCGACTTTCGTTACATATATTGTAACTAAATCCATCCCTGATCACTGATATTAACACAAATAAATGACATAGATCAAGTATGGATGTGTAGCATGAAAATTACATACAATATGATCTAAACATGTCTATTTCCAACTGGTCCTCTTTAAACTTAAGTGAGGTCAGTATCAAAATAATAAACAGAGTGAATAAACTAAATACTTCATTTCTGATCAGAAAATAACCAAATACATAAATGTTTGAAAACAAACATAAAACAAATAAAATATAAACTCCTACTAAATCATGATATCCTCAAACAATGTAACACCCATGTGAGCAGTGTACTCATGAAAGACCTTGGGTGGTAAAACTTTTGTGAGCGGATCTGCTATCATGGAATTTGTCCCAATGTGCTCTATGGATATTTGACCACTTTGCACTCTTTCTTTTACAAATAGGAACTTTATGTCAATATTCTTTGACTTAGATGAACTCCTGTTGTTATTGGAATACAACACTGTTGACTTATTGTTACAAAATAATCTGAGTGGTCTTTCTACATTCTCCAAAATGCGCAGCCCTGTGACAAAGTTCCACAACCATATTCCATGGTTTGATGTCTCATAGCATGCTACAAACTCTGCTGCCATAGTGGACAAAGCTACAAGTGTCTGTTTAACACTTTTCCAAGATATAACTCTTCCAACTAGCAGGTAAATATAGCTTGATGTAGATTTCCTACTATCTTGGCACTCAGCGAAATCAGAATAAGAATACCCTACGACCTTTAAAAGATCTAATCTCTTATAAGTAAGCATGTAATCTTTTGTTCTCCGAAGATATCTCATAAACCTTTTTTGCTACTATCCAATGGTCTATACCAAGGTTGCTTAAATATCTACCTAACATCCCAATAATGTACGCAATATCCAAACACGTACATACTTGAGCATATATTAAACTCCCAACAACTGATGCATAGGGAACATTTTGCATTTCCTGAATTTCAAGGTTACTTTTAGGGCATTGAGTAAGACTAAATTTGTCTCCTTTAGCGATAGGGGTGTCACCTGGTCTACAACTCTGCATGCCAAACTTATTGAGTACTTTATTGATATAACTCTTTTGTGATAATCCAAGAATACCTCAAGATCGACCGCCATGCATCTGAATTCCTAAAATAAAAAAGGCGTCCCTAAGATCTTTCATCTCAAAATGCTTAGATAAAAACCTCTTGGTTTCGTCCAATAAGCCTCTATCATTAGCGGCAAGCAAAATGTCATTAACATATAGAACCAGAAATATGTACTTACTCCCATTGAACTTGTGATACACACAATCACCAACAATATTCATCTCAAAACCGAGCAAAACAATTATTTGATGAAACTTGTGGTATCATTGATAGGAAGCTTGTTTGAGTCCATAGATGGATTTTGTCAATTTGCAAACCATATTCTTTGAGTCTTTCGACTCAAAATTTTTTGGTTGCACCATATAAATTGTTTCTTCAATGTAACCGTTAAGAAACGCAGTCTTAACATCCATCTGATGTAACTTAAAATCAAAATGAGTAACAAGCGCCATGATTATCTTGAAAGAGTCTTTCGATGAAACTAGAGAGAAAGTCTCTGTAAAATTAATACCTTTTTTCTGAGTATATCCTTTAGCTACAAGACGCACCTTATACCTCTCCACATTACCATTTGCATCCCTCTTGGTTTTAAATATCCATTTACAACCAATTGGTTTTGCACCTTCAGGTAATGGGACAAGTCCCCAAACTTTATTATCTTGCATAAACTTATACTCATCTTTCATGGCATCAATCCACTTTTGAGAATTAGAACTTTTCATGGCCTGATGAAAGTTGATTGGATCATCTTCCATCATTCCATTATTATCTTTATATTCTTGGAGAAATACAACATAATCACCTGGAATAGCATTTCTCCTTTCTATTATGGACCTCCTTAATAGCACTTGTTCTTGAGATTGTTGAGTTTGTTCTTCTGGAACAATTACCTCATTTTAAATGGGGAGTTATTCAACATTTTCTTTTTGAGGTTCTGGATTCATTTCTTGATCAATGATAGGTATGAGAACCCGATCATCGTCAAAAGTTATAGTAGGAACTGAGTTAGAATCCAATTCCTCCTTAAAAGCAATGTCTCTAACCTTATTTCTCCCCTCAAACTTAACATTCTCAAAAAATGTTGCAGTTTCTGTCTAAAAAATATTCCTCATTATGGAATCATAAAAATTATATCCCCTAGATCGCTCAGAATAACCAATAAAGTAGTTATTTACTATTTTGGAGTCCAGTTTCTTTTCATGTGGCTTATAAGGCCTTGCCTCAACTGGACATCCCCAAATGTG
Source organism: Gossypium longicalyx (assembly GCA_025698465.1). Taxonomy (NCBI): domain Eukaryota; kingdom Viridiplantae; phylum Streptophyta; class Magnoliopsida; order Malvales; family Malvaceae; genus Gossypium; species Gossypium longicalyx. The sequence goes on from CM047004.1 coordinate 9,561,377, forward strand.
AAAGTGCTTTAGACTAGGCTTTTGACCTGTCTAAAGCTTATCAGATGTTTTTACGACTGCTTTATTGGGTACTCTATTCAGAATGTAAGTTGTTGTCTTTAATGCTTCTCCCCAGATGGACTCAGGTAAGGCAGAATGAGCAATCATGCCCTTACCAAATCCTTAAGAGAGTTATATTTTGTCTTTCAGTTCCACCATTCATACTAGGTGATCCTAGCATGGTGTACTATGGGACAATACCGCATTCCTCTAGGAATTTCTCAAATGGTCATGGACATTGTTCACTTGAGCCATCATATCTACCATAGTACTCACCACCACGATTAGATCTGATGTTTTTAATCATTTAGTTGAGTTGATTCTCAACTTTAACTTTATAAGCTTTGAACACGTCCAAAGATTGAGATTTCTCATGAATGAGATATAGGTACCCATAACGTGAGTAATCGTTTATGAATGTTATGAAATATTGTTCATCATTCTAGGATGCCAAAAGGAATGGCCCACAAATATCTGTATGAATTAATTCTAAGATGTCTGAAGATCTGTTGGCACCCAATCTCTTGGTTTTGGCCTGTTTTCCCTTAATGCAATTGACACAGGCATTAAAGTCTGTGAAGTCAAGGGACTCTAGAATACCATCAGACACAAGGTGTTCAACTTTACACTTTGAGATATAACCTAAGTGCTTATGCCATAATGATGCTCAATTTTCCTTATTTAATTTTTGTTTAATATCACATGATTCCACATGCAAGGTTTCATTATAAAATGTAACTATTTCTAGCAAATAAAGGTTGCCATAAGTATTTAAATAACCAGTTCCAATAACATTTGAATTTAAAGACAAACTAAATTGATCGTTTTTGAATGAACAATAATATCCAAATTTGTCCAACAAAGAAACAAAAACTAAATTCCGTCTAAATAATGGTACAATAAAAGTTTCTTTTAAATCCAAATAAAAACCAGTTCCTAATAACAACCTAAAATGCCCAATCGCTTCCACTTCTACTGATTTTCCATCGCCCACGAAGATGTGTCTTTCACCATCACTTGGCTTTTGGTAACTCAGGCAACCTTGCATAGAAACACTTATGTGAGTAGTAGCACCAGAATCTATCCACAAAGTGTTTCTAGGTACTGAAGCTAAATTAATCTCAGAACAGACCAAATTAAGAATTATACCTTTCTTTGCATGCCAAGCATGATATTTGGGACAATTTTTCTTTACGTGTCCAAACTTGTTACAAAATAAACAGCTCTCTATAGCTTGATGTTGTTTCTTTTGAGCTGGACCCTTAGCTGCTTCATTCTGATATTTTCTTTTCTTGCCCTTGTCTTTAGGGGCATTGGCCAAATGACACTTTTAGACTTATCCCGCTTCAACCTTTCTTTCTCTTGCACACAATGAGAAATGAGCTCATTTAGGGTCCATTTCTCCTTTTGACAGTTATAACTAATTTTAAATTAATTAAACTGTGCAGGAAGCAATACCAAAACGATAATAAGAATCAATTCCTCAGATAGCTCGATCTTAAGTGCCTTAAGTCTTGAAGCAGTTGGAACATCTCCAAAATGTACTCCCTTACGTTTCCTTGACCCTTATACTTCATAGACATTAAAGAAGTCAGAAGTGATGTCATCTCAACCTTATCATTTTTTGCAAAACGATTCTCAATTTTATCAAGGAAACCCTTGGCCTGAGTAATCTCTTCAGATTCTATGCCCCTAAAGGCTTTTGAAATGTTGTGTTTACTTGTCACTTTATTACTTATTGCGATTGTGTAGACTTGCATATTTCTGTCGTTTCAGGTTTTTGGCGCCGTTGCCAGGGACTGTTTTAAAAAATAATTATTTGTGAATTTGTTAGTTTTGCATTTTGGTTTATTTTTCTGTTCAATTTCAACTTAGTTAATTTTTCTGTGATTATTTCAGGTGTTTATGAGTATTGACCAAATTATCGATTTACTCCCAGTAGACCCTGAGATTAAACAAACATTTCAACAGCGAAGAAGACAATCAAGTCAGAGAAGGACAGAAGAGATGAGTCTCAAAAATTTGAATCAAGGAAACGGAGTAGACCTTGCTTAAAATTCTATCCTTATTGCTGATGATAAGGATAGAGCTTTAAGACAATATGACGTGCCAGTGTTTCATGATCTTAATCCAGGTATTAGGAGACCCGAAATTGAGGCATAACAGTTTGAGCTGAAGCCAATCATGTTCCAGATGCTTTAGACAGTGAGCCAATTCAGTGGAATACCTACCGAAGATCCTCACCTACATTTAAGACTGTTTATGGAGGTGAGTGATTTTTTCAAGTTAGCTGGACTCGAAGATGCATTGCGATTGAAGTTGTTCCCATATTCACTAAAGGACAAAGCTCGAGCCTGGTTGAACTCATTGCCACCAAATTCAATTACCGCATGGCAAGAGTTAGCAGAAAGATTCCTCATGAAATATTTCCCGTCTAGCAAGAATGCTAAGTTGAGGAACGAGATCACTACTTTCCAACAATTGGATGATGAGTCCTTGTATGAGGCATGAGAAAGGTACACAGAGTTATTACGAAAGTGCCCTCATTATGGAATCCCACATTGCATCCAACTTGAGAGATTTTATAATGGTGTCAACGCCCACACGATAATGGTAGTGGACGTTTCTGCTAATGGTGCTCTCCTATCTAGGTCTTATAATGAGGCTTATGAAATCATTGAGAGGATTGCCAATAAAAATTATCAATGGCCAACCAATCGAGTAGTGTCAGGAAGACGAGTCGCTGGAATACATGAAGTGGACGCTCTCACTTCACTCACATCTCAGGTATCCTCAATATCTTCAATGCTTAAAAACTTTACCACTAATGGGCTTAATAGTTTTGCAGCACAGCCACCAAATCAATTTGAAAATGTAGCCTGTGTCTATTATGGGGAAGGACATTTATTCAAAGAATGTCTATCGAACCCAGAATCTGTGTATTATCGAACCCAGAATCCGTGTATTACATGGGTAACCAGAACCAAAATCAAGGAAGGCAAGGACTACAATCCAATTTCTATAACCCATCGTGGCGAAACCACCCAAATTTTTCCTAGAGTAACCAAGGGGTGAGAACGAGTAATACTTATGCCCAACCTAGACCGACCCAACAACCTAGTTTTTTCCAACAAGCTCAGAAACTAACCCAAGCTAAACCGTCCAATAGCTTAGAGAATCTATTGAAGGCATACATGGAAAAATATTATGCTACTCTAAGGAATTTAGAGAATCAAGTGGCCCAGCTTGCAACTAAACTCAGAAACTGACCACAAGGTGCCTTACTTAGTGATACGGAGAATCTGAGGAATCCAGAGAAGGAGCATTGTAAAGCATTAACATTAAGGAGCTAAAAGATATTAGAACCTAACACCGTCGAAGTTGAAAAGGAGCTAGCTGATGCTCAAGACTTAGAAGAAGTTCAACTGAGTGTTGAAATCTTAGTTTCACCGGAACCAGAATCTGTAAAATTCGATAAGGTAACTTTAAAACCAACTAATTCCAATCAGCTAACAACTTCTTAGATGTAGAATAGCCACAGAAGACAAAACAACCAGTTCCAGTAAAGAAACCTCCACCACCCTACCCTTAAAGACTTTAGAAGCAGAAGCAGGAAATTCAATTCAAGAAGTTCCTAGACGTACTCAAGCAACTTCATATCAACATCCCATTGGTTGAAGCACTTGAATAAATGCCGAACTACGTCAAATTCATGAAGGATATCCTATCAAAAAAAGAAGACTTGGAGAATTTGAGACGGTAGCCCTTACAAAGGAATACAATGCATATCTTTAAGATAAACTACACCCAAAATTGAAGGATCCTAGATGTTTTACCATACCTTGCAATATTGGAGCAACATATTATGGTAAAGCATTATGTAACTTGGGTCCGAGTATCAACTTGATGCCCATGTCAATATTTAGAAAGTTGGGGATAGGTGAAGTTAGACTTACTATGGTTACACTTCAACTAGCAGATCGATCCTTAGCACACCCAGAAGGAAAAATCGATGAGCCACCTAAATTTGAGCTGAAGGTACTTCCCTCACATTTAAAATATGTTTATTTAGGTAAAACTTATACTCTGCCAGTAATTGTTTCAGCAGAATTAACTATTGAGCAAGAAGAGAAACTCATCTTGGTATTGAAACAATTTAAGAAGGCTATCGGATGGACCATAGTCGATATTTATGGCATTAGTCCGTCTGTATGCATGCACAAGATTATCCTGAAAGATGGTGAAAAAGGGATGATTGATGGACAACGAAAACTGAACCCCATCATGAAGGACCTGGTGAAAAGGAAATTATCAAGTGGTTAGATGCGAGTATAATTTACCCCATCTCAGACAATTCATGGGTAAGTCCACTCCAGTGCATGCCAAATAAATGAGGTATTATGGTCGTTGAGAACAAAAATAACGAATTGATACCGAATAGAACGGTTACAGGATGGAGAATTTGCATCGATTACCAGAAGCTGAACAAGGTGACTAGGAAAGATCACTTTCCTTTGCCGTTCTTGGACCAGATGCTGGATAGACTCGCAGGGTGAGAATATTATTGTTTTCTCGATGGATACTAAGATATAACCAAATTACAGTAGCACTGGAAGATCAATGCAAGACAACATTCACCTACCCGTACGGTACATTTGTATTTAGACGCATGCCATTTGGTTTATGTAATGCACCTGCTACATTTCAAAGATGTATAATGTCTATTTTTACTGACATGGTTGAAAAATACTTGGAAGTCTTTATGGATGATTTTTCAGTATTTGGAGATACATATGATGATTGCCTAGCCAATCTAGCCACGGTACTAAGGCGATGCGAAGAAACAAACCTTGTATTTAACTAGGAAAAGTGTCATTTCATGGTACGTGAAAGTATTGTTTTAGGGCATCGGATAACGAGACATGGAATCGAGGTAGATAATGCAAAGGTAGACGTTATTGAGAAACTCCCACCTCCAACATCTGTAAAGGTTGTTAGGAGCTTTTTGGGCCACACTGATTTCTATCTAAGATTTATCAAAGACTTCTCCAAAATTGCTAAACCCTTATGCAAATTATTGGAGAAAGACACGACCTTCAAATTTGATGAGGAGTGCTTAAGAGCTTTCAAAGATTTGAAGAGTCGGTTAGTTTCAGCACCCATAATTGTCACACCAGACTAGGATTTTCCATTTGAACTGATGTGTGACGCAAGTGAGTTCGCGATAGGAGGTATCATGGGCCAACAAAGGAACAAAGTTTTTCATCTCATCTACTATGCAAGTCGAACTCTAACAGGAGCTCAACTGAATTACATGGTAACAGAGAAAGAATTACTTGCTATTGTGTTTACTTTTGACAACTTTTGATCTCATCTTGTAGGTACCAAGGTGATTGTCTATATGGACCACTAGACAATTAATATTTACTTGCCAAGAAAGATGCTAAGTTGAGACTGATTCAATAGGTACTTCTACTTCAAGAGTCCGATTTAAAAATTCAAGATCAAAAGGGAGTAAAAAACCAAGTAGCAACTACTTGTCCAGATTGGAGCCGCAAGAAGGGAATTCTCCTCTTATATCAATTTAGGAGACATTTCCAGATGAGCACATACTGAAGGTAAATCATGTCCATAATACCCCTTGGGGTTTGCTGATATTACTAACTATTTAGCTTATGGTTTGATGTCGATTGATAAGATGTATCATCAAAAGAAAAAGTTTCTTTATGATATGAAGTACTATTTCTGGGAAGAGCCATATTTGTTTTACAAGTGTGCAGATAAAATGATCAGGAGATGCGTGGTAGAAGATAAAGTACATAAGATCTTATACCATTACCACTTAGCTCCGAGTAGGGGACACTTCGGAGGTACACGTACTGCGGCCAAAGTATTACAAGCTGGATTCTTTTGGCAAATACTATTCAAAGACGTATATGCTTACGTAAAGATGTGTGATCGATGTCAAAGGGTTGAAAATGTCACCAACAGAAATGAGATGCCTCGAACAAACATCATTGAGGTATAATTATTTGATGTTTGGGGTATTGACTTTCTTGGTCCTTTTCCTTCGTCCTTTGGTCACAAGTACATATTGGTAGCAGTAGACTATGTGTCTAAATGGGTTTAAGCCGAGGCATATCCAACAAACGATGCTAAGGTTGTGATGAAGTTTTTGCAGAAGCATGTGTTCACAAGGTTTGGAACCCCAAGAGCTATCATCAGTGATGAAGGGTCACATTTTGTGAACAAGTGGTTGAAATGGTTACTCGACAAACATGGAGTGAAGCACAAGGTTGCCATAGCTTACCATCCGCATACGAACGGGCAAGCTGAACTGGTGAATAAAGAAATCAAAGGCATACTTGAGAAGGTAGTTTGCCTGAACTGACGAAATTGGTCCAAAAGACTGGATTATGCTTTATGGGCTTACAGGACAACATACAAGACACCCTTGGGATGTCACCCTAAAGGTTGGTCTTTGGGAAAGCTTGTCATTTGCCCTTGGAGTTAGAGCAAAAAGCTTATTGGGCTCTTAAACAACTCAACTTGGATCTTAAGGTTGCTAAAAAGAAACGAATGCTCCAACTCAACGAGATAGAAGAATTTCGAATGTCCTCATACGAGAATGCTAAATTACTCAATGAGAGACTTAAGAAATGGCACGACAAGCATATTCGAGTTCGAGAATTTGAAGCAGGTCAGCAAGTCTTATTATTCAATTCTAGATTAAGGTTCTTCTCAGGTAAGTTAAAATCACGTTGGTCCAGTCCATTTAGGATTCATCGAGTTCATCCACACGGAGTTGTTGAACTTCAAAGTAAGGGAGGCAATTTTCGAGTCAATGCTCAGCACTTGAAACATTATTGGGGAGATAAAATTGAACGGGATCGAATATCGTTCATTTTATCAGATATTTAAATTTTATTATTTTTCTTTTTAAATAAATGATTTAGGGTATATTTTCGGGATTAGTATGTTTAAATAAATTTTGTCTAGGAGATTGGAACTTAAGTGGGATTGTTTGTAACCCCTCCAATCTTTCCTAGGAATTGATTTTAACATAATCTTTCGAGAAATTATTCCCTAAATGACAAAATAAATTTTTAGATTTTCAAATAAAAGGGTCAGTTTTGATCCAAGTTTTAAATTGCAACTCAATTTCAAATTTTCTTTAAGTCTAGGTACTTAATTGAATTATTTTCAAAATTCGGTTGCTCTTTTTGTAAATATTTTTAAGGCATCTAGAATAAATGTTTTTAATTTAATAAAAAAAGATGATAATTATTAATATATAATTATATCCATTATAATATATATTAATTATTATCAACTTTGTATAGAATTAAGATTAGTTTTAATTTAATCATATTTTATTTAATAAGTTTTTATCTTTAATAAATTAATAACAAATAATAATTTAATATGCCTTATATTAATTATTAAATGTTGTTAACTATATATAGGATAAGAATTTAGAATAATTTAATTATTAAATTATTCTAAGAATTCTACTTCAATTCCTACTCCCCTCATTATAAATACCACCAACCTTCTCCATTATTCATCAATCAAAACTACCATCTAAAACCCACCACATCACCTAGTGCCGCAGCTCCCTAGCAGAAACACTACCGACAACACCAATCGGCCAGTATGCATCCAGCAGCCCACGCACACAGGCACACCAATAGCCGCTCCTTGTCGCTGCACCTGCCGCCCGTCCAGCACCAGCAGCTCACCAGGCCTGCTCCCGCGTTGCTGTTTGCTCTCACGCCCATCCACATGGCACATCAACCTTACTACTCGCACCAACATCCTTAGTTGACAACCCTCCAACCTATCCTAAACTTGACCTCTTTTAATCTTTAATTATTTTTTTTAGGAGTTCTTAATTTTTATAAAAAGGTTGGTAAGACAAATTTTCCTCCTAAATTTTAATTATTTAAAATTTCAATTTATTGAATTATTAATAGTTTATACTAATTAAATTTTAGAGAAAATAATTGTTTTCCATCTTATGTTCAGGTTAATCATGCCTCGAAAGAGAACTCGTGCCTCTCCCCAAATTAACGAATCACAAAACAAATTCCATTGTGAAGAAGCCAAAGCGAGATACATGAGTATTTTCAAGAATCGACAGATGCATCCAAAAAAGGTTTTACACTGAAAGAAAGCAATTACATTGATTTCATGCTGCGCATTCGTCAGGTTGATGAGATTCTCAATTGGGAGTTGTTTTGTGAGAAAAGACCTAGTGTGGATAAGGAATTAGTTTGTGAATTTTATGCGAATTTAATCTCAAGCGAATTGATAGAAGTTTCTATTCGCGGAATCAAGGTACCAATAACCTCAAATGCTATTAAGAAGTCTTTGAATTACATGAGTTTTGAAAACGACGAATATTCTTCCTTCATGAGCAATATTGAGCCTGAAAATCTGAAAGAAATTCTCGAGGAACTTACAGTTCCAAATTTCAAGTGGACAATGTCAAAGCATGGAATTCACACTTGTCGAAGAGAATATTTGACACCATTGTGAAGGTATGGTTTTATTTCATTCGATTCAGCCTTATGCCTATTTCACATGGGACTAAAATTTCATTAGAGCAAATGGTCTTATTATACTCGATTTTAACTGGAAAGACTATTGATGTGGGAAAAATCATCCTAAGAGAAATGCAGAATTGTGCCGCTAGACTTTCTGGCCCAGCTTACTTCCCTTTTACGACAACAATTTTGTGCTTGAAAGCTAAAATTCTGGCAAACGTGAAGAAGACAGGTTATAGCCAAGGCACAATCACAGATTGGTACCTCTACTGAATAGCTGGAGACTCTGTTCTATAGCAACGAGTTGAAGAAAGTGAGGATCTTGAAGAAGAAGAAGAAGATCCCATAGAGATCGAACCGATGCAATCAGCTGAAATCCTTGATAAGGTAGAACCAATGGAACCAGAAGTTGAACCTGATGTCGCAACATCAATGTTCAGAACTCCATCGCCTCACCCAGATCTTCGAGATGAGCTATCAAAGTTGATGCACATAATGCAACATACGCAGTGGCAGCAACAAGCTTACTGGGGATATTCAAAAATAAGGGATGACTCAATGAGAAGCGCTCTTACAAAAATATACAATGACCCGTTTACTTTTGTGCTTGAGTTTCTAGATTTCATATTCGAACCATGGAGTCCACTATCGAAGAAGGAGCGAAGCGATTCATGCAAAAACAAGGATGATGGAGCAAAAGATGAGTTGAATTCAGAAGGATCTTGTAACACCTCTAACCCGTATCTGTCGCCGGACTAGGGTTAAAGGCGTTACAAGACATATCGGAACATCTAACATTCATTTCATAAACATCACAGCATCATAATCAATCATCAATGATAAGTCCCTTACTTAGGTCATCGAGACCTAAAACACACATTAGAAAAGGGTTGAGACTAAACCGAGCTTATACAATTTTTTTTGAAAAATTTCAAAATTATACAGGTCACATGCCCGTGTGAACAGGCCGTGTGCCTCACATGGCTTTAGACACGCTCATGTGTCTAGGTCGCGTCAAAATAGGGCATACATACTGACTTGTTCACACGGACACAAGATATGCCGATGTGCCTTGGCCGTGGTTAAAACTGACTTGTGTCACACGGCTAGCCACATGCCTGTGTGCCTTGGCTGTGCTCAAGATTGACTAACAATTGTAAGGTACCCCAGGGGATACACGGCTGTACAATAAAATAGTGTGTCGCACACGGCTGAGGCACAGGCCCGTGTGGACAAAAATAGGCCATTTACAAGGCCAACTTGCCACCCATTAAGGGTCCTCCCTACAAGCATCAAATAGGCACAATTTGTACATCAAATTCCAACCATTTCATAACCAAAACGTATATCATTCATGTCATAACATCATTAACCAATTTCATGCCTGAAATACATACCAAATCATATCATTTCATAAGTCAAATACATGCTAAAATATACACTTTGTAACCATAATATCCTCATTCAATTCCATGCCACGTTCTTACCAAACTTACCATTTCTTTTTACCAACCAAATGCACCTCATAATATCAATATTGCATCACATATCATATACCAATTCAAACCATAAGTTCAACCACCATCTAGCCGTATCACATGGCATGATAAACACATTACAAAACATATACAAGTACTTCTAGCCTATACATGCCATACTCCAATATTTACACTTTCAAAAGGTACCAAAATAAAGTTTGATAGTGTGGTGATGATCCTCGATGATCCCTAAGCTCCCGATAGCTACGATATCTATAAAACAAAGCAAATACACACAAAGTAAGCTTTCAAAAGCTTAGTAAGCCATATACAAATAAACTTAACATTCAAAACATAAAAACATCATCAAATTATATATATACAAAGCCAAATGCTATCACAAACCTCAATGTTCATATACATTTCATATGTTCCAAAATTCTTTAGTACATATAGCATATGTTCTCATGTTTTAATCACATATCATCAATTGATCACTAAAGTACATATACTTACCTTTGTTCTCAAACAAAGTATATATTTCAAACATACCTGAATATGATACACATCTCACATATATTCATTTGTTTCTCGGAATGCCCGTTGAACCGTTCGAAATCATAAGGATATGCGGATAACTCGAAAAGCTCGTACAATGCCAACGTCCCAGACGTGGTCTTACATCTAATCAAATATCAATGCCACTGTCCCAGACAGGGTCTTACACGAAATCAAATACGATGCCAACGTCCCAGACGTGGTCCTACGCGTAAGTCATAAGTCGATGCCTATGTCCCAGATGTGGTCTTACACGATAACACATAACGGATCCTATGTCATGACATATGTATCCTAACTATTCCTAAGGTTCGTACGGGGCTTTTCGGACGTCGGAACTTGATTGATACTTTCTCAGATGTCTCGTATTCAAGGCATAAGCCATTCATCATAGTTCAATAACATATAAACATAAATAAAACATTTCAAATACATTTATTTGTATATAGACTTACCTCGTACAGATTCAGATGAACGAAATTGGCTACTCAATGACTTTTGACTTTCCCCGATCTAATTTTGTTTTCTTTTGTTCTTGATTTATATACATTCAAATTTAACCCTTTTATTCACCAATTCATCCAAATCAATCCACAAACATAAATTTTGGGCATTTTACCAACTAGCCCTCACATTTTCACATTTTGACAGTTTAGTTCCTAATTCACAAAATCCCAAAATACACCAAATTTCTATACATCGATGCTTAGCCGAATCTTTATGGTGTTCATACAAGTCTACATATTTCATCTATTTCAAATTTTAGTCCATCAAAACCTCATTTTCACAATTTAGTCCATTTTACTCAAATTCATCAAAAATTCAAAGACAAAACATGTTAATCCAACACATATGTTTTATTTTCCAACAATTAACATCACAAAAATCATAATTTCATCAATGAAATATTTCAAAATCATCATCAAAATCAGAAATTTAAGCATGGGCTTGATAGAACACTTAGCAACGATCACAAAAATGTCGAAATTAATCCACAATCACAAGTGTCGAACCCTAACTCAAATTCTTTCTTGCTTATTTCTTTGATTTTGGCAATGGTGGTGAATATAACACCAAATTTATGTTTTTGTTTTATTAATATTACATTTATATTCATTTTACCATTTTAGCCTTGCTATTCTCATTAGAATTCCACTATCTAATGTCCAACTATGTCCATACATTAATTCAATGGTCCATGTACAACATAAGGACCTTACATTAAAAGAGACACATCAAATAGACACTTTAACAAATAACAGGAAACTTTTACATTTTACGCGATTAGGTCCTTTTTATCAAATTAAATACACAAACGATTAAATTTCCATACGAAATTTTCACACATGCTAATTCACATATAATAAACATGGAAAATAATATTATAATATTTTTTACTATGATTTGTGGTCTTGAAACCACTATTCTGACTAGAGTCTAAACCAGACTATTACAATTCTCCCCCTTAGGGATTTTCGTCCCCAAAAATCTTACTGTCGAATAGGTTCAGATATTACTGTCTCACAGCATCTTCAGGCTCCCATGTAGCCTCTTCAATACCATGTCGATGCCACAATACTTTTACTAACAGAATTTTCTTATTTCGCAGTTCTTTAACCTCACGAGCTAAGATACAGATCGGTTCTTCTTCATAAGTCATACCAGATTGAATCTCAATCTCAAATGGAGGAATTATATGTGAAGGATTGGATCTGTATCGTTGAAGCATCGATACGTGAAACACATTATGAATCTATAAGCAACCGGTCTGATATGCTCGATAATCTCATACGGCCCGATGAGTCTCGAACTTAATTTACCTTTTCTGCCAAATTAGAGTACTTTCTTCCTTGGTGAGACTTTCAAAAACACCTTATCTACGATCTCAAATTCAATATCTTTTCTTTTCAAATCTACATAAGATTTCTGACGATCAGAAGCTGCTTTCAAACTATTTCAGATCACATTTACTTTCTATTCAATCTCTTTTATCAAATCAACCCAGTGAATCTTATTTTCACTAAGCTCAGTCCAATACAAAGGTGCACGACATTTACAACCATATAGGGCTTTGTACGGTGCCATCTTAATGCTTGATTAAAAACTGTTATTATAAGCAAATTCAATCAAAGGTAAATACTATTCCCACGTACCTTCAAATTTAAGAATGTAACATCTCAACATATCTTCAAGAATCTGAATAATTCGCTCGGATTGACCATCCGTTTGTGGGTGAAAAACAGTACTGAAGTGTAATCTCGTACCCAACACATCTTGCAATTTCTTCTAGAATCGTGATGTGAATCTCGGATCTTTATCTGACACAATAGATAATAGCACACCATGCAATCTCACAATATCGAAAATGTATAACTCAACTAATTCATCAAGTGAGTAATCGAATCGTACAGGTATAAAATGAGCTAATTTTGTCAATCGATCAACTATAACCTAGATTGAATCTTTCTTTCTCAGAGATAGGGGCAAACCTGAAACAAAGTCTATTGTCACTATATCCCATTTCCATTCTAGAACTATAATCGGCTAAAGTAACCCGAATGGAACCTGATGTTCAGCTTTAACTTGTTGACAGATCAAACATTTTGAAACAAATTCAGATATGTTACGCTTCATACTAGGCCACCAATAATGCTGTTTCAGATCAATATACATTTTCGTACTACCCGGATGAACAAATAAACGACTATTGTGAGCTTCATTCAAAATCATCTGAATCAACTCTGGATTTCTCGAAACACAAATTCGATCTTGAAATCTAAAACAATCATCATTGTCAATTCAAAATTCTGTATTAAAATTTAAATTACACTGAGCTCGTTTTGCTAAAATTTCATTATTAATCTTCTGAGCTTCAATAATCTATTGAAAGAATAATGGTCTTGCTTTTAATTCAGCTAAAACTGAACATCATCAGATAGAACTAAATGAGCATTCAGGGCACGCAATACAAACAATGATTTTCGACTCAAAGCATCAGCAACAACATTTACTTTTCCCGAATGATAGTCGATAACAAGCTCATAATCTTTTAGCAGCTCTAGCCATCTTTGTCGCAGATTCAAATCTTTCTGAGTCATTAGATATTTCAGGCTTTTATGATCAGAATAAGTATGACATTTTTCACCGAACAAATAGTGGTGCCAAATTTTCAAAGCAAAAACAATCGCAGCTAATTCCAGATCATGCGTCGGATAGTTCTTTTCATGCGGCTTTAATTGTCTCGAAGCATAAGCAATGACTTTGCCTTCTTGCATCAAAACACATCCCAGACCGTTCAACAAAGCATCAGTATAAATCACAAAGTCTTTACCCGATTCAGGTTGTACTAACACTGGAGCTTCAGTCAATAAGGCTTTTAACTGATCAAAACTTTTCTGACACATTTAGGACCATTCAAACTTCACATCTTTCTGTAGCAATTTTGTTAATGGAGTTGCAATCATTAAAAAGCCTTTTACGAACCGTCAATAATAACCAGCTAGTCCTAGGAAACTACGGAATTCAGAGACATTTCTCGGAGGCTTCCAATCCAAAATAGCTTAAATTTTACTCGGATCAACCCGAATACCAGATGCTGGTACAATATGGCCTAGAAAACCAACTTTGCATAACCAGAACTCACATATACTAAACTTCGCATATAGTTGCTTATCTCGCAAAGTTTGTAATACTATTCTCAGATGCTCGGCATGCTCATTTTCATCACGTGAATTAATAAAGATGTCATCAATAAATACAATAACAAATTTATCTAAATACGGTCTAAAAATTATGTTCATCAAATCCATAAAGATAGCAGGTGCGTTAGTTAATCTGAAAAGCATAACTAATAATTCATAGTGGCCATACCTCTTTCAGAAAGTAGTTTTCGGGATGTCTGAATCTTTTACTCGCAACTGATAATATCCCGATCTCAAATTTATCTTTGAAAACACAGTAACTCCTTTCAACTGATCAAATAAATCGTCAATTCAGGGCAGAGGATATTTGTTCTTGACAGTCACTTTGTTTAATTGACAATAATCTATGCACATTCTCATCGAACCGTCTTTCTTTTTTACAAACAGAACAGGAGCACCCCAAGGTGAGAAACTCGGTCTAGCAAACCCTCTATCGGTCAACTCTTGCAACTAAGATTCTTTCAATTCAGTCGGAGCCATTCTATACGGAGCTATCGAAATAGGAGTAGTTTTCGTTAACAACTCAATGCTAAATTCAACTTCTCGGATCGGAGGTAATCCTGGGAGTTCCTAAGGAAACACATCAGGGAATTCATAGAAAATGTACACTACTTCAACTTTCTTTTCTGACACTTTCGAATCTATCACATAGGCAAAGTAAGCTTCACAACCTTTTCTCACAATACTCAGAGCTTTCATCGAAGATATCACAGCAACCAATCCATTCAAATCATTAGATTCAATTTGGACTATATCATCATTATTGCATCTCAAATCAATAGTTTTCCGTTTGCAATTTACAATAGCATCATGCAAAGTTAACCAATCCATACCCAGAATTATATCAAACTCATCAAAAGGTAATAAAATCAGATCAGCTGGAAAACAAATATCTCGAAACATTAGTGGACAGTTCTTGCAGACTTTATCAACCAAACCACATCTGCCTAGGGGGTTCAATACTTTAATTATGAATTCAGTAGACTCTACAAGCAAAGTCTTACTATTCACTAAATTCATGCATATATACTAATGTGTTGATCCAGGATCTATCAAAGCAGTCACAGAAGTATCGTAAAGTGTGAAATTACCCGTAATCACATATGAAGATGAAGCTTCCTCACGAGCTCAGATGGCATAGGCTCTGGTAGATGCATGAGCCTCGGATCGAACTGCAGTATCTTTAGTCCCTCTTTGACTACCACTTACATTGCCCTTATTTCTAGGAGGTCTACCTCTAGCTGAAGTGTTACTCGGTCTCAGATTTTGTACAATCTCTTACTCAACAAACTCGGGACAATCTCGAATACAGTGATCCAACGATCCATATTTGAAACAAGCTCGATCATTCAATCTACAACTTCCCGGATGTCTTTTACCATATGCTTGCACTCTGATTGATTAGGTCGAACATTACCAGCACTTGCAACAGAAGAAGTTGGAGCTCTAAAGTTCAAATGCAATCAAACATGATCTCTACTCGAATGCCCCACATTAGCCCTTGAACGACTAAAATCATCTCTAAACTTCTTAATGCAGATTGAAATGATTTGCTCACGGATCTCTTTCTCATGTCTCTTGCTTCAGAATCAGCTTTTCTTTTCTCTTTCCCGAGATCTTCAACTTTACACGCTCGTTCAACAAGCACAACAAATTCTTTTATCTCTAGAATCCTGACTAACAAACGGATATTCTCGTTCAGAACATCTTCAAATCTTTTGCACATTATTGTTTTAGTTGATACACATTCTCGAGCATACTGACTCAGTCTTACAAATTCTCGCTCGTATTCTGTAACAGACATACGGCCTTGTTTCAATTCAAGAAACTCTTTACGCTTCTGGTCAATAAATCTCCGAGTGATGTATTTCTTTCGGAATTCAGCTTGAAAGAAATCCCAGGTGACTCGCTCACTCAGAACCACAGATATCAAAGTCTTTCACCAGTGATACACCGTATCTCTTAAAAGTGAATCGACACATTTTATGCATTCTTCCGGAGTCAATGACAATTCATCAATTACTTGTATTGTGTTTTCTAACCAAAATTTAGTCTTCTCAGCATCATCACTAGTGGTAGCTCGGGACTCTTCGGCCCCATAATTTCTAATCTTATCAACTGGAGGCTTATTTAACTGAGTCGTATTACCTTATGGCATAGTAGGAACTTGCGGAAGATTAGCCGGGGTTGGGGGTTGTTGAACAACCAGATTAGTCCTAATATACTGACTGAACCAATCATTCATCATCTAGTAGAAGGCTTATTTAGCCTTTCTATCATGGCTACTCGTAGCAGGTCTAGAATCGGATGGCGTTGTCTCTTACGCGAGAGCAGGCACATTACTCTCGACATCGTCAGGTATGGCTCGTTCGGGATCCATATGCTATATAAAAACACATTTTCATTGTCAGGATTCATCACACTATCATAGTTCATAAATATGGCATGTATAGCTATACTCACATACACTATGGTAGTCCTAGAATCGACTAAACCATAGCTTTGATACCAACCAAATGTAACACTTCTAACCCGTATCCATCGTCGGACTAGGGTTAAAGGCTTTACCGGACATATCGAAACATCTAACATTCATTTCATAAACATCACAGCATCATAATCAATCATCAATATTAAGTACCTTACTTAGGTCATCAAGACCTAAAACATGCATTAGAAAAGGGTCGGGACTAAACTAAGCTCATACAAATTTTTTTGAAAACTTAAAATCTTTTTAGAATTATACAGGTCACATGCCTGTGTAAACGGGCAGTATGCCTCACACAGCTTTAGACACGCCTGTGTGTCTAGGTCGTGTCGAAACAGGGCATACATACTGACTTGTTCACACGGACATAAGACATGCCTCTGTGCTTTGGCTATTGTCAAAACTGACTTGAATCACATGGCTAGCCACACGTCCATGTGCCTTGGCCGTGCTTAAGACTGACTTTCAATTGTAAGGTACCCCATGGGACACACAGCCGTGCAACATAACCGTGTGTCGCACACAGTTGAGGCACACACCCATGTCTCTGCCCGTGTGAACAGAAATAGGCCATTTACAAGGCCAACTTGCCACCCATTAAGGGTCCTCCCTACAAGCATCAAATAGGCACAATTTGTACATCAAATTCCAACATTTCAGAACTAAAACATATATCATTCATGTCATAACATCATTAACCAATTTCATGCTTGAAATACATACCAAAACATATAATTTCATAAGTCAAATACATGCCAAAATATATACTTTGTAACCATAATATCCTCATTCAATTCCATATCACGTTCTTACCAAACTTACCATTTCTTTTTACCAACCAAATGCACCTCATAATATCAATATTGCATCACATATCATATACCAATTCAAACCATAAGTTCAACCACCATCTAGCCATATTAAATGGCATGATAAACACATTACAAAACATATACAAGTACTTCTAGCCTATACATGCCATACTCTAATATTTACACTTTCAAAAGGTACCAAAATAAGGTTTGATAGTGCGGTGATAATCCTCGATGATCCCTAAGCTCCCAATAGCTACGATATCTATAAAACAAAGTAAACACACACAAAGTAAGCTTTCAAAAGCTTAGTAAGCCATATACAAATAAACTTAACATTCAAAACATAAAAATATCATCAAATTATATGTATCCAAAGCCAAATTCTATCACAAACCTCAATGTTCGCATATATTTCATATGTTCCAAAATTCTTTAGCACATATAGCATATTTTTTCATGTTTTAATCACATATCATCAATTGATCACTAAAGTACATATACTTACCTTTGATCTTAAACAAAGTATATATTTCAAACATACCTGAATATGATACACATCTCACATATATTCATTTATTTCTTGGAATGATCGTTGAACCGTTCGGAATCATAAAGATACGCGGATAACTTGAAAAGCTCATACAATGCCAACGTCCCAGACGTGGTCTTACATGTAATCAAATATCGATGCCACTGTCCCAAACAAGGTCTTACACGAAATCAAATATGATGCCAACGTCCTAGACGTGGTCTTACACGTAAGTCACAAGTCGATGCCAACATCCCAGACGTGGTCTTACAAGATAACACATAACAGATCCAATGCCATGACATATGTATCCTAACTATTCCTAAGGTTCGTACGGGGCTTTTTGGACGTCTAAACTTGGTTGATACTTTCTCGGATGTCTCGTATTCAAGGAATAAGCCATTCATCATAGTTCAATAACATATAAACACAAATAAACCATTTCAAATAAATTTATTTGTATATAGACTTACCTTATACAGATTCGAACGAACGAAATCAACTACTCGATGACTTTCAACTTTCCCCGATCTAATTTTATTTTCTTTTGTTCTTGATCTATAAAAATTCAAATTTAACCCTTTTATTCACCAATTCATCCAAATCAATCCAAAAACACAAATTTGGGGCATTTTACCAACTAGCCCTCACATTTTCACATTTTGACAGTTTAGTCCCTAATTCACAAAATCACAAAATACACCAAATTTCTATACACCCATGCTTAGCCAAATATTTATGGTGTTCATACAAGTCTACATATTTTATCTATTTCAAATTTTAGTCCATCAAAACCTAATTTTCACAATTTAGTCCATTTTACTAAAATTCATCAAAAATTCAAAGACAAAACATGTTAACCCAACACGTATCTTTCATTTTCCAACGACTAACATCACAAAACTCACAATTTTAAAAGTTTAGTCCTGACTCCTTTCTAATGCATGTTTAAGGTCTCGATGACCTATATAAGGGAATCTATATTTATATTTGATCTCTGATGCTTTGATGCTTATAAAATGTATGTTAATTATTCTGTTTTGTCCGGTAATACCTTTAATCCTAGTTCGACGATGGATACGGGTTAGGGGTGTTACATTTGGTTGGTATTAGAGCTATGGTTTAGTCAGTTCTAGGACTACAATAGCGTATGTGAGTCTAGCTATACATGCCATATTTATGAATTGCGATAGTGTGATGAGTCCTAATATTGAAAATGTGCTTTTATTTAGCAAATGAATCCCGAATGAGCTGTAGCGGACGATGTCAAAAGCAATACGCCTACTCCCGCTCAAGGGATAGCGCCATTCAATTCTAGACCGGCTATGAGTAGCCATGATGGAGAGGCTAAACAAGCCTCCCATCAGTTGATGAACGATTGGTTTAGCCAATATATTAGAACTAATACGGCTGTTCAACAACCTCCACCCTCAGTAAATCTTTCACAAGATCCTGCTATGCCACCAGTGAATCCGATTCAGTTAAGTAAGCCTCCAGTAGATAAGATTAGAAAATATAGGGCAGAAGAGTTTCGAGCTACAATGAATGATGATGCTGAAAGAGTCGAGTTCTGGTTAGAGAACACGGTAAGAGTATTTGATGAATTATCATTGAATCCCGATGAATGCATAAAATATGCCATTTCACTTTTGATAGACATGGTATATCATTAGTGGAAGACTTTGATATCTGTTGTTCCAAGAGAGTAGATTACTTAGGATTTTTTCCAAGCTGAATTTTGAAAGAATCACATCAGTCAAAGATTTATCGACCAGAAATGTAAAGAGTTCCTTGAGCTGAAAGAAGGCCATATGTCTGTTACAGAATACGAGCAAAAATTTGTAAGACTGAGCCAGTATGCTAAAGAATATGTTTCGACTAAAACTATAATGTACAAAAGATTTGAAGATGGTATGAACGAAGATATCCATTTGTTAGTCGGGATTCTAGAGATAAAAGAATTTGTTGTACTTGTTGAATGAGCGTATAGAGCTGAAGATCTTGGGAAAGAGAAAAGAAAAGCTGATTCTGAAGCTATATAAGTGCGAAAGAGATCCGTGAGTAAATCATTTCAGTATGCATCAAAGAAGTTTAGAGATGATTATAGCCGTTCAAAGGCTAATATGGGGCATTCGATAGAGATCGTGCTAGATCGCAGTCGAACTTTAGAGCTCCAGCTTCTTCTGTTGCAAGTGTTGGTAATGTTCGACCTAATCAATCAGAGTGCAAGTATTGTGGTAAAAGACATCTCAAAAGTTGTAGATTGAATGATTGAGCTTATTTCAAATATGGATCTTTGGATCACTTTATCCGAGATTGTCTTGAATCTATTGAACAAGAAATTGTGCAAAATCTGAGGCCAAGTGGCAATGCATCTAGAGGTAAACCTTCTAGAAATATGAGCAATGTGAGTGGTAGTCAAAGAGGGACTAAAGACACTACTGTTCGATTTGAGGCTCGTGCACCTGCCAAATCCTATGCCATTCGAGCTCGTGAGGAAGCTTCGTCACCAGATGTGATCATGGGTACTTTTACTCTTTATGATACTTCTGTAATTGCTTTGATAGACCCTAGATCCACACATTCATATGTATGTATAAACTTAGTGAATAGTAAGACTTTGCCTGTAGTGTCTACTTAATTCATAATTAAAGTTTTGAACCCCCTAGGTAGATCTATTTTGGCTGATAAAGTTCGCAAGAACTGCCCGTTAATGTTTCGAGACATTTGTTTTCTAGTCGATTTGATGCTATTACCTTTTGATGAGTTTGATATAATTCTGGGTATGGATTGGTTAACTTTGCATGATGCTATTGTGAATTGCAAATGGAAAACTATTTATTTGAGATGCAAGAATGATAAAATAGTCAGAATTGAATCTGGTGATTTGAATGGATTGCCTGCTGTGATATCTTCTATGTAAGCTCTGAGTATTGTGAGAAAAGGTTGTGAAGCTTTCTTTGCCTATGTGATTGATTCGAAAGTATCAGAGAGGAAAATTGAATCAGTGCCTATTATTTGTGAATTTTCTGATGTGTTTCCTGAAGAACTTCCAGAATTACCTCTGATACGAGAAGTTGAATTTGGCATTGAGTTAGTATTGGGAACAACTCTGATTTCGATAGCCCCATATAGAATGGCTCCGACTGAATTGAAAGAATTAAAGTCTCAGTTGCAAGAGTTGACCGATAGAGGGTTTACTAGATTGAGTTTCTCACCTTGGGGTGCACCTGTTCTATTTGTGAAAAAGAAAGATGGCACGATGAGAATGTGCATTGATTATCGTCAGTTGAATAAAGTAACTATCAAGAACAAATATCCTCTGCCCCAAATTGACATTTTTTTATCAGTTTAAAGGAGCTACTGTGTTTTCAAAGATAGATTTGAGATCGAGATATTATCAGTTACGAGTAAAAGATTCAAACATTCCGAAAATTGCTTTCAAAAAGAGGTATGGCCACTATGAGTTCTTAGTTATGCCTTTCGGATTAACTAATGCACCTACTATCTATATGGATTTGTTGAACATAATTTTTAGACCGTATTTAGGTCAATTTGTTGTTGTATTTATTGATGACATATTGATTTATTCGAGTGATAAAAATGAGCATGTGAGAATAGTATTACAAACTTTACGAGATACACAACTGTATGCGAAGTTTAGTAAATGTGAGTTCTGGTTATGCGAAGTTGGTTTTCTAGGCCATATTGTATCAGTATCTGGTACTCAGGTTGATCCGAGCAAAATTTTAGCTATTTTGGATTGGAAGCCTCTGAGAAATGTCTTTGAAGTCCGTAGTATCCTAGGATTGGATGGTTATTATCGACGGTTCGTAAAATGCTTTTTGATGATTGCAACTCTATAAACAAAATTACTTTAGAAAGATGTGAGGTTTGAATGGTTCGAAAAGTGTCAGAAAAGTTTTGATTATTTGAAAGCCTTATTGACTGAAGCTCCAGTGTTAGTACAATCCGAATCGGGTAAAGAATTTGTAATCTATAGTGATGCTTCGTTGAATGGTTTGGGATGTGTTTTGATGCAAGAAGGCAAAGTCATTGCTTATGCTTTGAGACAATTAAAGCCGCATGAAAAGAACTATCCGACGCATGATCTGAAATTTGTTGCAGTGGTGTTTGCTTTGAAGATTTGGTGCCACTATCTGTTCGGTGAGAAATGTCATAATTATTATGATCATAAAAGTCTAAAATATCTGATGAATTAGAAAGATTTAAATCTGCGACAAAGAAAATGGTTAGAACTGCTAAAAGACTATGACCTTGTGATTGATTATCATCCGGGTAAAGCAAATGTTGTTGCTGATGCTTTGAGTCAAAAATCATTGTTTGCTCTGCATGCGATGAATGCTCATTTGGTTCTATTCGATGATGGTTCAGTTTTAGCCGAATTAAAAGTAAGACCTTTATTTTTACAGTAGATTATCGAAGCTCAGAAGATTGATCATGAGATTTTAGCAAAATGAGCTCAGTATGATTTAGAGTCTGATTCAGAATTCAAAGTTGATAAAGATGATTGATTTAGAATTCAGAGTTGATAAAGATGATTGTTTGAGATTCTGAGATTGAATTTCTGTTCCAAGAAATCTAGAGTTAATTTAGATGATTTTAAATGAAGCTCATAATAGTCAGTTATCTGTGCATCCAGGTAGTACGAAAATGTACAATGATGTGAAACAACATTACTGGTGGTCTGGAATGAAAAGAGATATCTCTGATTTTATTTCAAAGTGTTTGATCTATCAGCAAGTTAAAGCTGAACATCAAGTCTCCTCAGGTTTGTTACAACCAATTATGAATCTGGAATGGAAATGGGATAGAGTGACAATGGACTTTGTTTCGGGTTTGCTCCTATTTTTGAGAAAAAATGATGCAATTTGGGTCGTAGTTGATCGATTGATGAAATCAACTCATTTTATTTTGATACGATCCGATTACTCACTTGATAAACTAGCAAAGTTATACATTTCCAATATTTTGAGATTGCATGGTGTGCCATTATCTATTGTGTCAGATAGAGATCCAAGATTCATATCATGATTCTGGAAGAAATTACAAGATGCTCTGGGTACAAAATTGCACTTCAGTACTACTTTTCACTCGCAGACGGATGGTCAATCCGAGTGGATTATTCAAATACTTGAAGATATGTTGAGATATTGCATTCTTGAGTTTGAAGGTACGTGGGAACAATATTTACCTTTAATTGAATTCGCTTATAATAATAGTTTTCAATTGAGCGTCAAAATGGCACCGTATGAAGCCTTGTATGGTCGCAAATGCCATACACCTTTGTATTGGACTAAGCTCAGTGAGAATAAGATACATGGGGTTGATTTGATAAAAGATGCTGAACAGAAAGTAAAAGTAATCTGAGATAGTCTGAAAGTAGCTTCCGATCGTCAGAAGTCATATGCAGATTTGAAAAGAAAAAACATTGAATTTGAGATTGGCGATAAAGTCTTTCTGAAAGTATCACCTTGGAATAAAGTACTTCGATTTGATCGTAAAGGCAAATTGAGTCCGAGATTTATTGGGCCGTATGAGATTATCGAGCGTATCAGGTCGGTTGCTTATCGATTATTTTTGCCACCAAAGCTAGAAAAGATTCATAATGTATTTCACGTATCGATGCTTCAACGATACAGATCGAACCCCTCACAAGTGATTTCTCCGTCTAAGATTGAAATTCAGTCCGATATGACTTATGAAGAAGAACCAATTCGTATCTTAGCTCGAGAGGTTAAAGAATTGCGAAATAAGGAAATTCCGTTAGTAAAAGTGATGTGGCATAGACATGGTGTCAAAGAGGCTACATGGGAGCCTAAAGATGCTATGAGACAACAATATTTGAATCTATTCAACGATAAGATTTTCGGGGACGAAAATCCCTAAGGGGGGAGAATTGTAACAATCCGGTTTAGACCCTAGTCGAAATAGTGGTTTCGGGACCACAGATCTAAGTTAGAAAAATATTTAAATATTATTTTCTGTGCTTATGATGTGTGAATTAGCATGTGTGAAAGTTCCGTATGAAAATTTGATCATTTGTATGCTTAATTTGATAAAAGGACCTAATCGCATAAAATGTAAAAGTTACCTGTTATATGTTAAAAGTGCCTAGTTGATTTGACTTATTAATTGAGAGGCCCTTATATGGTTATTTGACCATTGGAAGTTTGAATGGACATAAATGACCGTCCAATATATGTTTATTTTATGTTTATAATAAGGATAATAAGCTAAAATGTTTATTAATGTTAATTAAAATAAAAATTAAAACATGAAAATGGCTATTAACATCCATTTGTGCCAAAAATACAAGAAAAAGAAAAAGAGCATTAGGGTTCGGCCATTGATTTTCTTTGATTAAGGTATGTTTTTTGATCCGTTTTTGATCATTTCTATGTTTTTGTGATCGTTGCTTTGTGTTTTACTAAGCCCATGCCTAAATTTCTGATTTTGATGATGATTTTGAAATGTTCCATGGATGAATTCATGAGCTTTATGTTGATAAATGATGTAATATGAAAGCTTAATGTTGGGTTAACATCTTTTGTCTTTGGATTTTTGATGAATTTGAGTAAAATGGGCTAAACTGTGAAAATTTTAAATTGAAGGACTAAAATACAAATAAATGAAATGTGTACACTAGTACGAGTACTAGGAGAATTTGGCCAAGCATGAGTATATGCAAATTATGTGTATTTTGTGATTTTGTGAATTAGGGACTAAAGTGTCAAAATGTGAAAATGTGAGGGCTAGTTTGCAAATTTTCCTAAATATGTGTTTGTGGATTGATTTGAATGATTTAGTGAATAAAAAGATTAAATTTGAATGTTTTTAGATCAAGAACCTAAGAAAACAAAATTAGATCGAGGAAAGTCGAAAGTCGTTGAATAGCTGTATGTTTCTGTTCATTCTCGTACGAGGTAAGTCTATATACAAATAAATGTATTTGAAATGGTTTATTTTTGCATATATGTTATTGAACTATGATAAATGGCTTATTTCCTTGAATACAAGACATCCGAGAAAGTACCGACAAAGTTTCGACATCCGAAAAGTCTCGTACGAACCTTAGGAATAATTAGGATACATATGTCATGACATAGGATCCGATATGCGTTATCGTGTAAGTCCACGTCTAGGACGTTGGCATCGACTTATGATTTACGTGTAAGACCACGTCTGGGACGTTGGCATCTTTTTTGATTTTGTGTAAAACCCTATCTGGGACAGTGGCATCGATATTTGATTACATGTAAGACCACGTCTGAGACGTTGGCATTGTACCAGCTTTCTGAGTTATCCGCATATCCTTATGATTTCGAATAGTTTAACGGGCATTCTGAGTAATTGAATGACTATGAGAATATGTTTTCGATCTAGGTACGTTTAAATTTTATACTACGTTTGAGAATAAAAGGTATGTATATGTGCAAATGGTAATATATGATCTAAATATGTGAATTTATGCTATAAGAGCAAATGAATTGAGAATATGTGAAAGGTATATGAATTATGTGAATATCGATAGCATTTGGCTTTGGATACATGTAATTTTGATCTTGTTTTATGTTTTGAATGTTAAGTTTATTTGTATATGGCTTACTAAGCTTTTGAAAGCTTACTTTGTGCGTATTTGCTCTGTTTTATAGATATTAAAGCTACTGGGAGCTCGGGGATCGTCAAGGATTGTCATCACACTATCAAACCTTACTTTGATACCTTTTGAAAATGTTTATATTAAAGTATGGCATGTATAGGCTAGAAGTATGTGAATATGTTTTGGGAGGTGTATTTATCTAGTCATGTGATTTGGCTTGGTTTTAGATGTGTAATGAATGAGTTTTTGGTATGAAATATGTGATGCATATATATCCATGTAATGTGTTCATGAATGGCCAATAGAAATGGTCAATTTGGTAAGGTTTTGGTTTGAGATTTGATCATGTGATTAAAGGTTATGAAACTATATGTTTTGGTATGTTTATGATTTAGGGAATGACATGAATGGACAGATTATATGAACATGAAATTGGTTGATAATGTTATGGAATGTTTGATGCATATTATGGTGTTGAAATTGGCTGAAATTCTTGTAAAAATATGCTTGGTTTGGTGCTTGTAGGTTTGACCCAATTGGGGTGGCAAATTGGCTATTCAAATGGCCTATTTTTGTCCACACGGACAGAGACACGGGCGTGTGTCTCAACCGTGTGCGACACATGGTCATGTTGCACGGCCGTGTGTCCCCTGGGGTACCTTACAATTGTAAGTCAGGCTCGAGCATGGCCAAGGCACACGGGTATGTCTTGTGGTCGAGTGAGCAAGTCAGTATGTATGCCCTGTTTTGACACGACCTAGACATACGGGCGTGTCTAATGCCGTGTAAGGCACACGGCCTGTTCACACGGGCATGTGGTCCGTACAGCTTTGAAAATGTTTAAGTTTTGAAAAAATTTTGTATGGGTTCAATTTAGTCCCGAATCCTTTCTAATGCATGTTTAAGGTATCGATGGCCTATATAAGAGACTCTATATTGATATTTGATCTCTGATGCTTTGATGCTTATGAAATGTATGTTAATTGTTCCATTTTGTCCAGTAATACCTTTAACCCTTGTCCGACGACGGATACAGGTTAGGGGTGTTACACATTAGTCCACAATCACAAGTACCGAACCTTAACTCAAACTCTTTCTTTCTTATTTCTTTGGTTTTCGATAATGGTGGTGAATATAACACCAAATTTATGTTTTTGTTTTATTAATATTACATTTATATTCATTTTACCATTTTAGCCTTGCTCTTCTCATTAGAATTCCACTATCTAATGTCCAACTATGTCCATACATTAAGTCAATGGTCCATTTACAACATAAAGACCTCACATTAAAAGAGACACATCAAATAGGCACTTTAACAAACAGCAGACAACTTTTACATTTTACGCGATTAGGTCCTTTTATCAAATTAAATACACAAACAATTAAATTTTCATACGAAATTTTCACACATGCAAATTCACATATAATAAGCACGAAAAATAATATTATAATATTTTTCTGACTCGGATTTGTGGTCCTGAAACCACTATTCTGACTAGGGTCTAAATCGGACTATTACATATCTGCAAATAAATAAACAAGGGGGATCTTGACTTTTTTTTTCTTAGGCTATTTTTGGATTAAGTTCAATTAGGAATTTTTTATTTTGCATAATAAAACAAGAGGCGGAAATCGTTAATAAAAATGAACAAGTCGCAAAGTATAAAGTGTGGCAATAGATATATACATGTCTAGGATTGGATTTAGAGAGAGCTTGGTACTTAAGCAATCAAATTGACTCACCTCCTCTTTTTTAGACTCCTACTTGGTGTATAGTATCTATTCACTTTTTACAATGAAGACATTGTTCATCTTAAGTAGGGGGACCGGAAAATTGAAATTATTTCCACTCAAAATAAAATTTTCTTTCAGTTATGATTACGATATATTTTGTTCAATAATTTGAAATTTTGTTAAGTATGTTAAACTTTAGTATAAATAAAGTTCACTTATTTCAATAAATTATTATGTTAGCTTAATAATGAGTATTTTTAATAAAGCATAGAAATCGTACCATAAAATTTTTAGTTCCTTAGGAAAGTTAGGCATGCATGAAAGTTTAAGTCTCTAGAATTGACTTAGTAGTTTCTTGAGGCGAAATTCTAGGAAACATGGAAGCTGGAAATGATCTAGGCAACTTTTGTTTAGACTGTTTGAGTCTTTCAAGCCAACCATGATGAATTTTTATCCCTTGAAACCCAACTTTGAGATATATGGCCTACTTTTATTTTGACCCTTGCAATATTTAGCCATCACTTCTCTCTTAATTATCTATAAATTATTCCAAACACTAGACTCAGTATGATTCAGAACATTCTTTGAAAATAAGTTTGGGGGAGTTGAAAAGAAGTATCGAATGCTCAAAAAAAAATTGTAGTACATACAACAAAATGCTCATGTTAAAAAAAAAGGAAATAAAGAGAGATCATATGTACTTAAAAGAAAATAGATGTACAAAAGAGCATGTGGAAGCAAAGTAAGTTGGTATATTGAAGGGAAATATTCCAAATTAAGGTCCGATTAAAGCTGAGTCCAGGGTTTTATTAGCCTAAATTTATCTATCTTTTACCTACCCCTAGCCTAGCGACGTTACAACCTATTTAAAGACCTATTGATTCAAGTTTCTATGCTACCTACATTAGTGGAGAGAAATTGCTATGTTCAGCATATGAAGGCATAAGTTAAACTTAATGATTGCAGCTTAATCTCGAATAAAGGAATAAAATCAAATTGGTAGGGATTTAACATGTCTTTATTAGGAAGCATTTAGTCTATTTTTGCTATCATAAGAATGATTGAAATTAATTAGAATGATATGTATACATAAGTAGCATAAATATCAAATTTCTTGTTTTTGAGCATAAGTATACCAAATTCATAATTTTGGGAAGAATGTTGTTCTAAAGGAATTTTTCGAAGGTCATAATTTTGGGAAGAATGTTGTTCTAAAGGAATTTTTCAAAGGTGTTTTCGAGAAATTCTTTTCAATTTGTGCATTACTCGGGACAAGCAATGGATTAAGTTTGGGGGTGTGGAAACATGAAAATATACACACTTTTTCATGCCCTTTTTAACTCAAATTCATGCAGTTTCGGAAAAATTATTGTCGAAAAATATATAATTATTATAAAATAATTATTTTGTACTTAAATTATTAACATAATTAATTTTAGTTAATTTTATAATAAATTTTGATTAATTTTGATCATTTTTGACAGATTCGCACAAAGGGCGAAAATTGGCTCGACAAACACCGCTAGAAGTACAAAACTGAGAAGCGATTTTTGAAGCATCGAGACGAATGAATTTTTCAGCTAAAGACAGTCCAAATTATGTGTATTAATTCATAATATAATTATTTTTAATTTTAATCCAATTTAATTTGGGTTAAATAAATTATTATTAATTAATTATGAAAAGTGGCCCAATTGAGCTGAACCGCGAAAATCGAACCAACCAAGCTATGGGCAGCCCAAAACCATCCAGCATGCTGACCCAATCAGCTTGCTTGGATGATTAATTTGGTTGCAAAAGGGCCCTTGAAGACTTCGTCAAACTGCAAACAAACCCCTCCTCTTTTAGTGTCTTTCTAGATTTGCCCCAGCCTTAATATAGCAAGTTTGAAAGCTTCAAACTTGCCACATGTGTGGTCGACCATGGGAGGGATCTTTAGCTGATGATTTTGGATATTTTTATCATCCCTCTCACCCTATAAAAACCCCCTTGGCCACTCATTTTAACACACCACAACATTCTCATCTCTTCTCTCCTCTCTCAACTTTCTCTCTTTATTTCCCATCCATTTCCCTTTGTCCTATTGCCGATTTCACCTCTTGAAAAAGATTTATTCATCCATCATTTGGAGTAGCACTCAATTGTTCACAGAAGCCTCGATTCGACAAGAACAAGTGAAGAAGGAAGAGTGGAGCAAACCAGTCAAGCCATAGAGAAACACCAGATTTGCTTCTTGCTCCCTATCCTTTTTAATTTTGTTGTTGTTATGAAGAACATGTCTTTGAATATTTGTGATGTTGATATGTTTAATTTAATTGATATGGCTTAAATTTAATTCGTGTTAGGTTGATTGCATTTCATCTACTTTATTTATTAAGATTGTGTTTGTGTTGTTATAGGCCTCAGTAAGATGTTTGATTAAGTAAAACCATGACTAAGTTATTCTTGCATTACAATTGTAAGGTAACTAATAAATTAATTATTAAAGTAGACTGAAATTGTAATTAATTGACACGATACTTAATCTGTGCATGTTTAATCATCTAAGGTAGCTGAGGGTTCAATTAGCAACGGTATCAAGAGATACAATTGCCTTGCATAACTTCCAAGATTATTGTGATTAAACTGTTTCAAGGTAGGAATACATTGTTACCTTACTTAATCATTTATGTGCTTATGAAGATTGAATTAATTGTTTGAATTGACATAGAGATATGTACAAGAGATTATTTTGATTTCATAAGTATGTATGTGCAATAATATATTTGTCTACTAAAATTTGTTTAATCGGTTGTATTGACATAAAGATATAGTCAAGAGATGAATGGATTTTGGTAGGTAAGTATGTTCATAAGTTGGCAAATTACCGAGTTGCCATGAATTTATTCGTAACAACATAAACATGAGTTTAATAATTCTAAGTTAAGAAATGTAATTAACCTAGCACAATTATGTCATCTTAATTAAAATCATCTTTTGAAATCGTGCATTGGAACTTATTTTATTTTATTTATTTTACTTTTTTTAGTTTTTAATTACCTTTCAAAT
Organism: Gossypium longicalyx; assembly: GCA_025698465.1. NCBI lineage: Eukaryota > Viridiplantae > Streptophyta > Magnoliopsida > Malvales > Malvaceae > Gossypium > Gossypium longicalyx. The sequence goes on from CM047004.1 coordinate 9,591,943, forward strand.
TAAAATATTTCTCTTCACCAAAGTGTTTTAAATTGGATTCATAAATAAATCCTTTCACAGTCCTGTGGGTACGATAACTCGACATTTACTTGTCACTTTATTACTTGTTACGATTGTGTACACTTGCACATTTTCATCGTTCTAGGTGGCCAGTAACTAAGTCGCACAATTATTATATTTAGAGCGACTAAATTGAGAAAAAAATTAGAGTAATCAAAGTAGGACAAACCTTATTTGTGTTTTAGCCAATCTAGTCGAAAATTCTAGTTTTTAGAAGAGCTAGTTTTGGACCTGCATTTTTGTTTGAATTAAGATGTGTTTTGGTTTCTAATTGCTTGTATATGTTGTATGGTTATATATGTGAGGCTTTGGAACCGTTCGGACCCTCTTCGAGTAAGGCGAAAGTTGGTAAAAAGCTAGTTTAAGCTTGCGATTTTCAAGTGAAAATGGGAATGGTGAGTGTTTTGGAATCACTACTTGTAAGCACAATTCATAGTGTTAAACGAGAGCTTAGGAGTAACCTAAACCCCTATCATAAGTTTCGAAATTAAGCCTTCCTGTTCCATTTCTTTCTTTTTTTTTTTTAATTGTGATGAATACGTGTAGTGAGTTGTGATAATTGATATAACAAAACAGTAAGTAATATGTGAATTATTTTAGTATGTGTTATGTGATCTAATGAGATTGTGGCTCATTGAACATTGTGGTTGTACTTGTAAGTACGTCAATTGTGATTATGATAAGCATGCTATGTGATAGTGATAATGTTGCGTATTTGTTGATCAATAACAAAGGTTGTGTGTCTTAAAATGGCAAGTAAAAATGTGTGAAACAATGGATATTTTTGTAACGTCCCCACGCCCGAGACCGTCACCGGAGTCGAGTATGAGGTGTTACTAAACTTAATTTAACATTTTAAGAACTTTAGATTATTTGTTTCTACATTCACAGCTTTTTAGCTACTTGCGTTACAGTCACAAGAAAAATCATATCTCGAGTTACAAAACTCGAAATCAAGATCCATAAATTTTCCCTGAATCTAGACTCATATGCCTATCTACTAATTTTTTTCTAGAATTTTTGGTTGGGCCAATTAGTACAGTTTATTAGTTAAAGTTACCCCTGTTTCAGGGCTTGACTGGTCTGACCTCTGTTTACTACGAACCACTTTTCTCTCTGTATAAAATTCATATGAATATGAGGTTTACTTCTCCTGAAACTAGACTCAATAAGGATTCTGGGGATATAAAATAAGCCACCTAATTATATCTGTACAATTTATGGTGAATTTATAAAGTTGGAACAGGGGATTCAGAAACTGCTCTGACCCTGTTTCACTAAAATTCAAATATCTTCTAACATATAATTCTCTTTCCAGTTTAGTTTGTTTCATGTGAAACTAGACATAATAAGCTTAAATTTGATATTTAATCCATCACCAAATTCAATTTCTATGATTTTTAGTAAATTTTCAAACTCACATCAGTGTTGCTGTAATATTCTGTTTATGGCAAATTTCATCCTTTTTATGAATTTTCATGAACTAGGTAACTTATTAACTTTCCATAACATCAAACATATTCTAAACTAACCATTTCCATAATTTATCATTATCAAGCACTTCCTCAACCATTTCATCACCATACCATAAGATCATTTACACAAAATAAGTATTTTGCTATACATGCCATACTTAAATTTACAAGCCATTTTACAAAAAGTTCTTCCTGGATAGTGTGATGATCCTCCCACCAATCCCGACTCTGAGCTGGCTTGTCCAAAACTACAATGAGTAAGAAAGAGGAGTAAGCATAAATGCTTAGTAAGTTCACATGCAAATAGCAAGTAACATAACCATATAAGCAAACATAAAACATCATTTGCATAATCATCACCAAGACATTCATATCATATTTTCATTTATCATCTCACCATATTGTTGTTATATCGATTTTTCAACCCGAGGGTTAAGTACATACCTGTCCGAAGTATCTATTTCACATCACTTACCAATACGTCTCTTTTCATCTCAAGTATTCCTTCACTTGAGTAGAACTTTACCCGTTGAACTCATCGGAATATAATTCGGATACGTAGGAAGTTTGCACATAAGTGCCACATATGTAGCCAAGCTACCATGTAACCCGCCCTTAAGCGAACTCGGACTCAACTCAACGAGCTCGGGCGTTCGCATCCATAAGTGAACTCGGACTCAACTCAACGAGCTCGGATGCCTAGTAACATCTCACGAACTCGGACTCAACTCAACGAGTTCGGACATTCGCATCCATAAGTGAACTCGGACTCAACTCAACGAGTTCGGATGCCCAAATATCCCAGTGACATGTCACTTGTATCCTAATCTATTCCTAAGGTTCAAACGGGATTTTCCTTGAACACATATCCTTGACGTCTTCCGTAAAATGCCGTAACAATACTCGGTAACAATTTATATTTTATTCGAAAATAACCACAAAGCATTTATTTCATAATAAAAAAAAATTCAGCATATCACATAATTGACGTCAATGACTTAAAATAACAATTATGCTACATTATTTACATATGAACTTACCTTGGTACCAAAATACAAAGGTTTTGCAATTTAATCCACAATCTTTTCTTTTCCTCGATTGGGGTCGTTTCCACGTCTTTCTTGATCTAAAATAACACATCTAGCTTATTTAATACTCACATTATCAAATTAATCCTCAATTCAAATTTTGGCAAATTTACAATTTTACCCCTAAACTTTTGCATATTTACATTTTTGCCCCTAGGCTCAAGGATTAAACTTTATTCCTTATTCTTATGTTTTACAACATGCTGATCACTTTTCCTTCTATGGCAACATCAAATTCTCACTCTAACATGTACTTGTGACTATTAGGTATTTTTACCGATTAAGCCCTTTTACTCGTTTTTGCTTAAAATCGAGTAGTACAAGTTGTCTAACATAATTTAAAACATCATATTCTATCATAAAACATCAAAATACACAAATTTCACCTATGGGTATTTTTCCAAATATAAACCCTAGGTTAAATTATTGCTAACATAAGCTTTATCGAGTTATCGGGATCTCAAAAACATAAAAATCATTAAAAACGGGGCTTGGAATCACTTACTATGAAGCTTGAAAGTTGAAGAAACCCTAGCTATGGAGACATGGAGCATTCGGCAGCAACTAATGGGGAAGATGACTATTTTGTGTCATTTTTCCCATTTTATTTCATTAATTATCCAAATGACCAAAATGCCCTTAATGCCTTTCTTTGAAAATTTTCATGTACAAGCCCATTTTTGTCCAAAATTTTAGAAATTGGTCAAATTGCTATTTAAGACCTCCTAATTAATATTTCAAAGCAATTTCATACTAAAAACTTCTAGAATGCAAGTTTTGCAACTTATTCGATTTAGCCCCTAACTTAAAATTAAGCATTTTATGCATGGAATTTCTTCACAAAATTTTCACACAATCATGCAATCATATCATAAACCTCAAAATAATTATAAAATAATTATTTCTATCTCGGATTTGTGGTCACGAAACCACTATTCCGATTAGGCCCTAATTCGGGATATTACAATTTTGGCCTTGTAATCTTCTGAAATCATTGGATATAGATGACATGCCATAGGATTTGTGAGTACTCACCCTTGTGTTGTGATTTGGGGCATTGAGGCCTGGGATGTATTGGAGAAAAAAGGGCATATGAGCTAAGCTTCATTTACCGGGATATGTTGGTGTGTCGGAGAGTGATAGCTTGATGCTTCACTTATGGAATATTTTGGACTCTTTGAGTCGTTAGTGTGTTGGAGATTCGTGTATCCGATGTATGGTGATAAAGCCCTCTTTCATGTTTCATAGTCTCAAGTGGCCAACTTATCATGAATGATTTTATGTTTATAAATATGTTGTATGTAGGTTTATGAGAATAGTAGCTATTTTGATTGAGTTAATGAAACCTAGTTATAGTAAATATCTTGTTATGAATGTATTTGAAAATGTTCATGATTTAACCTATGCTGAAATTGTAACACCCCAAAATAGGGCTTATGAGTTTTAGGGGTATTTTAGAGATTTTAGCTTTAGAGTGCTCAGAATTTCATAGCATGGTAAATCGGAATTATATTCGACTATGGCATCTTAGCTGCTAAATCAATTTTTGAAAATAAGTTTTAAAAGTCTTTCAATTTGGGCCTAGGGACTGATTTGAAAAAAAAGGCAAAGCTGGGAGTTTTTAATAGGCAATTATCCCAGATTTTAAAATTTCAGCCTATTTCTTTCCCCAATAGAAAATTCACATTAGTTTCTTCTTCACCTCTCCCTTGTTGTCGTGCCTTGCTCTCCCAACACTGTAATGCCCCAAAAATCCTAAGTATTTATTTTTTTATGTTTGTGTGACACAAATGCATGTTTGCTTCAGTTGTTCAGTGTCCTGGGAAGAGTCTGAGAAGTCTTGGGTTCAAGCCTTGGCTTGTGCAAAAGTTTTATTTTTAATATGAATAAACCTCTGTCCCTAGTCTCCCTAGTCAGTAGGCTTTTAAATTAATGTGGGTATAACATGACAGAATGGGCCTACTGGTCTAAGGGATAAGTGGTCTGTTACTGTTACTGAAGGTCTTGAGTTTGAGTCTTGGCGATGCAGGGGAGTGTTTTATTTTGCTGGATGTCGTGTGAGTGTTTGTATGACAGTAGAATTCTAATGCTAGTGGGCGGTTAGAGTGTTTGAGGGGTGTGGGGTTGTGTGGCCAAATTTTAGGAGAACATTGTGGAGAAGATTGGGGTTAGGTTGAGTGTTAGTGCCGAATTGGGGTTCTTTTCTCAAATTTTCAGCTAGACATTTGTTTTCTCTCAACTTTTTTTTCTTCTGTTGATTTCTCTGTGTTCCTGAGGGCCGAATTTCTGTTAGGTGTTTTGCTTTCGATTTGCTATCTCTCTTTTCCCCACAATGACCTTTGCCGAATTCTTGTTCTTTCTCCCCCTCTCAATTGGTTCTTAGCAGTCACCTTCTCCCTTTGTGCTTTTGCCGAAAACTTCTTCTCTTCCCCTCTCCTGCTTTTTGGTTTCTCTTTGAAAAGGGGAAATGTTGGCGTTGGTTCTTCTCTGATACTTTGGTCGAATTCTTAACTTCCCTTATTCTCCCTTTCCGTTTACTTCCCCCTTAATTGGTTACTTCTGTTCAAAGTAGACTGCTTTCGGTTGGTAAGTCTTATGGTAAGGGGAAAAGTGTGTCCCATTTGATTTGGAAAATTTCATTCACTAATTATGTTAAGTTCATAATCATCTTTTGTGTTAAACATTAATTTGACAGCATCAAATCGTATCGAACTCGGTTTACCAGCGGAACCGTAGGCTACATCTTTTTGGAGCAGTAGGGGTAAGCAACATAAATAAAGTTCCATTGTTGTTGTTTTATAGGTACTGGTTCTATGCGTGACTAATGTTGGACATGGAATTGCCATTTGTTTTAGGTGTGGTTTATCTCAGGAGCATTGCATATCAAAAATCATATCAGGTGTGTAAACACTATCTAATCTATGGAAATCGACAAAAGCCAAAATAAGCAAACGATGACGCTACACCGGCATGAGCTCGCTCGTATGGTGGTCCGTGTGACTAAACATGGGCGTCTGATTGTTGATGCTGGCCATGAGCGATTTCATGGGTCGAGGTCATTTTGTGCCATTTCGGGCCGAACTAGGCCGTGTGAGCCCACAGGCATGTGGGCCCCACACGGGTAAATCGTAGGGACGAGTGGAAATTATTGGGCCATGTTGTGTAATACACACGGCCAAAGCCACTATGGGCTGTGTGGGCCCACATAGGCCCGTAATATAGGCCTTGGGCCTATTTTCACTATTGGACTGTTAAGGTTGCACGGGTCACCCTAGACAACTGTGGACCTACTGTTGGGTCGATAAGTTTACCTAGACCCCATAATTGATAAAATAACTGTTATGCCCCTATGTGATAAATGACTGTTATGCCCCTATGTGATGTATGGTTGTGTTAAGCATGCCATTTTAGAAGTATTGAGTACATGTATGATATTATGACATGACATAACATGATGCATGATGTGTTGCATGGGGTTGGGTTTTATTATGATTGGAGGAAGTGTATTGTACTGGCAGCTTTGCTGCAAATACGATTTAGTGCCGCAACTGGTACCATTTGAAGTGTAGGGATGGGTGGGTTGATTATATCTCCACACAGAGTGCAGGGTTGGACGGAGATGGAGTGTAGAGGCTAGCTAGGTAAGATCTTTTGATTGCATATCTGTACTGTTACCGTCACTGAGATAGGCTCAGGCCCAAACTGAATCTAATACTGTAATGGGCTAAGGCCCTAACTGAGATTGAACCATTAATGAATTGGGCTTAGGCCCAGACTGTATATGCTCACTGTTTGGTTATTTGATATGGGATTACACACTGAGTTTTCATAACTCACCCATCTATTAATCTGTACAAGTAATCCCGGTCTTAGGCGGATCGGTGCTGCGAGGGACTCAAAGGTGGCCACACAACTGCACATACTTTCATATTTGATTTTTAAGTTATAAGTAATTTTATTTTGGGTGTTTTTATTGTAATAAGGCCTCTTTGGATTTTATTTTTAATTTGGGATATTAATTTGCTTTGATTAATAACTTCTAGCAGTAGGAAAAGACACGGGTTTTCAAAGAGACAAATGTTTTTTTTTCAAAAATACCATGAATACGTAATCGATTTTAAGAGCTTCCGCAAGAAATATCATTTTAAAAAAAATTATAATAATAATAACGACATTTTAATATGATTAACTTTCGAAAAATGACTCACATTTTGAAAATAAGCGACATGTCTTAAAATCATCTTTAAGATCACCCAAACAGGTTTAATAGAGAATGGGTTTTTTTTTTAACAATATCGCACTATATGAAAAACACTTTAATGTGACATCGCCAGATTCAGCCATAACGTCCAGGCTGAGTTTGGGGTGTTATAAACACTAAACCATTCGATTTTTATTTCCAAACTATAAGCTTTTGATTTCCCTCAACACCGAAGCCTTAAACACTCATAAAATCACTTAAAAGAAACACCCAAAACTCTATAGATTTCATCTTCTTCTCCAATCGTGGGTTTTCTTGGATTTGTGTCAAAAGTTTGATCTTCATCCATCAAAGATAATGTTTCAAATTCTTATGAGTTTTTCATGATATCTAGTCCTTAAAATTGAAGTATTTGCCATTGAATCGCAAATTTTTAATAAAACCCAAAATTTGGGACATTAATGGTGGATTTTTGGATTTTGAGTAAAAATGTGGTTTCGAAGTGTTTTTCAATTCATTTTATCATTATTAGAAGGTTTCTAAACTCACCTTGAAGTTTAGTTAATGATTTTTTACATTTTAATAAATTTTTTAAAAGTTACCAAAAAGATATCGAAAAATTCTGATATCATGAATTGGGTAGTTTTCAGTGGTTTAAAAGTTGAGGATTTGGCGTAGATGACTAATTAGATGAACATAATTCATTTTAGGCAAAAAGGTTAAGCGTAAACCCAGTTATGAGCATTCTAAGTTTGTTATGTTAAATTTTGGTTGCATGAGAACTTAGATTAGGTTGATGTTTTTGTTGGTTTAAGTGAGTCCTTGGCTACTATCTGGTTGTGAATTTTGTATGGTTATTGTGTGCTAAGCCTCAGATTCATTGGAGCCTTCTACAAGTTAAAGGAAGAGCTAGTTGAGCTTTTGACTTCTCGGCAAAAGCATAAAGGTGAGTGTTTGGAATCACTGCTCGTAGACACAAGTCAGGTGTTATTTGAGAATTTAGTAGTATCCTAAACCCCTATTCTAAATTCTGAGTGTAAGTTTTCTTGCATCTATATTTGTTTTGTGGATTTGTGCTTATATGATTAAAAATTGTGCATAGTGATAAAAAGTGCAAATGTATACTTGATATATATGTTATATGAAAGTGATAGTGTTTTTAAAAAAAAAATGCTAACATGCAATGATAGTGCACGGATAATCGGTAAGTTTTATGTGTTTGATTTCAGATATTTTTGCCTTGTGATTTTGAAACCATGGGTGTAACACCCCTAACCCATCTCCGTTGTCGAATTAGCATTACGGAGCATTACCAGTTAATCAGAAAACATTTATCATCATAACATTAAATAAATTAAACTTATTATAAACCAATCAATCATATGCATTTTGTCCTTAGATTGAGCCTTTGAGGCCCTAAAAATAGCTTAAAAGCAATTTTGGACTAAACTGAAACAAAATAGAAGCTTTAAGAAAAAGTTGAAACAATTGGAAAAAAATAAGGGACACATAGTTGTGTCCCATCCCGTGTCCTCACCTGTGTAACTCACTGAGTAAGGTCACACGGCCGTGTCGTAGGCTGTGTAACTTTTTGAGTTACCACACACGGCCATGTGCCAGGCCGTGTGCTAAGCCGTGCAACTCACTAAATTGGATCACTGAGAATTTTCAAATGACACACGACCGTGTGATCCCAAAATTAACCTAAAATCAAACCATTTCAAATCCAATTATACCTAACCATTCATACCAATGGGCACACATTCAAGGGATTTAAACATCATTCAAACACATATGAACATGCCATTTCAAACACCTTAATTCATCTAACCAATATGCCATTCAAAGGCACCACAATTATACCAAAACATCATTTACCAAAATAAGTCAACATTGTCATATTTCAAGCATAAAAACCTAGTTCATTATCTACCTTATGATACCATATTAACCATTTACAAGCCATCACAAACATACCAAATGGACCTCATATATAAGCACTTAAAAGTGACCAAAATGACATAACTCAATAAGGTGTTAAGGTTAACCAAATCAAACATAAACTTCAAAGTATAAACAAACCAAATCATCATTAACACATTCACAAACTACCATTACAAAAGATCCTATACATGCCAGTTTTAACCTTGGTCAAAATACTCAAAAACTACTGAAATGGTTGCTGGATAGTGTGATAGGTCTCCGACGAGCTTTCAATTGATCGAGCTTCCGATTATATATAAAACAAAGGAAAATAACTACGTAAGCAACGAGTGCTTAGTAAGATCATATAAACTTAAACATAACTTACCATTTCATTAATACAATTCATAGATTAAGCATAAATCATTACCAATGCCTTAAGCTTAGTTTAAGCCTATACAACATCGTCAAACTCACAAGTTAGTACACTTATCCATGATACAAATGAATTCAACCATAAGATAAGTAGATTTCCATATATAAATACATAATTTAATTCATCAACCTTTTTATAAGATCATGATTCAATCCATTTGCATACTTACCATTTCATTTCCTTTTTTTACTTGTTGAACCATCTAGAATTACATCGGATACCCAAGAATGCTCACATATAGTGTGTCTTTCCATATAACTGTAAACTTTCCTTTACATCAATGCTCATACGGGCTGTGAAATGGGTCTGCTCACATGAGTTGTGGGTCAGAATGTAAGCTACACGATGCTGCTCACACGAGCTGTGGAGAATCTGCAGCAAATGCAGAACCTTAGTCATTGATAGGACATTCAAGACCAACACTCAAAACATGAAATCCCTAATGACATGTCATTTGTATCTTAAGAATTATTAAGGTTCAAACGAGACTCGTTATCCTTCAATTCAGCATAGCATTGATACACTTATATTCAAATTCATTTATATTAAAACAACATAGTATGCAATCAATATAGCTAACATTAAAACAATTATAGTTCATACGAACTTACCTCGATAACTAGGGTTTTTGATGCTCATTCTCCCTTTTATAGCGTTTGTTTACTCTTTTCCCTTTTATTGCACTCATTTTTCATGCTAGTTGTCATAGCAATCTGCATTTTATATGTTATTTTATCTTTCTATCACTCAAAATTCATTATCTAGAGTAGTTATCGTCTTTTCATGTGAAATTCTTACTCATTACATGATTTCCATGCCCCATTTGACTAGTTTAAAGTAATTATTCATGGTTAGAATAACAAACATACTCATGCATTTTGTGTTGACATGTTTCATCTGTCAAGTATGATTGCATTCCATGGAATTCTCTGCCATTCTTATGCCATAAAATTGATTGCTTTGGTTAAGTTGTTAGTCTTAGTAGTTGTGGCTGAAATTATGATTTTTATTTTATTCTAATTTTTGTCTTCATTTTACTTTGACCATTCCTCAAGATGAATTAATGATTTTGATTGCAAACACAATGTCGTCTTCACGAGGGAAGAAAACCGCCGTCCCCGTTTCAAAGAGAAGGAAGGGGGCGTCATCTTCTTCGGGTCCTACCATGGAAATTCGCCACCCTTTTTTGCAATTCCCCATTGGGCCCCAAGAAGAACTTTACCAAATACTCTGAGCTTGACCTTTAATTGCAGGCCATTACATCGACTAGGCTGTAGTAGAACAAGTTCAGTTGGCTGATGCGATTCGGGCCCTCCTAACCACCGACCCTTGAGAGCTTTTCTTTGGAATCATCGAGCTGACGTATCTCGATCTTACGATGGAACTATGCTCAATGTTTCATCTTTAGACCGTAATGACAAATTACGATGATCTCAGCACAGTCCAGTTCCGTCTCGATGATTTAGTCCGCCAGTTGAGTGTACCAGAGTTCGGTATAGCTTTGGGCCTATACACAGAGAAGTTCATGGATAAGAACGACCTCGACACTCTCCATCGCCACATCCACTACTCTCCCTCGAAGTGCAAGTACGATTGAGTCCTCGGTTCAGACAACTACGACCCGAGCCATTCCAAGGCATCAGCTCTCTCTCCCTTCTTGAGGTACATACATGCCATCTTGGCACACACCTTGACAGGGCGGAGAGAGAGCACCAGCATTGTCACCACCAACGACGTCTACTACTTATGGTGTATGTAGCACGGGCACGTCTTCGACCTCACCTACTTTATCGCCCTTGCCATTCGCCACCAGATAGAGTGGCATCGGAGGGGGGTCATCTCCATTGGCCCCAACGTGACTCGACTGGCACGACACTTCGGGATCCTCAACACCGTAGCCCAAGAATCATCCTTGACCCTCATTGGCCAGATGTCTTCACAAGGCATCTCGAGCATGCTAAGCATGAGGATGATCGAAAAGCGCCGAGGAACTTACCCTTCTCAATATCGTCTCGCCCAATCTACCCAGGAGGAGGCCTCTGAGGACATTACTGATGATGTCCCTCCATAGCACGAGGACCCACCATCTCAGCCACCACGCCCCTCTCGTCCAGTTCATGCGGCGGCTTCCTACGCTGACATCTCTGGGCGCCTTACACGATTTGAGCAACAATGTTTTCAACGATTTGATCACATTGATGCGACTCTACATCAGATTTGTCAACATTTTCATATCTCATCGCCACCCCCACCTCGCGAACCATCTAGCGATGAAGATGATTAAAAACTTTCATTAATTATTTTATTTTATGTTTTTACTTTTATTTTATCTTCAGACTCCTTTTTATTTTTCCTCACGCCTATTTTTATTAGATTTTAGAATTTTATTTTATAATTTTCAATTTCGGTTATTCCATTAAGAGTAATTATTCTTATTTATATCTCCTAAAAAGTTCCTGATTCTATCACAGCTATATAGTGCTTCTAAGCTCATCATCTCATATGAACTAAAAAACTCCACCGAGAAAGGTTCTCCACGATTGCCATGTCCTGCTCGACCACGACTGTAGCTACCACTAGATATAATATTCTTTTGGTGCAAGACTTATGGTCTAATGAACCTCTACCACCACCGGAGTATCCTCCTCCACTCTTACTCCATTTATTCTCCGAAAAGTCTAGTTCAAGGAATTCATTCATCATTCAGGAAGTTTCACTTCTCTCCTTATCTTATGATTATAAATTTATCTTTTTCAATATATCTATCTTTGTACATTGAGGGCAATGTACATCTTAAGTGTGGAGGGGTCTTTTATATCACCATTAGAACATGTCTTATTCTCACGTGAATTACTCATATCACTATTAGAATGAATTTTAATTAACTCATGATTTTTATTGATATGTCTTGAATTAAAACATAGGCATTTGTGCATTGATTGCTTAAACTTTGAGACATTAGAGAATCAAGCATGATAAGTTGATTTTTGAAGAATTAAAAGCTGCTAGGTTGTTTCTCTAAGTCTAGGTATTATCTTGAGTTGGAATTCACAAGTTTCAACATTGAAAAGCCATAATTTTTGTGAGATTTTGAGCCTTCAAGAGCATCTATTATTTCTTCCATGCTCACTTTAATTATGAGTGCACCAATATAGAAATGTTATTCTAGAACTTTCTTGATTATGCATGTCAAGACCAGACCATTTGATTTGATATGTCAAAATAATAAAGGCACTTAGGTTTAACCCACTCACTCCATAAAAGCTTACCTTCACAATTAGCCCTTAGTGAACCCCCTTGAGCCTAACAACTCATTCATTGATTTACCCTCAATATTAACCCATAACTCATTATTGTTGAAATCCCTTAAATTAATTTGATCCATTTTTGTCGAGATTTGAGTTGGAATAATTGTTTAGCTATGTTATGTTTTATTTTGTATTTAACTTGTTCTTAAAAAAATGTATACATATAGGTAGTAGTGATCTTTTGAGCTAAAGTAGTTAAATTCCATATTCCGAGAAAAAGCACTGTTGTATGCAATTGATGACTAGTAATTTTTCTAGTTAGGAAATTTTTCAATTCAATCTCAATTCTAACCCTTCCTTTTAGCTTGTGACCACACCCTTTAACAAAATCCACGTTACAACCCTCTAAAGACATTTTGATTGATATTTCATCTCAATTTATAGTGGAGGAGATTTGATTTTCATGCAAGCCTATGGTAATGACTTTTCATTATTGACTATTGAGTGCTTCATTTATTGTCCTTAAACACCTCGAGTGATTTGAGTGAATCTTTAGTGAGGATCTGAAACTCTGTGATATTTTGAATAAAAGGTAATTACTTTGATGAGGGGAGACACCTATGTTTTCATGATAAAATGTTCAACTTGGAATGTTTGAAACTTTGATGTTCTTTTAGTCAAATTTTCAATGTTTGATTACCTATGGATTATTTTGAGGTATTATCGATAGAAATTATAAGTTGAGAAGAATTTATTTTAATTGTGAGATGAGGATTTTGCTTGAGGACAAGCAAATGCTTAAGTGTAGGGGTATTTGATAAACTGTCGTTTATACATATTTTTACCCCATGCTTAGCACATTTTATGGATGATTTTTTCCTTAGAATTGGTGAATTTGATGCTCCTAATGCCTTAATTTCATGTTTTATACTTAGGTGAGCATATGAGAGCTAAAGGAACGAGAAATAGGCCAAAAACGGAGAAAATAGGCCAACGTACGAGATCAACATGGCCTGGACTTCCGTACACGGGCAGACCACGTGGCCGTGTCAATTTGGCAGAATCGAAGCACGACTCACACAGGTAGATCACACGGTCGTGCCATTCTAACAGGCTCGAACACGGTCTGAAGTAATCGCACACGGGCGTGTCACACGGGCGTGTCCCTGTCGAACCCAAGTTGAGTCCAATTTGGAAAAGGCTTATTTTGAGGGCTCTTAGTCATTCCAAAGCCTATAAATACACCCTAGAAGAGGAGAACAGGAGACACACAGAGAAGGAAGCAAGGAATTACTCACGGAAAGCTGATTGATCCATCTCAAAAGCTGGATTCACCATCAAGACTGAAGATCTCCCTTCAATTCCCCTTTAGGAGTTTTTGGTTTTTATTTATGTTTTGTATTCATTATTCTTCTGAGATGTTTTCCTTTTTAGTTATGAACTAAAGCCCCTAAATACCTAAGGGGGATGAAACCTAAGACAAAACTTGTTATTATTTTCTGAATTGTATGATAAATATTTGACTTGTTCTTAATTATGTGTTCTTAATTCTTGTTTTGATATTCCAGGATATTGATTCAAGTTACACTCTTATTAAGAGGAGGAATAGACCCTGTCTAAGAGTACAATTGTCATAATTAAGCGGAGTTGATTGCGCGCCTAGAGATAGGGTGACAAGATTTTGCCGGATTAAGGTGAAACCTAATAAGGGGATCCATAGATCAAGTTAATGGAACCCTAGGAAGTTAATTAGAAAAAGATTTCAATTATTCAACCTAAGGTTAGACGTTGTTAGTCTCGAGAGAGATAATAATATAACTTAGGGATTCCTACGGATCAAGTCAAATGAATAAATTATCCGATTCGGAGTCAGAATAACAAGTAAGGTCTAGGTGGATTCTTCCTTAGGTATTGTCTTAATTCAATCGTTTTCCAAAAGTAATCCCCCAATTCTATTTTCTGTAAATTCTTAGTTTAGTTAATTAGTTAGTTAAAACAAACCCCCTTATTCTTAGGCTAGATAATAAAAAGACAATCATTACTAGTACTTTTAGTTCCATTGGGTTCGACAATCAAGTCTTGCTAAAACTATACTACTGTTCGATAGGTACACTTGCCTACATCGTGATAATAGTTAGTTTCAAGAACGATTAATTATAAATATTTAAAACCTGTCACAAAATAACACGATCATAAATTAATCATGATTCGACACTTATATATATATATATATATATATAAGTATATGATGTGTTGGTTTGATATATATATTTATAGGTGCTTATCCAAACATGTAATCATTGAATTGGTATTGAATATGGCCTTTGTTATTTTGCAAGATAAGTGATATTAATATGTTTAGATTCGGTTTTGGTATTTTAAAGTATTAAACAAGTGTTTGCAATGTTATATGTATATATATACATATTTGTGATGTGTTTGGTGTGAAATGCAAATTACGGTTAATATATGGATTTGATTCTATGTGAGATTACATGCACGTAATGTGATTGAGTAAAGTTGAAAGTGGACATTAAAATAAACATAAGTGATAAGAATGATTACATTCGGCTAAAGCTTTGTAAAATGACCAAATGAATAGTAATTTAAGTTATAAGGAATCATAATTATTTTTTATGCAAAATAGGTGAATGTGAATGGTTATATGTACTTTGATGGTTAGACCATTCGGTGTTCTTTTAATATATGTCTAAATTGATACAGGACCTTTTAGTCTTGCGTAATCTACTTAGATGAACTTATAAGTAGACTTGTTTATGATTTAGCTATTTGAAACCATATATATAGAGTAACGTACTTATGCCATGAATGATTTGGTTAAATTTATTATATCCTTATTGTGTCGAATAGAGTTTTGCTAAAAATGATATGTACTTAAATATGTTTACTTTATATAATTCATGTTTGTAATAATTGATTGAATTATTTAATATCTTTGATATCTGCATATGCAATGTGGAAAAATGATATATTTGACACTATTTGCTTATGAATTATATAACTGGATATATGTTTGAAAAATGTTATGATATGATTTGTAAAGAATTTGAATTAGTTATATATGTTAATATTTGATCGTTTTAAGAGTTTGAGCAAGTGTACGCATACGATTGTTCAGAATTTGTGTCTTGTCTGGTAGTACCTCGTAACCCTATTTCGGCAACAGATACGGGTTAGGGGTGTTACATTTGATTGGTATCAGAGCTACGATTTAGTCAGTTCTAGGACTAACATAGCGCGTGTGAGTCTAGCTATACATGCCATAATTATAAAATGTGATAGTTTGATGATTCTTAACAATTAAAAATGTGTTTTATTATGGTAAATGGATCACGATCGAGTCATTACGGATGACGTAAAAAGTAATACGCCCGCTCCTACTCTGGGGCAGTGCAGGTTGATTCTAGGCCAATTTCAAGTAGTATAGAGGGAGAGGCTAAGCAAGCCTTCTTCCAGCTAATGAATGAGTGGTTCATAGAGTTCGTTCGGACGAATCTGCCTACTCAACAACCTTCACCCCCTTAAGTTCCTATAACTTCCCAAGTTATATGAAAAGAAAAGAAAAGAAAAGCTGATTTTGAAGCCAGAGATTCCCATAAGAGATCATCGGGCAATTCATTTCAGTTAGTATAAAGGAAATTCAGGGATGATTTTAGCTGATCAAAGAATACTGTGGGTTTTTCTAGACGTGATCGAGACAGACCACATGAGAGTTCACGAGCCATTTCGATTGCTAGTGTTGGTAATGTCTGGCCGAATCGACCTGAGTGCAAGCATTGTGGTAAACAACATCCTGGAAACTATATATTGCTTGATCGATCCTGTTTTAAATGTGGGTCGGTGGATCATTTCATTCATGAGTGCCCTATGTTAGCCGAGCAAAATATCATACAGAGTGCGAGACTGAGTAACATGTCAGCTCGAGGTAGACCACCCATAAATACGGGTAATGTGAGTAGAAGTCAGAGAGGAACTAAAGACACAATAGTTCTATCTAAGGCTTGTGCACCAGCTAGAGCTTATGTTATTCGTGCTCGCAAGGAGGCTTCGACCCCAAATGTTATTACTTGTATATTCACTCTCTATGATACTAGTGTAATTGCATTGACTGATCTTGGTTTGACTCATTCTTATGTATGTGAGACCTTAGTATCCAGTAAGAATTTGCCTGTAGAGTCTGCTGAGTTTATGATTAGAATATCGACCCCTTAGGCCAGTGTGTTCTGGTTGACAAAATGTGTAAGAATTTTCCGTTGATGGTTTGAGATTCATGTTTTTCGGCTGATTTGATGTTGTTACCATCCGAAGAGTACGATATAATTCTGAGTATGGATTGGTTGATTTTGCATGATGCTATTGTAAACTGCAAACGAAAGACTAAATGATGATGTTAGCTCAGAAATATATGAGAAAGAGTTGTGAAGCTTACTTTGCTTATGTGTTTGATTCTAAATTGACTGAAAAGAAAACCAAATCAGTACCAGTTGTGTGTGAGTATCCGGATGTGTCACCTGAAGAATTACCGAGTTTGCCACCAATCCGAGAGGTAGAGTTTGGTATTGAGTTAGTGCCTGGGATAAATCCGATATCAATAGTTCCGTATAGAATGGCATCGATTGAATTAAAAGAATTGAAAGCTCTGTTGACTAAAGCTCCAGTGCTAGTTTAGCTAGAATCGGGTAAAGAATTTCTTATCTCTAGTGATGCATCTTTGAATGGTTAGGGCTGTAACACCTCTAACCCGTATCCATTGCCGGAATAAGGTTACGAGGTATTTCCAACCATATCACATCATTCACATACGAATTTCATACATGTTCTCATATATCATCATATCTCATTCATTCATAAAAACATTGTCTCTTTTATAGGTCTACGAGACCTTAAAACATGCTTAAAAAAAGTTTGGGACCAAACTGATAACATTTACAAATTTTAAGAAACTTAGAAAATTTTCAAACATTTAAGGTTCACACGCCCGTGTGAACAGGCCGTGTGCCTCACATGGTAGTAGACATGCATGTGTGTCTAGGCCGTGGCAAAATAGGGCATACAAGACACGCCCGTGTGCCAGGCTGTGTGAAAATTAGAGAGGTTACTGACTTAGCCACATAGGTGACTACACGCTCGTGTGTCTAGCCCGTGCTCGAAACTGACTTGTATAACTAAGTTACAGCAAACACACGATCGAGACACACGCCCGTGTGCTCAACCGCGTGGGGTGGAATTAGGCTTGGTTTAAGCCACATTTCCCACCTATCTCAAGCACACCAAAACCACAACATTTTTGCAACATGTGCATACATTTATAGGCGACCAAATCATGCCATTTCATACACATAATTATACCAAATCCATTTCATTCAAATTCCATAATCATTTCAAGTCAAATATCTATTCAAAACTTATATCATCTACATTCATTTATAAGCATATATCATCACTATTATCAACTAATTCATGCTTCCTAAACACATCCCAAATCATCATTTTCACATCATTCCACAACAACCAAATCACAAGGTAACCATTACCACAAATATCACTTAACAAACTCATAGATCAAACCAACTTAGATGGCAAAAAACACATCAACATTACAACATTCATAAGCCAAAACTCATGGCTAATTACATCAAACACTTAGGCATCAATTGCCAACATTACTTATACATTTCATAAACCAACTAGCCTATACATGCCATATAAATAATTTCATAAAGCTTTTAAGTACCGAAACGATAGTTGGATAGTGTGATACGATCTTCGATGACTCCCAACCTGAGTGAGCCTCTGAAACACTATAAATATAGAAAAGAAAGCAAAGTAAGCTATAAACCTTAGTAAGATCGTATGGCTAATAAACTCGTAATATCAAATAACCATAATTTAAGCAGTTACTCAAAGTATAATTTAGCTCGTATAATTTCATCATAATATCACATACTTATTCCCATCATCAACCATAAATTTCACTAATCTATTAAATTCCATGTTGTTATGATCTAAGTACATGTTCTCAATTCAATTACCATTTCATATGCATAAGCAACTAGACATATATTACATTCAATTCAACAGCTATCACCTTTATATAGCTAAATAAACCATAGGAAACCTCATAAATTTCCACCTCCTCATCATATGAATTTCACACATGTCATTTACTTGTTAATTTCTATATGAGTACCTGAACTGATTCACATCATCGCTTATATTTCTTTGTACATCATCTTTACTCATTGAATCATCTACACATCGATGAAAACACATCATCTCAATTCAATATTAATAAATATGATGAGTTCATAAACCTTTCACATTTCATTTACAAACTTAAATATAAATTTCACAAGTTTCTTTGATTCAATGCTCATATAACCCATGTACATACCTGTACCTTCCCATATATAACTCTTACTTTATCACATCTTTGGCATATCCGTTATCCATTTGTAATATTTTTGGATACCCAGAAACTCGCACACTTAGTGCCAAATAAATAGCCAAAGCTATATCAATCTCGCACACTAAGTGCTAATATGTATATATAGCCGGAGCTATCTCAATCACGCACACTAAGTGCCAATATATGTATATAACTGAAGTTATCTGGTCTCGCACACTTAGTGCCAATATATTTAGCTGAAGCTATCTTAGTTTCGCACACTTAGTGCCAATATATAACCAAATCATCGTCAAACATTTCTATAATCTTGTATGCACATTTTAGACAATATTAAAGCATTTAAAACATCATTATATCAATGCTTATTACATACGAACTTACCTCGATCGTCAGAATGACGAAATGGATCGACTAGTTTGAATCTTTACTTTTCCTTCGATCTAGACCCGCACGAGGCTTAACTTGATCTAAATAATCAAATTCAATCCATTTATTATACATTCTAGACAATTCGGCCCAAAATACACAATTTTGCAAAATTACACTTTTGCCCCTATTATTTTACATTTTTACAATTTAGTCCTTATCACATAAAATCACAAATTCATGCAATTTCATCCTACCCATGCTTAGATGAATTCTTCTTATTGTCTTAGCAGCCCACATTTTCTATATAATCACACTTTTAACACATAATTTCAATATTTCACAATTTAATCCCTATTTTGCATTTTTACTCAAAATCACTTCATAAAACTTGTTAATCTAACTTCAAACTTTAATAATCTATCATAAAAAATCTAAAAAACCAAGAATTCAACAATGGCATCATTCAAAATCTATAACAGTTTCGAAAACAGAGATACAGGGTAGCTAGATTAAGCTGCAACGAGTTCAAAAACGTAGAAATCATTAACGAATCAAAATCACTTACTAATTGCTAGATGAGATTACCAAAACTTTGAAGCTTTAAAAATGGCTTTCTAAGCCCTAACATTCGGGGAGATAATAACGGATGATGACAAAAATTTTGTTTTATTTATTTTAACCTTTAATAACCAATTTACCAAATTAACCTTAAAACTAAATCATAATTTCAATAATACCAAACCATGATATTCCACTATCAACATTTATGGGCTATTTACCATACAAGTGCTCACAATTTCTTTCTATAGCCATTTAGTGCATTTAACTTATAGAACTCAAGTCTTGCACCTTATGTAATTTAGTCATTTTTACCGAATTAACCACTCAAATGGTAAAATTTTTTTACGAAATTTTCACACGAACATTCTATCATACTGTAAACCTTAATAAAATAATAAAATAAATATTTTGACTTCGGATTGTGGTCCCAAAACCACTGTTTTGATTAACCATAAAAATAGGTTGTTACATGGGCTGTGTTTTGATGTAGGAAAGCAAAGTCATAGCTTATGCCTCGAGACATTTAAAATCGCACGAGAAGAACTATTCGACACACGATCTAGAATTGACAACTATCGTGTATGCATTGAAAATATGGCGTCACTACCTATTCGGTGAGAAATGTCACGTTTATTCTGATCACAAAAGCTTGAAATATTTGATGACTCAGAAAGATCTAAATCTGAGACAACGATGATGGTTAGAGTTGCTAAAAGATTACGAGCTTGTGATTGACTACCATCTGGGAAAGGCTAATGTTGTTGTGGATGTTTTAAGTCAAAAATCTCTATTTGTTCTGCGTGCAATGAATGCACATATAGCTATGTCTGATAATAGTTCGATAATAGCTGAGTTAAAACTAAGACCTTCATTTATTCAACAGATTTGAGAGGCTCAGAAAGTCGATAATAATTTGTTAGCAAAGCAGGCTCAATGTGATTTGAATGCTGATTCAAAATTCCAATTTGATACTAAGATTTGTATGAGATTCAAAAATCAAATATGTGTTCCGAGAAATTCAGACTTGATTTAGATGATTTTGAATGAAACTCATAGCAATTGATTATCTGTTCACCCGGGTAGTATGAAAATGTATAATGCTCTGAAACAACATTATTGGTGGTCTGGGGTGAAAAGAGAT
Source organism: Gossypium longicalyx (assembly GCA_025698465.1). NCBI lineage: Eukaryota > Viridiplantae > Streptophyta > Magnoliopsida > Malvales > Malvaceae > Gossypium > Gossypium longicalyx. The sequence goes on from CM047004.1 coordinate 9,612,875, forward strand.
ATTTTTTACTTCAATTCGAAATGGTTGATCTGTCAGCAAGATAAACTTGAACATCAGGTGCCATCCGGTTTGTTATAGTCTATTATGATTCCCGAGTAGAAATGGGATAGTGTGACAATGGATTTTGTATCAGGCTTACCTTTGTCACCGAGTTGGAAAGATACTATAAGAGAACATTATCCAAACCTATTCATTGGTAAGATTTTCGGGGACGAAAATCCCTAAGGGGGGAGAGTTGTAACAGCCCGATTTAGACATTATTCGGAATGGTGGTTTCAAGACCACAAATCCGAGTCAAAAAAATTTAAAAATTATTTTATATGTTTATTATGTGTGAATTTATATCCGTGAAATTTTCGTGTTTTAATTTTGCCGTTTGAGTGCTCGATTTTGTAGCAGCTGAAATCTGCCCGGGCCTTAAAACCAAAAAAGAAAAAAATAAAAAATGAATGTTTATTTATTTTAAACAGTCTATTTACAAGTCCAGATTACATTTAGCCCAATTACAGTTTATTGACCCAAATAAAACTACCCAATGCCCAATTACACCCAAGCCCATATGCTACCCAAAATACAAAGGGCCCAAGTGGCTCAAACTGTTAACGGAAGTCAGAAGGCCTAGGGTTTTTGAAACCCTAGGCGTCGCAAGCACCCCGACATCAGGCCTGAACTCGCGCCGCAATTGGAGCGCCAATCTCACCACCGGTACCCCATCGTCGCCTCAATCAGCGCGCCAGTAAATCGTCATCGCCGGATCCGTCGCTAGTACCCGCAAAAAAGGAAGAGAACCACAGCAAAAAAGGGAAACAAATATGGAAAAGAAATCAAAGATTTCTTTCTAAATGTAATGATACACAGAAGGCTATAAAAGCCTCTTTACTAATCTGTAAATAGGGACCCTTTTTTAGACAAAAAAAAATAGATACACAGATATATTCAAAGAGATACGAGCAGTTTTTTTTAAAGGTGATTTAATTTTATACTTTTTTCTTTATTGTTCAACATATATATGAATCGTTTTTGCAAAAAACTATGGATGTTTAAGAGGGAGAAGGAATTACCTACGATTCGCCAAGAAAAACGAAGGCTTTTAGCCTTCCAACCGCCGTATATGGCGGCGCGTGTCGCGCTGCAGCACCAAAGGGTCAAGGCCGAGTCGGAGGGCTCCTTTTTTCTCCTCTTTCAGAGGATTTCAAAGTTTTTTTTTAAAAAAAACTGATTGAAAATGAATTGTGGGCTAATTTTTGGCACATATAGCATTACAAAAACAGCGTTGTTTTTCTTAATTCAATAAGCTTCAAAACGGCGTCATTCCAAAGTTAGGATCCGTGCGTTGACCCGAGATCCGGGCAGGATCCGCGCATTTTTGCTTAGAGGGCTAATTGCCCAATTGATCCTCTCGCATTTTTATGTTTTAAAATTCATTTTATTTTTATTTTTATTTGGCCCTAAACTTTTGCATTTATTGTAATTTGGTCCCAATAGCCATTATAAGACCTATTCCGAGAACGACGTCGTTTTTGGGAATTAGGGATGATTTCCCAATGAGTCCCTCATTTCTAATGTGCCTTTCAATTAAATCCAAATTTTCATTTATTTGTAATTAGCCTTAGTTTTTTTTTAAAATTTTCGATTTTAGTCCTTTTGATATATATATTTAATTTATTTTCAAATACTATATGTATTATTTATTTTTTTATAAACATTAGTTATATATAAATAATATATATTATTTTTATATTATATTATTATATACGTTTCTTATAAATTTTTATTATATATACATTTTACTTTATATATTATTTATTTTACTATATTTATATATAAAAATTATTATATATATTTTTATCTAAGTATTATTATATTCTATTAGACATTTTATCATATATTATGTTATTTTAATATATGTTTTTATTCAAGATATATTATTATTATTATATATTATATATTATATTGTATTATTTATTTATTATTATGTACACCTTTTTTTAAAAATATTATTAAATAATATATATATCATTATTAAATATTTAGTATTTAATATTCTAAAATTTATTATAAAATTTTGTTCTTATTCTACATATTATTTTTATAAATATATTAAGCTATTATGTTATATAGTTTATTTTAAAAAAAAAGAATTATCCTTTATTTATATATTGTTTTTAATTTTTTTATTTATTTATATTTAATTTACTCTTTTTCTCTAACTTTAGTTATATATTCCTATTGTATTTATTTTTGTATCATTCTGCATTTGTTTAGTACTATTTAATGTGTTAATTGTGTCTGATGAATTACTTGTTATTCTTATTTTATTTATTATTTTATATATTTGCATGGAAATTCATGTTGTTATTTTAAGTTATATTCGCATGAAATATTATTGTATATATTATGTAATTTGTATTGTGCTATTCATTATTCTTTATGATGTATTTTGCATGGAATGATAATGTGTGTATATTTACGTTGTTTAAAATTATATATGCATGAAAAGTTAATGTACACTGTGTGATTTACGTCATTATTTATCATTTTCCACACTATATTACATGAAATGTTAAAGTATGTATTAGGTAACTTAGGTTACTTAATATTGATCTTCTATAATATGCTTTTTAAGAATTTTAATCTCATTAAATCTAAAAGAATTTTAAAAAAGAAAGGTAATGTTTTGGTATTTAGGAATTCGGGAGATAGTGCCCTAACATGCTGGGTTGCGATTTCCCGTCTGTCTAAATGTCTAAAGTATCCTTCTAAATAGATTTTGTAAATTACGAGATAATTTTAGTTGCAAAAGTTTAAGAATGTCGTGTCCAATCATGCTGGATGCGATGTTTGTACTCTTTTGGAACGAAAGAATCTCGATTTTCAGCTAAAATTATTCCAGTTTCTTTTAAACAATGATCCTTTTGTTAAATTCTTTCAAACTTTCGACATTAAGACAAAAAGACTATTCAATTTGGTACCAATTTTGGGCGTTGCGAGGGTGCTAACCCTTCCTCGTACGTAAGCGACTCCCGAACCCGTTTTCTCACAATATCGTAGACCAAAATGTTTTATAAGGTGATCCAATCACACTTAAAAAGGTTGGTGGCGACTCCCGTTTTTCAAAATGATCTCCCCTTTTAAAAAGAGGTTTTGACAGCTTGGCGACTCCATTGGGGACCTATAAGAGAGTCAAGCCAAGAAATTGATTTCGTGTCTTAATGTCAAAAGTTTGGGAAATTTTAAAATATTGATTAGTTTACATGTGTTTGCTGCATATGTTGTTACTTTGATTTCGCACATTACATTTGCATGACCGCTGTGGTCGCACCTTTAAGTGGGAGTGAGAAGCTACGCTTTCGTGGGGTTTTCACCTTCGTATGAGCTAGTGGATTGCTTCCGGGATACTGTACCTATGTCTTCGTGAGATTTTCATCTCCGCATGGCCATAGGGAAATGTGTCCCCCTGAACTGAACTTGGTCTATATGAGCCTATAATGGGTGAGGACCGAGGAATCTGCTGCTTCAGGTACCCTCGCTTTAGAACTGAAACTCATATTGTGAACGTTAAGCGCTTACCCTAGGGATTATGGTGATAGCTTTTAGTAAACTACCCTTATAAGTGTTTTTTTATTATACTTTTATACGATACTAATCTATTTCGTTTTGCTATCATTGCATGTCATTCAACATTCAAAGGTATTGATTCATGGTTCGATTTCTGGGTTAGAAAGTTTTGTAATGGGGAACGAATATCTTGATAAAGTGGAGGACAATGCCTCTGTCTGTACCTGGTCAGAGAAAACCCAGTTAGAGAAAGGAGATAGTGTCACTGAAGGGCATACATCAGAGTTATGGGACTTCACCCGTATTAATTCGACGCAGAATGAGTTTCAGGAGTTGAGAGATATTTGGGCCCAATGGGATGATGAGGCTAAGCAGCTTTTCTATCAGAATTATGGAGATCTTCCGTATTTGCTAAACGTCAAAGTGGATAGGCACTTATTTCAAGCTATGGTACAGTTCTGGAACCCCACTTATAGTTGCTTTACATTTGGTGATGTTGATCTTGTACCTTCTTTAGAGGAGTATATGACTTTACTGCGTTGCCCGAGGATTCAGGATCACAAGACTTATGTTAGGCCTGCTAGCCTTCCAACTTTTGCGAAGAAGCTGGTGATGATTACTGGGATGAGTGAGCAGTGGGTTGTAGCTCGTGTCCAGCAAAAGGGTGATAGTAAGTGCGTTTCATAGTTCGTTTTGAGGGATTTGATATCGACACATCTAGACGTAAAGAAAAAGGTCGACGTCCTAGCTTTGAGTATTTATGGCATATTGATTTTCCCAAAGGCGTTGGGGCACATAGATGAGGCAGTAGCGGATTTGTTCGATCGCGGTTGTAAGCAGAATACACCGGTACCAGCAATCCTAGCTGAGACATTTAGATCTTTGAGTGCATGTCGGAGGTCCGGCGAGGGTATATTTATTGGATGTGCACAATTGTTGCTAGTTTGGTTCCATAGCCACTTCTAGAAGCTTGATAAGGTTCCTTGCTGAGTATTCTATGAGGGTTATTCTCCCTTAAAGGAAGCAGTAGACATGCTTAGGAGAGATGACATTTCAGAGGAGAGGTGGATAGACATTCTTCAGAATCTTCGAGAGGAAGATGTTATGTGGAAGACTCCTTGGTTCGTCCCTAGTAGAGTCCTTTATCGCTGTGGTAGTTTTGATTGGGTCCCTTTTCCAGGAATTTGGGGAGTTGTTGGATATGCACCATTGCTTGTTCTAAGGCAATATCGAGCGAGGCAGTTCATACTGGCTACACAGGGTTTAGCTTAGAGTGATTTCTCTTATAAAGGAGATCACTATAAGAAGAGGATGCGAGAGATTTTTGAGGCTTGGAAGAAGCCTTTCTGTATGAAGATCTTGACCGAAGGCTCGACGTCAACCCTTGAGTATAAAGGGTGGTTTAGTAGGAGAGTCAATGATAACATTCCTTGACCAAGTTTGGAGGCTGCTCGATCAATGGAGGAGAAGTTACGAGTAATTCCATCAGAGTTAGAGGTCATAAAACAAGAGTTTGAAAGGAAGAGTTTGGAGCTTGGAAGAAAGATAGAGAGGCTTGAGGAGTAAAAGATGTACCTAAGCTTAGACGTCGACGTTTAGAAAATCGAGGTCGAAAAAGTAAGGAAAGAAAAGAGGAAGATTGAGGAAGACCGAGATGACTTGAAGACGCAGTATAAGAGGACACAGCTATCATTGAAGAGAGTTGGATTGGGGAAGTCTTCGAACCAGTGGCAACAAGAGGTTCAAGAAGAAAAAGCCAAGGCCGAGTATTGGGAGAAGAAGTTCCAAGAGATGCAGTCGCGTAATCAGGCCCTAGAGAAAGAAAGTCATTGATTAAAAACTAAGGTGGCTGAGCTTGGATGATCTCTTCATCATCACCGAAGTCGTAACTCTGCGATCGAGTTAAAGGCAAGCTTGGATAAGATCGAGGAAATTAAGCACAATATCGGAGGGTTGGAAGTAGCAATACAGGACTGTGGATTGAACAGCTCGAGGCAAGAGAAGAACAGTGGAAGGGAGAACTTCACTATCTTCAGGATCAAATGGGAGATAGGGATTATCTCATGGGAGAAGCTATAGTCCAGATTCGAGAAGTTGCTGATCATTTACAAGACCTAGCGGCACAGGCTAATGTATTGAGTATAAAATATGAGTTAGTGTCAGATAGAGGTCTAGAGTTAGCTTTATTGTTGGATAGGGTTAAAATCTTGGGCCTGAGGGCAAAGACGTATTTGTAGTCCGTTTTGTGTAAAGATTTTTGTTTCTTAAATAACGTTTTCTAAAAAGAAACTGAATCAGAATCAATATCTTTTAGCATTCATGCATTTGCATCTCATCACATCATATGCATTCAAGTTTATAGAAAGACCCTAATTAGTTAAAATTATTAGGGAGAAAGAGAGAGTGAGAGAAAGAAAATCTGGAAGCAACACATCACTACGGAACTCATGCAAAAACTAAGAACATGGACAAAAGATTTGAGCAGCTACAGAAGGACATGAAGGATCAATTGCAAGAGCAATTGGCAAAAATGCAAAACAACATGAGGGAGCAAATGTTAGAGGCTCAAAGGAACATGATGGCTGAGATGGCTCAACTACTGAGGGCCACTGATAAGGGAAAGGCTCCTATGGCAATTACTGGCGAGGATGGCGAGGATCATCCTCCAGGTTTCACCCCACCCCAGATGCCTACACAAATCGAGGTACTTCCTAGGAAGCCATCTGTCACTATAAGGCCTAACAAGGGTGGCCGATGTAGGGATCCCCATAAATTTCCCAACTGGCTCAGGATTCAACTTGGGTGACAATCCTGCAAATCTTGTCATTCTTGACTTAGATATGGCTAAAAAAGAGGATTTAAGAAATGAGGCTGCAAGACAGTTGGAAGAACGCTACAAATGGTTGGAGGAAAAATTCAAAGCTTTAGAGAATGTTGATGGGCATCATAGAGTTGATGCCAAAGATCTAAGCTTGGTCTCAAACTTGGTGCTTCCTCACAAATTCAGGATGCCAGAATTTGAAAAGTACAACGGGACTACTTGCCCAGAAGCCCACATTACAATGTTTTGTAAGAGGATGATTGGGTATGTGAATAATTATCAACTGTTGATCCACTATTTCCAGGACAATTTAATTAGAGCAGCAGCCAAATGGTATAATCAACTGAGCCAGGCCAAAATAAGTTCATGGAGGGATCTTGCACAAGCCTTCATGCAAAGAAGACAATCATGTGGATCGATATGACTCGGATAGGATCACGCAAAGAAAACATGGAGAAAAAGCCTAATGAAAATTTTAGGCAATATGCACAAAGATGGAGAGAGGTGGCAATGCAAGTTCAACCACCGTTATTGGAGAAGGAAACTACCATGTTGTTCATCAACACTCTAAAGGCTCCATTCATCACTCACATGATTGGGAGCACCACTAAAAGCTTTACGGATATAGTCATGGCGGGAGAGATGATCGAGAATTCCATAAGGGGTGGCAAAATCAAGGGGGAAGCGACCAAAAGATCGGCCCCAAGGAGAAAGGATAGTGAAGTAAATAACACAAGCACCTTCAACACGAAGGCAATCACAGTTGGTCAACCTAAAATAGCTGTGGTTGAGCAACAGAGTTCTCAAAGGCAGGAGTCGGGTACAAGGCCGAATTCTGAAAGGATGCAGTTCACACCTATCTCCGTGACATATCGTGAGCTTTATCAAAGCTTATACAATGCACATGCTATTATTCCTTTTCACTTGAAACCACTGTAGCCCCTATATCCCAAATGGTATGATGCAAACGCCAGATGCGAATATTATGTTGGAATACCGGGGCATTCGATCGAAAACTATACCAGTTTTAAGAAGGCCGTAGAGAAGCTTATTAAGTTGGGGGTAGTGAAGTTTGACAATACCCCTAATACTGAAAACCCGTTGCCAAATCATAGCGATCAAGGAGTGAATGCCATTGGCGAGGCCAGTGAGAGGAGAATGAAGGAAGATGTTGCTGAGGTGAGGATGCCTATGAAGGTGATTTGGGAGGAGATGATGAAGAGAGGTATGTTAACCTCTAGAAACGAGAGAAGAGAAACAAGGAACTATGGTGAGTTCCATAAGAAAGAAGGACATGAAGTTCAAGATTGTGAAGAATTCAAGGCCTTGGTGCAAGGCTTTATAAACAATAAAGAGCTACAAATTTTTGAAGGTAGCTCTTGTGAAAAACAAGTATGTGTGCTGGAGGATGAACAGAAAGGAATTAGCCGGCCAAGGATTATTATCTCCCTACTGGGGAATAAGGAAGTGGGGGCACAAACAGTGCCTAAGGTCATTATTCATAAGCCTACGCCTTTCCCTTATAAAGATAGCAAGAGGGTACCATGGAGTTATAACTGTAGTGTGACAGTGTCGGAGGAGGAGAGTATAGCCAGTACGTCTAAGGATGTACAAGCTGAGGGTTCCCATACATGGAGTGGAAAGCGGTATGATACGATAGGTGTCAGAGAGGAGCCCACAAAAACAAAGAATGTTAGTGCAGAAAAGGAGAAAGAGGTTGAAGTGCCTGTCAAGGAGCCAGTAAAGGAGGAGGAGGTTCCTTAAGCATAGCGAGTATAGCGTGGTTGAGCAGTTGCGTAGGCAGCCAGCTCATATATCAATATTGGCTCTACTTTTGAGTTCTGAGGTGCATCATAATGCATTGATGAAGGTGCTCAGCGAAACATATGTCACCCATGACATATCCGTTAACAAGCTAGACCGGTTGGTGTATAACATAAGTGCGGATAATTTCATCTACTTTAATGATGATGAAATCCCACTGGGGAGCAGGGGGTCAACCAAGGCCTTGCACATCACCACTCGATGTAAGGGGTACACTCTCCCAAGTGTGCTCGTCGATAATGGATCGGCCTTGAATGTTCTACCGTTGTCTACATTGAACAGATTACCCATTGACGGTTCTCACATGAAGACATGTCAAAATGTGGTAAGAGCCTTCGAAGGTACAGAAAGGAAGGTGATGGGAAGGATTGACATCCCTTTGGAAATTGGGCTGAGTATATACGAAGTAGACTTCTTGGTGATGGACATCAAGCCCTCCTACAATTGCTTATTAGAGAGGCCATGGATACACTCAGCGGGAGCGGTGCCCTCATCATCGCACCAGAAATTAAAGTTAGTGACGGATGGACGGTTAGTAACCATCAATGCGGAGGAGGACATTATAGCTGCAATCACTTGCAAGGCCCCTTATGTCGAGACGAACGAAGAGTCTATTGAGTGTTCCTTTCGCTCTTTAAAATTTGTGAATGCAACCTTCATTTCAGAAGGGAGTGAGCTACCGGTGCCAAAGATAACAAGAGCCACGAGGATAGCTCTACAAATGATTGTGGGAAAGGGAGCCTTACCAGGAAGAGGAACTATAAGGAGGAACTCAAATCCCAGAACTAAAAGAGAAGAGAGATCGTAGACTATAAGCAAAGGAGGAAGGAAGTTGAGAAGTGCCAAGAGGGAAGAAGGGTGTGCCTTAATGGAAGAGAAGTGGAGTGGGAGCCAATGACATTCCCTCCAATATCCCAAACCTTCATACCGGGAGGATTACTTATAGAAGAAAGTCATCAGATTAATGCTATACACGACAAAAGATCGGAGCAAGGAAACCTTGAGGGCATTCGCCCTTACGAACCGGGAAGCTCTCTGAACAATTGGACTGCGGAGGAACTTCCTGTAGTCTTTAGGAATTTTTCAGAGTAATTCTGTAACACCCCTTACCCGTATCCAAGGCCAGAACAGAGTACGAGGCATTACCAAACTTAACAATACACATAGACGAAAGCTAGGCTATAAAATTTCATTTAATTCAAAACTTTTTGAACACATGCATAACAAACAAAGCTAACTATATCATCACATCAAAATATAGGACATGGCACGATTAATTAAACTTATAAAACATAATGGATAAGGACCACATCTCATGATTATATACGATAACTCAATGCAGACTGATACTTATGGTCAAAATCATAATAAAAATACATAACACAAACCAACTTCCTATACATGCCACTCACTTGATATTTCTAATATTTAAATTAATTCTCCCAAAAATGATAATTTGATAGTGTGATTTTGCCTCCGACGATCTCCAACCCCGAGCCGACCTGCCAATACTAAAGAAATGGAGAGGATGAGTAAGCTTTACGCTTAGTAAGTTCATATGAAAATAATAAGCAATTACTATCATGCTTTTCAAGATAAAACACTATAATTGTACAGTTACACATGTTCAGGTTAAACTGTGTTATCGAGTTATAGTTACTAAATCATTTATATCTGAAGCTACAAAACTCCAAATTTAGTTTTGTTAATTTTTCTTGAAACTAGATTCATATATCTTTCTCCCATAAAATTTTCAGAATTTTTGGTTTAGTCAATTAGTACAGTTTATTAGTTAAAGTCTCCTCTGTTTCAGAGTACGACTACTATGACCTCTGTGCACTACTAACAAAATTTATCCCTGTAAAGAATTCCAACGACCATGCCATTTGTTTACCTTAAAAATACACTCAATAAGGAATCCATGATTGTAAGGTATGACTCTTAATAATATTTGTACAATTTATGGTGAATTTTTAAAGTCAGAACAGGGGATCTCAAATTCATTCAGACCCTGTTTCACAAGGATTCAAATATCACACAATATAGAATTATTTTGCTTCCTCTGTTTCTTTTATATGAAAATAGACTCATTAAGATTTATTTTCATATATCATTTACATTTTTATTCAACTTACATAATTTTTAGTGAATTTTAAAAGTCACGCAACTACTGCTGTCCAACACTGTTTTACTACTAAAATTCATTCTTACATAATTCCACTTAATCCGTTGTCTTATCAAAGTTCACCCAACTATCGAGCACATTGCTCAAAATTTTCATAAACATACACCTGCACTTATTCATCATATAATCATGTTCATATATATTTTTACTTAATCGATTTTCCCGTTGAACTCTTCGGAATAATAACTGATACTCAATTGCTTGCACATATTTTCACACTTGTAGTCAAAGCTATCTGGTACGCATAGTAGCCTGCACATAGTACTACACATGCGACCAATTATCCGGTACACGTAGTAGTCTGCACTTAGTACTACACACGTGACCTAACCATCTGATACACGTAGTAGCCTGCACTTAGTACTACACACGTGATCGAAGTTATCGGGTACGCATAGTAGCCTGCACTTAGTACTACACATGCGACCTCACAATAGATCATTCGTATCGTTTCTATTCCGAAGGTTCAACCGGGAAATTCCTCACTTTCCATCATGTTACAAATTTGTTCATAGTTTTTTTTTTTCAATTTACAACAAATAGTCAATCTATAGATAGCCACATTTCATATGATAACAAAATATAATAAAATAAAAAGAATTGATAAATTATTTACGTACAAACTTGTCGAAATCTCATCAGTACAAACTGCAAAGAATTCATACAACCTGTAATAGTAATTTAACACTCAATTCATGTAACAATAATTTTCCATTCAATTTCACATGACACAACAAGCATTACATTTTTCCATATCATACATTCCATCCATCAACTTCTCTTAAACATATTAAATCATACAATTTATGCCATATCATAGATACAATTCATGCATGGTATTGCATTATTATTAACACACGAACTTACCTCGATCCAGAAACGGCAATTTACTATTTTAGTCCATAACCTTGTATTTTCCTGATTTAAGCCCGAATCTCGATTTCCTTCATCTATAATATCACATTTAGCCTAATAATTAGTCACACTATTCATACGAGTCCAAAAACCATATTTTTAAAAATTTTCATTTTGACCCCTAAACTTTTGCGTATTTGCACTTTTGCCCCAAGGTTCGGAAATTAAACTTCATCCTATTTTCTTATGGTTTATGACATTTTGATCATTTTTTCTTCTATGGCAACATCAAATTCTCACTCTAACATGTACTTATGACTATTAGGTATTTTTACCGATTAAGCCCTTTTACTCGTTTTCACTTAAAACCGAGTAGCACAAGTTGTCTAACATAATTTAAAACCTCATATTCTATAATAAAACACCAAAATACACAAATTTCACCCATGGGTATTTTTCCAAATATGAACCCTAGCTTAAATTATTGCTAGAATAAGCTTAATCAAGTTACCGGGATTCCAAAAACGTAAAAATCATTAAAAACGAGGCTAGAACGGACTTACAATCAAGTTCGGAAGCTTAGAAACCCTAGCCATGGAGTCTCCCTTGTTATATACGTCCATGGTGAATAATATGAGCAAAATTGGCTTTTGATTTTGTATTTTAATTCATTTTACCCCTAAATGACCAAAATGCCCTTACTACTAAACTTTCCAAAAATTCCATCCATGTCCAATTTTTGTCCATAGACTTAGAAATTGGTAAAATTTCTATTTAATACCTCCTAATTAATATTTCAAAGCAATTTCATACTAGAAACTTCTAGAATGCAAGTTTTGCAACTTATTCAATTTAGTCCCTATCTTCAAATTAAGCACTTTATGCATAGAATTTCTTCACGAAATTTTCACACAATCATGAAATCATATCATAGATCTCAAAATAATTATAAAATAATTATTTCTATCTCATATTTGTGGTCACGAAACCACTATTTCGATTAGGCCCTAATTCAGGATATTACAAATTCTCAAAATATTCTTGTTACTCTAGGGCCTAGGAGTAATAGGATTACATTTGTGGAATGGGCTTACGATCATCTATTTTTTTTAATAAAACATAACTTTTATCAATTTGAACGAGTATTGTTTCATTTTTATCAATCAATATTCCGTTAAACTTTTGCAATTCTTATTCTTTCATTCATAGCTCATAAATAATCATTCTTAAATTCATTAATTCTTTGTATATTCTTTATACTTCACAGGTCCCTAGATATCAATGACATGAGCACTGATATTACAAATCGTAATTTCTCTCGCGACCAAGACATGTGTTTAGAGGAATCTCAGGATTTTGAAGATGTCCAAGATTGTGATGTGTCTCCAGATTTGTTGAGGATGGTAAAATAGGAGGAGAAACAAATCATGCCCCATGAGAAAGAGACAATAGAGAATGTAACCTTAGAAGAAGGGAAAGAGGTGAAAATCAGCATGCATATTGCCAAGGACACAAGGCAAGGACTGATTGAGTTGCTACGCGAGTTCAAGGATATCTTCGCGTGGTCCTATCAAGATATGCCAGGGTTATATACTGATACTGTGGTGCATCGTCTTTCAATAAGACAAGATTGTAATCCAGTCCAACAGAAGTTGCGAAGAATGAGGCCAGATATCGTATTAAAGATAAAGGACAAAGTCAAAAAGCAGTTCGATGCAGGATTCTTACAAGAGGTGAAGTACTCTGAATGGGTAGCTAACATTGTACCAATCCCTAAGAAGAATGGAAAGGTATGAATGTACGTTGATTACAGAGATTTGAAAAAAGCTAGCCCAAAAGATAATTTCCCTTTGCCACACATAGACACTTTGGTGGACAATACAGCGGGGTATTCATTGTTCTCCTTTATGAATGGCTTCTCAGGGTACAATCAGATAAAGATGCATTCTGAGGACATGGATAGAACTACCTTTATAACATTGTGGGGCACCTTTTGTTACAAGGTAATGCCCTTCGGGCTAAAGAATGCAGGGGCAACATACCAAAGGGCTATGGTGACTTTATTTCATGATATGATGCATAAGGAGATTGAGGTGTATGTCGATGACATGATTGCTAAATCTCGAACAGAGAAGGAACATATTGAAGTTTTGAGGAGGTTGTTCTTAAGATTAAGGAAATTTCAGTTGAAAATTAATCCAGCAAAGTACATCTTCGGAGCTAGGTCGGGGAAGTTATTGGGCTTTGTGGTCAGTGAAAAGGGAATAGAGGTCGACTCAGACAAAGTTAGAGCCATACGAGAATTGCCCCCACCGTGTACTCAGAAGGAAGTTCGGGGCTTTCTTGGAAGATTGAATTATATTGCTCGGTTTATTTCACAATTAACCGAGAAATGTGATCCCATATTTTGCCTCCTTAGAAAAAATAACCAAGGTATTTAGGATGAGGAAGGCCAGAATGCTTTTGATAAGGTTATGCAATACTTGTTAAATGCTCCAGTGTTATCTCCGCCTAGTCCAAATAGACCATTAATTTTGTACTTATCAGTGTTTAGTAATTCTATGGGATGTGTGCTTGGCCAACATGACGAGTCGGGAAGAAAATAGAAGTCGATATACTACCTCAGCAAGAAATTCACAGAGTGTGAGATGAGATATTCGCCAGTTGAGAAATTGTGTTGTGCTTTGATCTGGAGGACTCGAAGGTTGAGGCAATATATGTTATATCATACGACTTGGCTAATTTCAAAACTTGATCCATTAAATTATATGATGGAGTCAACAGCACTAAATGGAAGAATGGCAAGGTGGCAAATATTGCTTTCAGAATTTGACATAGTCTATGTGAGTCAAAAAGCTATAAAAGGGAGCACGATAGCAGAATTTCTGATGAGCAGAGTTCTAGAAGACTATGAGCCATTAAATTTTGATTTCTCTAATGAGGAGTTGATGTATGTGGCAACTATTGAAGAACGCCCATGGAGGATGAACTTTGATGGCGCATCCAATGCAGTAGGAAATGGAATTGGGGCAGTCTTGGTATCCCCAAATGGTGATCATTATCCATTCACATGTAAATTGGATTTTGACTGCACAAGAAATATGGCCGAGTATGAAGCATGCATCATGGGACTCCGAGCGGCTATAGAGCGAGGAATAAGAACCTTGGAAATATATGGAGACTCTGCGTTGGTAATTTACCAGCTTAGAGGTGAATGAGAGACAAGGGATCCTAAATTGATCAATTATCGAAAAGTAGTTTTGGGGTTACTTAAGGAGTTCGATAACGTCACTTTCAATTATATCCCACGAGACGAAAACCAGATGGCAGATACTCTAGCAACCTTGGCTTCAATGATTAAAGCGAATAAAGAGGAGGAGATGAGACCCATTCAGATGAGTATCTTTGAGGCTCCAGCTCACTGTTGTAACATTGAGGAAGAAGAAAAGGATGATAACCCTTGGTATCGGGATATATTGCGATATGTGAGAGATCGTAAATACCCAGAACAGACAACTGAAAATGATAAGCGAACTTTAAGGAGATTAGCCTGAGACTACGTTTTGGATGGGGACATCTAGTACAAAAGAAGAAAGGATCAAGTACTGTTGAGATGTGTTGACGCCGTGGAAGCTAAGTTAATCTTGGAATAAGTTCACGAGGGTGTTTGTGGGACGCATGCTAATGGTTTCATGATGGCTAGACAAATCATGAGGTTTGGATATTATTGGTCTACTATGGAAGGGAATTGTATTAACTACGCCAAGAAATGCCAAAAATGTCAAATTTATGGAGACAAGATCCATGTACCACCTTCACCTCTACATGTTATGACTTCTCCATGGCCTTTTTCCATGTGGGGCATAGATGTCATTGGGCCAATATCACCAAAAGCTTCAAATGGGCATCGCTTTATCTTTGTGGTCATTGATTACTTCACGAAGTAGGTAGAGGCTGCTTCTTATGCGAATGTTACTAAGTCGGCTGTGAGTCGATTCTTGAAGAAAGAGATCATTTGTCGGTATGGAATGCCTGAAAGGATCATATCAGACAATGCATTGAACTTGAACAAAAGAACGATAGCAGAAGTTTGCAGTCAGTTCAAGATTAAGCATCACAACTCTTCTCCGTACCGCCCAAAGATGAATGGGGCAGTGGAAGATGCTAACAAAAACATCAAGAAGATAGTGGGGAAAATGACTGAAACCTATAGAGATTGGCATGAGAAGTTATCATTTGCACTCTTAGCTTATCGAACATCCGTCAGAACCTCTAATAGGGCAACTCCTTTCTCGTTGGTTTATGGGATGGAAGCAGTGTTACCCATTGAAGTGGAAATATCGTCTCTTCGAGTCTTGTCAGAGATAAAGTTGGATGAAGCTGAATGGATACAATCGCGATATGATCAGTTGAACTTGATTGAGGAAAAGAGGCTAAGGGCCATTCGTCATGGTCAGATGTATCAGAAGCGAATGATGCGAGCTTACGACAAGAAAGTGCGACCAAGAGAATTCCATGAGGGGGATCTTGTGCTGAAAAAGATCCTTCCCATTCAGAAGGACTTTAGAGGAAAATGGATGCCGAATTGGGAAGAGCCGCATGTCGTGAAGAAGGCCTTCTCTTGGGGTGCATTGATCTTAACAGAAATGGATGGAAAGAGTTTACCCAATCTAGTGAATTCAGACTTAGTCAAAAAGTACCTTGTCTAAGGAAGAGGAGAATCCAGGGTGAAAACCCACAAAGGGCGCCTTGAGTTTTCGAACAAAAAAAAATGGAGAGGCTAAGGTGAAAACTCACAAAGGGCGCCTTGTGACCAAAGAGGTTTTGAGTTGAAATCCTGAAAGGGCAGCTCAAATTTTGAAGAGCACACGGTAATCTTGCTATATCTGATTCAACAAAGAGCGAAGCGCGTTGCATATCGGGGCATCAACAAAGTACTTTGGATATTTTAAACACATGTTGAACTCAAGAAAGTCTTCATGGAGCTGTTGTATAGACGCTCAAGCGGCGATATCTAGGGCATCTAACTTTTGTCCTGTTTGCTACCTTTAGATTCTCTTTCTTCTCAAAGATAGGCTATTAGATTAATTTCCTTTGTATTTTTGACAAATTCATTCAAATCTAATTATTCTCAAGATTAAATCCATCTTCCATTATTCCTAAAGTATGTTGCATTAAAATAATGATAGATGAACTAAATAATTTTCACAAATGAAGTTTTGCTCATTACTCTGGAAATTTCTAGATAATACAAGAAACTAAAATAGAACAATTGTTCAAGGATTTCACGTAAGTGAGGTTTGAAAGAACTCGAGGAAATTCTTTTAGTCCAAAATGATGATTGGACAAAACAAACGGTTTGGTCCTAAGAGAGGTTCATCTTACAGACATTTTGGTGGGTGATAGCATTTGAAAAATGGTACAAACCCACAGGCTGAGTAGGAATGATACTTCGAGATAAACTTCGACGAAGGAATGAGTGGTGACGTCTGGAGTAGGGGTTATATTCATAAACATTTTGCATTATAACAGGTTTAATTAGGAGCATTTGACTCACTTCGATCATAGCATCCTAATCATTAGGCATGAACTCATACGCATTATACAGGTTAAGTCCTTCAAGGGACAATAAAGATTGATGCGCCTTAACCCCCTAAGCAGTAGGGTAGCAGGCTAAAGCATAGCAGATCTAACCTTCGGATGTTTTCACATCGAAGTAGGTCCAAGATGATTTAGCATTCTTGCGTTTACAAGGAGCAGATCGAAGATATAGTAGATTTGACTTTCACGTGTTTACGCTGAAGCAGATCCAAGATGATTTGGTGTCTCTGTATTATCAGGGAGTAGATCAAAGATAGCAGATTTGGTGTCTCTGTATTGTCAGAGAGCAGATCGAAGATAGTAGATTTGGCGTCTCTGTATTGTCAGAGAGCAAATCGAAGATAGCATTGGTGTCTCTGTATTGTCAGAGAGCAGATCGAGGATAGTAGATTTGGCGTCTCTGTATTGTCAGAGAGCAGATCGAAGATAGCAGATTTGGTGTCTCTGTATTGTCAGGGAGCAGATTGAAGATAACGGATTTGGCATCTCTGTATCGACGGGGAGCAGATCGAAGATATAGCAGATCTAACCTTCAGATGTTTTTGCATCAAAGTAGATCCAAGATGATTTGACATCCTTGCGTTTACAAGGAGCAGATCGAAGACATAGCAGATTTGGCTTTCACATGTTTACGCTGAAGCGAATCTGAGATGATTTGACATCTCTGTATTGTCAGGGAACAAATCAAAGAAGCAAATTTGGCGTCTCTGTGTTCGACGGAGAGCATATCGAAATATCAGCATGACAGTCTTAAGTTTGCAAAGTGTAGATTGAAGACAAGGATCTGATAAGACCAGGCAAATTTGGTCTGTCTATAAGTCTTTGCTTGATTCCTATTACACAGCAATGAGCAAAGAGGGGCAGCTATAGCAGCCCAAATCTGCCCGGGCCTTAAAACCAAAAATAAAAAAATAAAAAATGAATGTTTATTTATTTTAAACAGTCCATTTACAAGTCCAAATTACATTTAGCCCAAGTACAGTTTATTGACCCAAATAAAACTACCCAATGCCCAATTACACCCAAGCTCGTATGCTACTCAAAATACACAGGGCCCAAGTGGCCTAAACTGTTAACGGAAGTCAGAAGGCCTAGGGTTTCTGAAACCCTAGGCGCCACAAGCACCCCGACATCAGGTCTGAACCCGCGCCGCAATTGGAGAGCCAATCTCACCACCGGTACCCCATCGTCGCCTCAATCAGCGCGCTAGTAAATCGTCATCGCCGGATCCGTCGCTGGTACCTGCAAAAAAGGAAGAGAACCACGGCAGAAAAGGGAAACAAATATGGAAAAGAAATCAAAGATTTCTTTCTAAATGTAACGATACACAGAAGGCTATAAAAGACCCTTTACTAATCTGTAAATAGGGACCATTTTTTAGACAAAAAAAACAGATACACAGATATATTCAAAGAGATACGAGTAGTTTTTTTTAAAAGGTGATTTAATTTTATACTTTGTTCTTTATTGTTCAACATATATACGAATCGTTTTTGCAAAAAAACTGTGGATGTATAAGAGGGAGAAGGAATTACCTGCGATTCGCCAAGAAAAACGAAGGCTTTTAGCCTTCCAACCGCCGTATATGGCGGCGCGTGTGCGCGTTCAGCCCAGTGGCCGAAGGCTGGAGTCGGAGGGCTCGTCTTTTCTCCTCTTTCAGAGGATTTCAAAGTTTTTTTTTTTAAAAAAACTGATTGAAAATGAATTGTGGGCTAAATTTTGGCATATATAGCATTACAAAAATGATGTCGTTTTGCTTAATTCAATAAGCTTCAAAACGGCGTTGTTCCAAAGTTAGGATCCGCGCGTTGACCCGAGATTCGGGTAGGATCCGCGCATTTTTGCTTAAAGGGTTAATTGCCCAATTAATCCTCCCGCATTTTTATGTTTTAAAATTCATTTTATTTTTATTTTAATCTGGCCCTAAACTTTTGCATTTATTGTAATTTGGTCCCAATAGCCATTATAAGACCTATTCCGATAACGACGTCGTTTTTGGGGATTAGGGATAATTTCCCAATGAGTCCCTCATTTCTAATGCGCATTTCAATTAAATCCAAATTTTTATTTATTTGTAATTAGCCTTAGTTTTTTTTTTAAAATTTTCGATTTTAGTCCTTTTGATATATATATTTAATTTATTTTCAAATACTATATGTCTTATTTATTTTTTTATAAACATTAGTTATATATAAATAATATATATTATTTTTATATTATATTATTATATACGTTTCTTATAAATTTTTATTATATATACATTTTACTTTATATATTATTTATTTTACTATATTTATATATAAAAATTATTATATATATTTTTATCTAAGTATTATTATATTCTATTAGACATTTTATCATATATTATGTTATTTTAATATATGTTTTTATTCACTATATTATTATTATATATTATATTGTATTATTTATTTATTATTATGTACACCTTTTTAAAAAATATATATTATTAAATAATATATATATCATTATTAAATATTTAGTATTTAATATTCTAAAATTTATTATAAAATTTTGTTCTTATTCTACATATTATTTTTATAAATATATTAAGCTATTATATTATATAGTATATTAAAAAAAAAGAATTATCCTTTATTTATATATTGTTTTTAATTTATTTATTTATTTATATTTAATTTACTCTTTTTCTCTGACTTTAGTTATATATTCCTATTGTATTTATTTTTGTATCATTCTGCATTTGTTTAGTACTATTTAATGTGTTAATTGTGTCTTATGAATTACTTGTTATTCTTATTTTATTTATTATTTTATATATTTGCATGGAAATTCATGTTGTTATTTTAAGTTATATTCGCATGAAATATTATTGTATATATTATGTAATTTGTATTGTGCTATTCATTATTCTTTATGATGTATTTTGCATGGAATGATAATGTGTGTATATTTACGTTGTTTAAAATTATATATGCATGAAAAGTTAATGTATACTGTGTGATTTACGTCATTATTTATCATTTTCCACACTATATTACATGAAATGTTAAAGTATGTATTAGGTAACTTAGTTTACTTAATATTGATCTTCTATAATATGCTTTTTAAGAATTTTAATCTCATTAAATCTAAAAGAATTTTAAAAAAGAAAGGTAATGTTTTGGTATTTAGGAATTCGGGAGATAGTGCCCTAACATGCTGGGTTGCGATTTCCCGTCTGTCTAAATGTCTAAAGTATCCTTCTAAATAGATTTTGTAAATTACGAGATAATTTTAGTTGCAAAAGTTTAAGAATGTCGTGTCCAATCATGCTGGATGCGATGTTTGTACTCTTTTGGAATGAAAGAATCTCGGTTTTCAGCTAAAATTATTCCAATTTCTTTTAAACAATGATCCTTTTGTTAAATTCTTTCAAACTTTCGACATTAAGACAAAAAGACTATTCAATTTGGTACCAATTTTGGGCGTTGCGAGGGTGCTAACCCTTCCTCGTACGTAACCGACTCTTGAACCCGTTTTCTCACAATATTATAGACCAAAATGTTTTATAAGGTGATCCAATAACACTTAAAAAGGTTGGTGGCGACGCCCGTTTTTCAAAATGATCTCCCCTTTTAAAAAGAGGTTTTGACAAATTTAATAAAAGGGCTTAATCGCGTAAAATGAAAATTTGATGGTTAAATGTGAAAGGGCTGAATTGTTGTTGTCTTTTTTAATTTAAGGTATTTATAATGCAATATTACCATAGTTAAAGTGATGGACGGTTTAAGACGTGGTTTATAATGGTTTATTATTTTATAACAAAGGTTAAACAGGTAAAATGATAATAATGTTATAATAATAAAACATAAAAAAATCAAAACCATGTGTTTATCTTTCCTACTTGACCGAATATGAAAAAGAAAGAAATAAAAATAAATCTTTAAGTTTCAGCCATCGTTGAAGCTTGATTAAGGTATGTAACTAGCTCGATTTTTGATAATTTTTACGTTTTTGAGATCGTTACAGTGTAATGTACAAAGCCCATGCTTGAATTTCTAATTTTGATGAATATTTTGAGTTATAAAATTGATGAATAATTGAGCTTTGTGATGTTAGATGATGAATTATGAAAGATATGTTTTGGATTAATATATTTTGTATTGGAATTTTCGATGAATTTGAGTAATTAGGGTTAAATTGCAAAAATAATAAATTGAGGGACTAAAATGTGAAATAAAGGAAATGTATGGACTTGTATGAGCATGGGTAACATTCTAAGCATGGTGTGTGCAAATTTTGCATGTTTTGTGTTTTGTGCAATTTGGACTAAATTGTAAAAAGTGTAAAATGTCAAGGGCAAAATGGTAATTTTCCCATTTATGTGTTTTTGGACTAAATTGAATGAAATTATGTTTTAATGAGTTTAATTTGAATATGTTTAGATCAAGAACCAAGGAAAACAAATTTGGATCAAGGGAAACCAAAGTTGTTGAATAATCATTTTGTTCTGTTTATCATTGTCCGAGGTAAGTTTATAAGCAAATAGATGTTGTAAATTTTAAATAAATATGAGTTATATATGCTGAAATGAATTATGTGAAAGTATATATGTGGTAGCCAAATGTGTATATGCTTGGGAGCTATGTTTACGAACTTGATTAGACTAAGATACGATGTTCGAAAGCCCCGTACGAACCTTAGGAATAGCTAGGATACATATGTCATGACATAGGATTTTCGATATGTAATTACGTGTAAGCCCACGTCTAGGACGTTGGCATCGATATGTGATTATGTGTAAGACCACGTCTGGGACATTGGCATCAATATGTGATTACGTGTAAGACCATGTTTGGGACGTTGGCATCAATATGTGATTACGTGTAAGACCACATCTGGGATGTTGCCATTGATATGTAATTACGAGTAAGATCACGTTTAATATGTTGGCATCGATATGTGATTTCAATATGTGGGTGTGAGTAAGACCACGTTTAATATGTTGGCATCGATATGTGATTCCAATATGTGTGTGCGAGTAAGACCACGTTTAATACGTTGCCATCGATGGGTGATTCTGATATGTGTTTATGAGTAAGACCCTGTCTTGGACAGTGGCATCGATATGTAATTACATGTAAGACCATGTCTGGGACATTGGCATTGTACGATATGTACAACTATCCGAGTATCTTATTTAATTCCGAATGATTCAACGGGGCAATGTTAAGTAAAGACAGAATGCAAAATTGAATTTAAAGGTACAGATATGCATTAGCTAATGTATTGAAATTAAGGTAGGTTTTGGTATTTGAAGTGATGATATGAATCATGTTATAAAGTTGGTTATATGTATATTGAATGCAAATCTATATTTAGCAAAATGATATAAGTATGTGATATTAAAGTGTGAAACATGTGTATACATATATGAATGTGTATATGTATTCGTCTATATGATGATATATGACCTTGGAAGTAAATGATAACTTTGATAATGGATATATATGTATTTTGGCCAAGTTAAAGTTGATACATGAATGTATATGTTGTATATGAATTTGCAAGTTTGAGATTAAATGTGATTATGATAGCATGAATTGGTTTGGATAAATTGAGTTGATTATGTCATTGAGATGTTTATTTGCTTATGACTTACTAAGCTGTTATAGCTTATTGTGTGTGCATGTTTGCTTCTGTTTTATAGATTTTCGAGACTAGTTACGGGCTTGGGCATCGTCAGCGAAGTCTATCACACTATCGTCTGTTTATCGGTATTTTTAAAAGCTAAATTTCAAACCTATGGCATGTATTGGCTATACTAATTTTTGGATATGTTTGAAGTGTTGTATATAATATACCATGCGAATATGGCTAATTTGATATATAAGTATTTGCTATCTTGATCATGGTTCTTGTGTGTGCTAAGTTTGGTTTGTATGCTATGCTCAAATGATGATTTTATTTGGTTTGATTGAATTGACTATGATATATATATAAGTATGAATTATGCTTGATATGTTACCTATTGTTTAATGATTCGACTATGTCTTGTAATTGATAGTAATGATTTAATTTGGTTGATAAGTGTATTCAGTTAAATGTTGAATTTAGGTAATGAAATTATTGAATTGATGATTTGGCAATGTTATGTATATATATATATATGTGAAACATGTTTTATTTAGTTTTGCCATGTATTTTGGTAACAAGGTGATTCGGTTATGGCATGTGATACAAGTGAGTTCAATATGCTTTCATTAAGTGAAGAAATGAATATGAATTATGTTAGTAAATTAATCATCATTCGGCACTTATATATATATAAGCATAAGATGTGTTAGTTTGATATATATATTTATATGTGCTTATCCAAACATTTAATCATTGAATTGGTATTGAATATGACCTTTGTTATTTTGCAAGATAAGTGATATTAACATGTTTAGATTCAGTTTTGGTATTTTAAAGTATTAAACAAGTGTTTGCTATGTTATATGTATATATATACATATTTGTGATGTGTTTGGTGTGAAATGCAAATTATGGTTAATATATGGATTTGATTCTATGTGAGATTACATGCACGTAATGTGATTGAGTAAAGTTGAAAATGGACATTAAAATAAACATAAGTAATAAGAATGATTACATTTGGCTAAGGCTTTGTAAAATGACCACATGAATAGTAATTTAAGTTATAAGGAATCATAATTGTTTTTATGCAAAATAGGTGAATGTGAATGGTTATATGTACTTTGATGGTTAGACCATTCGGTGTTCTTTCAATATATGTCTAAATTGATACAGGACCTTTTAGTCTTGCGCAATCTACTTAGATGAACTTATAAGTAGACTTGTTTATGATTTAGCCATTTGAAACCATATATATATATTGCAATGTACTTATGCCATGAATGATTTTGTAACACCCCAAACCCGGCTAAGACGTTATGACCGAATCCGGCGTGTCACATTATAGCGTTACTAGAAAAGTCACATTTTATCTAAAGTCTTTCTTAGTGGTTAAAGAATTCCTCATTATAGATTAAAGTGAATGGAAGCTATGCACCAGGTAGGATGCCAGAAAATAGGAGGTGAGTCAATTAGACTACTTAAATACCCAGCTCTCCACGGATCCAATCCTAGACATGCACACAACGATTGCCACACTTTAACTGAGTGATTGTTCAGGGAAAACCAATTCGTTTAAAACCATTTGAAAAGGTTATTAATTTTGAAAACGTTTTCGTTGCGGAAGCTTTGCTTTGTTAACGCGATATTTTGAAATCAAGTAACCTTTTTAAAACGTGCCCTACAGCTATTCAATTTCAAACAATCAAAACAATATCATATCTAAGCTAACAAAACATACTAAGAACAATTAAAAAATAAATAAAGCGGCCTTGTTACAACTTAAAACCCAAAACAATTAAAGTAAGTAAAGGCTGGTCAAAACACATGAAGAGAACCGAATTTGCAGAACATGTGCCCACTCCGAATCCCTCACAGCTCCAAGTCCACTATGGTTGGGGATTTCCTGCATGGATGAAATTAAGGGGTGAGTTTGGAAAACTCAGTGTGTAAAGTAAACCCAACTAGAGCCTAAATCAGTTTAAGCTTTACTGGGCCTAAGCCCTATCAGAAATCAGTGTGGCCCTTAAGCCCATTACAGTAACAGAACATATATTATGCATGTATTCAGAAACCCAACCCATATCCATCCGTATACACCCCCGTAGCAACCTTACACCATGTGGGGAGACAACTCGACCCACCCATCCGCTACACGCTACAGAATTTGCAGCATGGATGCTAGAACAGATATTGTGACAGAGTCACCAGATACAGATATTTGTGACATAGCCACTAAAACAGATATTTGTGGCTTATTCACCAGAACAGATATTTGTGGCATAGCCACCAGAACAGATATTTGTGGCTTAGCCACTAGAATAGATATTTGTGGCATAGGCACCAGAACGGGTTCTTCCTCTATAACAAAACCCAAATCCCATGCAACAGATATGCATGTCATGGCATATAGCATACAAAAATAGAATATCATGCGTTTCAAACAGAATTAACCCAAGGGGTATAATGGTAATTTTCATACTTAGGGGTATTCTAGTAAATTTACTATTTTAGGGTTTTCATGCATATTACAGCCATTAACGAATTAACAGAAACACTTACCGAGTGTTTTTACCGAATTGGGCCCGTTGGCCCATTAACCCGATTTCGGCCCATTAAGCCCAAAAATACCGAAGTGCATGAAATTACGCACTCTGCAATCTTACCGCTTGAGATTACCATGATTAACAAACAAACTACCTCACGAGCGCTCGCACGCTCGCAAGTTCACAAAATGCCGGCTCTTCGGCATTTCGACTTTTCGGCTTTTGCCGATCTAGACTATAAGTGGGTGTCGTTTACACACCTGGTCTGTAACGATACATTGGCGAGATCCACACACGAGCTTCCTACAATCGAGTTACTAATACGTCAGACTACATATTAAAAAAACAAAATACGTACTAATCTCCTTACCAAAATCGGCCAACACCCTTAATGGCCTTAGATTGCTTACCTTTGTCGCAAATAATGACTAAGTCTAGATCCAGTCATTTCGATGTCCTCGCTTCCCACTACTCCTTGATTGACAGTTTTTATTCCACCTTACTAATAATAGAACGATAAATAAACCCAATAAACCTTTTAGTCCAAAACGATAGCCTCCCTAAGCGATTAGGGATTACTCAGCTTTTTCCTGAACCATATGATACGAATGGAAAGAGGGTTACGAATACTTACCACGAGATCTATTCGATGAAGAACGTTTCCAATACTTCCCCAATCTCAGATCCACAGTGAATCCAATATTAAAATGCGAGTAGAGAATAGAACTAGATATTAATTCCCGAATCACTATGACTTATGAAGGTTTCAGCTTCTAAGGAAAGAATAGAGGATTCAACCACAAAGAAATTCAACTAACAAGATGTGAGAGATATGGATGAAGAGGAGAGGAAGAGAAAAGAAAATAGATGAGAGGAGATAACAGTAGAGATTCGGCTTCTAGAACCTATTCTGAGGTATGCTTAATTCGGTTTAAGAAGAAAATAGAAGAATGGGTTACCAAAATAGAAGAGATTAAATGCATATAAGAGGTTAAGGTTCGTCTTTAATATAAAAGAGATGAAAAGAAGTTTTATGAAGAAGAGGAAATAATCAGTAATGGATAAGAGAGTTGAGGGTTTTCGGCTCTTAAAAGATTAGAATAAAGAGGGTAAAAGATTCGGCCAAGAGGAATAATCGGCTTCCAAGGGAATTCGGGTTTCGGCTTTTAAGGGTAATAGGCTATCTTTAATCGAGAGAAAGGATGAGTAAAAAGAGAAGAGAAGAGTAGAAGAAGATAGGTTCAATTCTTGATGAAGAAGAGATGAACAAGAAGGAAACAACTCATAAAAGCCCAAAATTAAAAGAACAATTTCTTCCTGACTCTTAAATTCCATGTTTTGCTCATTAATTTCAGCCACCACCAATTTAAATCCCATCCAAATTCCTTGCACCATCAGCAGCAGTCCACCGCTTGACCGACTCAAGCCACTGCTAGGAGAGTTTCGGTCAAACTCTAACTCTCCCCTACGTGAGCAGCAAAATTGGTCCTTCGAGCGCACAGTAGCTGGAACTCCAGAGCTCCTCCTATCCCTGCGCTCCACATCCTGCTGCTGGCCACTGGACCAAGCTTTCCTTTACACCATAATAGGGTCACAATTAATCTTAATCTATTCCTGCTGAAGCCTCGGTTACTTGCGAAATAAAAAGGAAATTTCACCTACTATACATCTCGAACCTGCAGCCTTCTAAACACACACATACGCTGCTGCCACTGCGCCACAGGCGCTCCTTGTGGCATACTCCATTCGTGAATTCTTTTAAAGCCTATTTTAGTGCAACCCATTTACTTAAAAATAAAAATAAATGTCTCGCGCGCCCCGTGCCTCGAACTGGGGTCCCCTTCAACCTTCTAACGTCCCTTGCCACTAGGTTGAGTTCCTTATTGTAACATGAGTTAGCCCCAACAACTCTTAAGGCCTGCCTGCGATAGCCCTTAACTTAAAACCATGTTTGCGCACGCTAGGAATCGAACCCCAGCCTTCCTTCCTGCTGTCCAGCGTGCCTAACCACTGGGCCAGGCGTTCCTTTATGCCCAGTTTCTACCCAACTTATTTTTAAGGCCTTATGCCCAGATTTCCTTAAGAGGCAAAATTTAAGAATTTTGTTAAAGCTATGGGTCGAGCCCCGGACTTTTTCCCACACCATAAACCCTTTGTAATTTATTTAATTACTAACTAAACATACTAAATAATAATAATAATAATTAAATCATCTTGTCGAGACCATTTTTAAATCGTGTTCTGGAAAATGGGAATCGACTTTAAGAAAAACGAAAACGGGAGTCGCCACCAATCTTTTTAGGTGTGATTGAATCACCTTATAAAATGTTTTGTTTTAAAACATTAATTTTGGTCTACGAAAGTCGAGAAAACGGATTCGGGAGTCGGTTACGTACGAGGAAGGGTTAGCACCCTCGTAACGCCCAAAAATTGGTACCTAATTGATTATCAAGTGTCTTTAATGTCGGAAATTTGAAAGTTTTAAGATGCAAACCTCTTTTAATTATAATGTCTCAATTTTGAAAATTAAGGCTCACTTATTTCAAACGAGTCAAAACATCACATCCAGTAAGTTAGGACGCAACATTTTAAAACCTTCAAACTAAGCTCGTCTTTTCGAATTTCTATCTCAAACAACAAAAAACGCCATATCCAAAGAAGTTAGGACACTATGTTTTGAAATCTCGAAATAATTGTTTAAGTTTTGAAAACTCAAAATCACTTAGAAGGGTGCTTGACTATTCGAATTGAACGAGAAAAGTCGCAACCCAGTAAGTTAGGGCACTACATTTCTCGAAGTTTCCAAACATCAAGCATTGCCTTTTATTTTTTAAAAAAAAAAACCTTGGAATATTATTTTAAATGACGTTTTAGGATGACATATTAATGCATCATGAAGCATAGATGTACAAAATATTCTAACATTTCCATACAAACATAAATAATACCATTAAGACAAAACTAAATAACATGAACATACGTTTAATGAAAAAAAAAATCATACTAAGGTAAATATAAGATAATAAACAAATAAAAACATGAGTAAACTAAAAGAAAAACATAATACATGCAAAAATTATACAACAATATATATCATAAAATAGCACATAAAAGAAATAATTAAACATAACATATATAAAAAAAAAATGAAACTATGCACAAATAAGATAAATGACATACACTAAAAAAATGAATAAATAGAACATTTACAAATTATAAAAATATAATGCAATAATTCAAAATACATGAAATGATAATATAATATATATACATGCATAGAAAATAGATAAATAGAATCTACATAAAATATAAAATATACAATCCAGTAATTTAATGTACACATGAATGGATTAATAAATGAAATGGTGCATATAATACAATATATCAATGTACATGTATATAAAAATATGCATTTGAAAATAAATTATAAAAGTCTAAGATATTACATAATATATAAAATACATAACATAACAATAATACATTAATTCTAAAGTAAAAACAAATATTGTATAATAATAAAAACATAAGTTTTAAAAATATATGTATAATATAAATAATTGATAAATAGAATGAGCATATAATAGAAAAATGTGATGTTTAATAATAAATTTAAAATATAATATATAATAAAAATATATTTATAAGAATAATAATTATAAAATATATAAAGTATATTGGTTTAGAAAAATAATGTATAAAATATAAAATATGTAAGAAAAATAATTATATAATATATAAAAATATCAGTTTAAAATGAAATAACACATAATAAATAATTAATTAATTAATAACTAAATATGTATATAATATGAGTTAAAAATATAATTTAATAATAATATTTTACAAATTTTAAAATTATAAATAATATAAAACATAAATAATATAATAGATAATATACGATATACATAATATATAATAAAAATAATATAATAAGCAATATATAATAAAAATAAAAATAATATAAATGTTATAGAATAAAATAAAATATAAATATATATGGGAAAATAATATATGTTAAATTTTATAAAAATATATAAATAGTATTTTTAATAATAATATATGTATAGTTTTTTTTAAATAAATAAATTATATATAAAAATTAACAAAATTTAAAACAATAAAGAAAAGGGCTAAAATTAGATTTAAATAGAATTATAAGGCTAATTTAAAAAAATGAAATAAGTTTAATTAAAAAAACTGATAATGGAGAAGGACTAAATGGATAAATATCCCTTTTGTCAAAAAACGCGGATCTCTAAATGGACCGAGTCGGGTAATCGGGTTGGCCCCAAAACGACATCGTTTAGGGGCCCTTCTGCACACTACAAAACGGCGCCGTGTAGGGGCGCTTTAAAAACAATTTTCTTTCCAAAAGAAACTTTCATTTTCACCTCTTCCTAAAAAAAACTCAAAAAAATGCTCTCAAAAGCCTGCCTGCCCTCTGAGCTCCGATCGAACTCCGATCATCGAGCCTCGCCATCCTCTGCTGTCTCCACCACTGTTCACGGTGGTCGGAGTTTCCAAAAGTAAGTTTTACACTCTTCAAAGTTTCCCAAAGCCCAATCCGACAGTAATATCCATTTTTCTTTCTATTTTAAAAATGCTTTTGCCTTAAAAACGATTCAAATCTTCGAAAATAAAAAAATGAAAAAAAATAGAAAAGGGAACGAAAAGTAATCTCTGAAAATCACCTTAGATCTGATTTTTATTCCTTATATATGTGTAATACCCGTGTCTGTTTTACACCATTTATCTCTGGTACATGCAATTTTTGAGTCCCCCTAAAAAAAAAAACCTCCCTCTACAATGTTCTGATTTAGGCTTTTATAGCCACTGTTTACAACATAGATTTTTGGTATGTTCCTATTTGCTCGATTTCTTTCCATATGCTGTTGGTACTATCCCCTTTTGTTTCCTTTTGTAGGTGAGTGAAGAAATCTCGACGGAAGATGCACCAATGATGGCGCGATATGGTGCTGGAGTTACGGCGCTGATGGAGGGCCACTGGAACGTCGCGAGTCGAAGGGTCACGTTGCTTGGAATGCTTGTGGCGTAAACCCTAACTAGGGTTCCCTGAAGCTGAAGATAGATTGGGCCAATTGGGCCGATTAAATCTTGGGTTTAGAGTGTTAGGGGTAGGGTGTAAATGGGTCACAGGTTAAGGACCTTTGGGTCCAATGTAATTGGGCTGTAAATTAATTTTGGGCTTGTGAATGTAAATGGACTATAATAAATAAACTCTTATTTATTTATTTTTGTTTTTGTTTTTATTTCATGGGCCCGGGTAAATTTGGGTCTTGTAAGGGTTATTGGGTTTGGGTCTGCTGTAGGTTTAAGTATTGTGTTAAGTTTGGCTGATGGTTTATGTTAAGTTGGGCTACGGGTGTATTTGGGTTTGCTGGGTAGGGGTAGTGCTTTTCAACCAAAAACACTTGGGCTTTGTAATTGGACTTTTAAATGGACATTTTAAATAACTAAATACTTATTTATTTAATTTTATTCTATTTTTAGCCCAGTCAAATTTGGGCTATTACAGCTGCCCCTCTTTATTCATTGCTGTGTAACAGGAATCGACCAAAGACTCATAGAAAGACCAAATTTGACCGGTCTTATCAAATCATGGTCTTCAATCTGCTTCTTGTAAACTTATAACCGTCATGTTGATATCTTCGATCTGCTCTCCACCGAACACAGAGACGCCAAATCTGCTTCTTCGATTTGTTCTCTGACAATATAGAGATGTCAAATCATCTTAGATTTGCTTCATCGTAAGCACGTGAAAGCCAAATCAGCTATGTCTTCGATTTTTTCCTTGTAAGCACAAGAATGTCAAATCATCTTGGATCTTGCTTTAGTGAAATTATCTGAAGGTGAGATCTGCTATGTATCTGCTCCCCGTTGAAGTGGAGATGCCAGACTTCGATTTGCCCTCTAACAATATAGAGATGCCAAATCATCTTAGATTTGCTTCAACGTAAACACGTGAAAGCCAAATCAGCTATGTCTTCGATTTGTTCCTTGTAAGCACAAGGATGCCAAACCATTTTGGATCTTGCTTCAGTGAAATCATCTGAAGGTGAGATCTGCTATGTATCTGCTCCCCGTTGAAGTGGAGATGCCAGACTTCGATTTGCTCTCTGACAATACAGAGATGCCAAATCATCTTAGATTTGCTTCAACGTAAACACGTGAAAGCCAAATCAGCTATGTCTTCGATTTGTTCCTTGTAAGCACAATGATGCCAAACCATCTTGGATCTTGCTTCAGTGAAATCATCTGAAGGTGAGATCTGCTATGTTGCGGCCTATTACCCTACTGCTTAGGGGATTAAGGCACGTCGTCTTTGATAACCTGTAGAATGATTATGTCTGATGATTAGGATGTTATGATCGAAGTGAATCAAATGCTCCTAATTAAACTTGTTATAATGCAAAATGTTTATGAACACGACCCCTATTCCAGACGTCACCATTCACTCTTTCATCGAAGTTTATCCTTATTTCTCTCGAAATATCATTCCTACTCAGCCTGTAGGTTTGTACCATTCTTCAAATGCTATGACCCACCAAAAATGTCTGTAAGATGATCCTCTCTTAGGATCGAATCGTTTCATTTGCCCAATCATCATTTTGGACTAAAGAAAGAATTTCCTCGAGTTCTTTCGAACCTCACTTACGTGAATTCTTTGAACAATTGTTCTGTTTTAGTTTCTTGTATTATCTAGAAATTTCCAGAGTAATGAGCAAAACTTCATTTGTAAAAATTATTTAGTTCATCCATCATTATTTTAATGCAACATACTTTAAGAATAATGGAAGATGAATTTAATCTTGAGAATAATTAGATTAGAACGAATTTGTCAAAAAAAAATACAAAGGAAATTAATCTGAAAGCCTATCTTTGAGAAGAAAGAGAATCTAAAGATAGCAAACAGGACAAAAGTTGGATGCCCTAGATATCGCCGCTTGAGCGTTTATACGCCAGCTCCATGAAGACTTTCTTGAGTTCAACATTTGTTTAAAATATCCAAAGTAGTTTGTTGATGCCTCAATATGTAACATACTTCACTTCTCGTTGAATCCGGTATAGCAAGGTCACTGCATGACTTTCCAAATTTGAGCTGCCCTTTCGGGTTTTCAACTCAAAACCCCTTTGGTCTCAAGGCGCCCTTTGCGGGTTTTCACCTTGGCCTCTCCATTTTTTTTCCTCTTTTTTTATTTTATTTTATTTTATTTTGAATAGAAGTCCCAAAGTGCCCTTTGCGGGTTTTCACCTTGGCTTCCCTTCTCCTTCAGACAAAGTACTCCTTGACCGAGTCCGAATTCACTGGATTAGATAAATTCTTCCTACCTATTTCTTGTCAAAATCAGTGCACCTCTAGAGAAAGCCCTCTTTGCAACATATGGCCCTTCCCAATTCGACATCCTTTTGCATGGGAAGGATCTCTTTCAGCACAAGGTTTCCTTTATGAAATTCTTTTGGACGAACCTTCTTTGTCATAAGTCTGTGTCATCCATTCTTGGTACATTTGCTTAGGATGAATACTTTCAAGTTAAGTTTACTAGAGGTATTCAATTCTTGACTCCATCAAAGCTTGGAGGAAAAATCTTGATTCATAAACCCATGAGAAAGGGATTGCCCCAACAGCCGTCCTGGTTGTTGTTTGTCAAACCCTACAAAAAGTTGGTTCAACGATTCTCAGCAGACAAGAATGAAGTTGCTGACTTTATCTTTCAACCTGTAAAGCTGAGGTACAGAGATTACTCCCGGAGCATACATCCCACCATGACTCGATGATATTTCTGAAGCATCACTAATCTTCATAAATTGCCTCCAATTGTGAAGCTGCCAAATGAGCGTAGCAAATAGGAGCCACAAAAAAT
The DNA here is from genome assembly GCA_025698465.1 of Gossypium longicalyx. Classification (NCBI taxonomy): domain Eukaryota; kingdom Viridiplantae; phylum Streptophyta; class Magnoliopsida; order Malvales; family Malvaceae; genus Gossypium; species Gossypium longicalyx. The sequence continues at coordinate 9,645,746 of CM047004.1, forward strand.
ATGGTTGTGGTGCTCCTTTGATACATATAGGATAGAGAATGAACAAACTCTTGCAGATCATCAGCCGAAAACCCAGCCTGGTCTAAGAGAACATGATAGTGGGTCTACCTCGTGATTTCTATCATTCCAGCATGGGTACCAAGGTAAAAATCATTGTTCTTTGGATGGCATACTTTGTTGTCAATGACAGTACCATGTAGCACATTGTCGGAGATCCTCATTGAAAAAAAACTTGGTATGATGGTTTTTCGTACAACAATAACCACAATCTTTAGGGTTCCACTTCTCGTCAAGGAACTTGCAAGCCTTAATAACTTGATCAAAACTTGATTGGATTGAGACTCGCTAACCCCATCCCTGAAAATAATGTTTTGATCAGGTTTCCTCTTCCCTGAACTTGTATAGAAGTCTAAGAGAGCTTCCTTCATGATACCGTCATCCACTTTGTCAAAAACTGATTTTGAAGAAAGAATCTATCATTTTAAGCTTCGAGATCGTATGCGGCCCGATGCCCCATAGCCGAAATCAATGGCCACCGCTTTGAGCTAACCATCGCAGACTATTGACAAAGACATCGATTTTCTCAGAAAGCCAAACAATGCACCCATTCCAAGGATGATGGTTGGAACCTTTGAAACAACTGGAATTGAAGGTGTTTGCCCCAGCGTAAGCATAGAGAGTAGGCGGTAGTTTCTTATGCCAAATTTTACCAGTCTCGGCCATCTTCTGTAATTTGTTTTTTTCTTCTTTTTCTTTTCTTTTGGCAACCTTTTTTGTACTGTGGTATGGCGCATTATCTTTGAAAAGACTGCAAACTTTTGGCATTGTGCAGTTATATATAATCTCTCTTTTTTTGTTTTGTTTTTTTTTTAAATGGATGACTTTTGACTTTGTAATATTGGCATATGAAGCTATCTCCCCCTCTTAATGGAGTAGTTGACGTCCACAAAGATGAGTCATTGTCAGCTTGAAACTTTTGACGAGCTCGGGCCCATAACATACATGCCCCATAAGTCTTGACTCCTTTAAATTTGGCATTCATTGTACAACCGATGCGATCCCTTTCCATGGTGGACCAACGAGCCCCAAAACCTCATGTTTATCCTGGCAATTGCAAATCCTCCTGCATGCGTCTTTGGACCACATTTTTGAATTCCCATAATAGTCTCAACAAGGTCTTGTTTTGTCTCCTCAGCTAATTCCAATTTCGTAATCTTTCCTTCCTCTAAGGCTATATTTCCTACCACCACTTCATGGGGTAAAACCATTTTCAACAAATTCGAAACAAGTCACAATTTTTGTCACCTTCAAAGTCTTCGAGATTCCTCTAAACACATATCGCACTCAAAAGGAACTCAGAATCAGAGTATCGTTGTTCGTGTCATTGATATCTAGGGATCTATGATAGGCACACAAAAGAATATACAAGGAATAAATGAATTCAAGAATGACTATTTACATGAAATGAAAATTTATAAAGAATGTCAAAGGTCAAAAGAATCAGAATGAAAGAATATTTACTCGGATAAATAATAAAAGTATGTTTTATTGAAAATAAAAATGTCTGAACATGAGCCCACTTCTCAAAATAAATCTCATTACTCCTAGGCTTTAGAGCAACAAAAGTGTTCTGAATATTACTCCGTAAAATTCCTAAAGATTACAGGAAGTTCTTCTACAGTCCAATTGTTTAAAGAACTTCTCGGTTCGTAAGGGCGAATTCCCTCAAGGTTTCTTTGTTCAGTCCCTTCCTCATGTATGACATTGATAGGATGATTTTCATTTCCAAACACCCCTTTCTCCAGGTAAGCTATCCCTCCTGACACAAAAGTCGGGGATATGTAAGGGAACATCGTTAATTCCCATTCAACTTCTTTTTCACTCAGCCGTGACCCTCTTCTTTCTCTCTCTTTTTCTTTCTCTTTTTAATAACTTTAACTAATTAAGGTTTTTTTATAATTTTGAATGCAAATGATACAATGAAATGCTATAAGATGCAAATGAATACAAAAGGTATCGATCTCGATTCAATCTCATTTAGAAGACTTTATTTAGAAAAAGAATATCTTTACATATAAATGGATTACAAATACGCTTTCGCCCTAATGCCTAAAGTTTTAACTCTATCTAATAAAAGGGCTAACTCTCAACCTACATTCGACGATGACTCATGCATCATACTCAATACGTCAGCTCGTACTACCAAGTATCGAACATGTTTAGCTACCTCTCGAATCTGAATTATGGCTTCTCTCTATCTCTGACTTATACTTTAGACTGGCACAGTTCTCCCTTTAAATGATCCTCTCGTGCCTCAAGCTGCTCGGTAAAAAGCTTACTATCTTGCAATGCTAATTCCAACTCTTCAACTTTGCCTTTTAGCTTCTTTACCTCTACCGTGGAATCACGACTTCGTTGCAGATGAAGGGATCGCCCAAGCTCAGTCACCTTAGTCTTCAACCCTTTATTCTCTTCTTCTAATGCTAAATTCTGCGACTGCATCTCCCGGAACTTCCTCTCCCAATACTCGGCTCTAGCCTTTTCCTCTTGGATCTCTTTCTGCAACTGATCTGAAGATCCTCCTACTCTTGTTCTCTTCAAGGATACTTGTGCCTTTTTGTAATGCTCATTTAGATCATCTCGATCTTCCTCAATCTTTCTCTTTTCTTTCCTCTCTTTCTCGACCTCCATCTTTTGAACGTCGACGTCCAAGCTCAAGTACATATTTTCTTCTTCGAGCTTTGCTACCCTCTTTTCAAACTCCAAGTTCTTTCTCTCGAACTCTTGCTTCATAATTTCTAACTCAGAGGGCATTACTTGCAAATATTCCTCTATCGGTCGAGCTCCTTCCACGCTTGGCTTAGGGATGTTATCATGAACCCTTCTGCCTCTCCATTCAACGTATTCCGGTGTCGTAGCAGGGCTAATAGCTACTCCCTTTAATCGACAAGTTTTGTTCCAAGCACTAGAGATCTCACTGACCTTCCTTTTATAGTCGGCTCCTTTATACGTGAACTCACTCTGAACCAACCCGTAAGTTGCCGGTATGAACTGTCTCAATCCATGTTGCCTCAACACAAGCAAAGGGGCATAACTAATGGCACCCCAAATTCCCAATAAAGGGACCCAATCAAAACTGCCGCATCGGTAAATAATCTCACCAGGAATCATCCATGGAGCCCTCCACTCCACATCCTTTGATTGTAGGTTCTGAAGTAGCGCTATCCAATTTTTTTTCGGGAACATCAACTCTCCTAGTTAAAGTTGCTATGTCCTTCAACGGGGAGTAATCCTCAAAGAAGACCCGACAAACCACCCTATCTATCAATCAAAAGTGACTGTAGAACCAAGCTAAAAGTAACTTGAGCACAACCAACAAACCTACCTGCACCGGCCCTCCTACATGCATTCAAGGACCTGAATGTCTCCGCCAAAATCGCAAGAACAGAAGTGACCCGTTTGCTAAGTCGATGGAAGAGATCCGTGGTCACCTCATCCACATATCCCAAGGCCTTGGGGAAAACCATAAATCCGTATAATCTTAAGGAAAAAATGTCTACCCTCTTCAGCTTGTCTGGATGTGTCTGGATCAGATCTTTCAAAGCTCCCTACGGAATGCACTTACTCTCACCCTTTTCCTTAATTCTAACCATGATCCACTGCTCGCTCATCCCCGTAATGGTCATCAACTTCTTACCAAAGTTTGGGACACAAGCAGCTCGAGAATAAATCCTATCACACTGAAATCTAGGACACCGAAGTAAGGCTGTGTACTCCTCCACAGTAGGCACTAAATCTACCTCCCCAAAGGTAAAACAATTGTATGCTAGACTCCAAAACTGAGCGAGAGCTCGAAACAAGTGCTCATTAACCTGAATATCAAACAAATAGGGCAAATCTCCGTAATTACCGTAGAATGATTGCTTGGTCTCATTTCCCCACTGATCCCAAATTGCCTTAAGCTCCTGCAGATTATTCTGTGTGACACTGATGCGAGTTTAGTCTGACAGCTCCGACATATATCCCACAGTTATGCTATCCCCTTTTCCTAGTTGAGTTTGCTCAGATCTATCAAGAAGTCCGTTTTCCATAATAAAACTTTCTAACTTAGAAACTGACCGTGAATCGATACCTTTTAAATGTGAAATGACATGCAATGAAAAAAGGAAACAGTCAGTATCACATAATATTAATAAACTCAAGAATGATATGTGAGGGTAATATCTAAAGTATAATTCTAACTAAGTTGAGCTCTTACAGTTTTTCTATATGAGGTTTTAGTTCTAAAGTTGAGGTACCTGAACCAGTAGATTCCTCGATTCTCACCCATTATAGGCTCATTTGAATCGAGTTCAGTTCAAGGGAATACATTTCCCTATGGCTACACGGAGATAAAAATCTCACGAAACCATAGGTACGATGTATCCCAAAAGTGATCCATTATCCTGCACGAAGGCGAAAACCTCACGAAGGCGTAGTTTCTCACTCCCACTTAAGGGTGTGACCACAACGGTCATGCAAATGCAATGCGTATCAAAATATATAACATATGCAATAATACAAACTCATGTAATGCAAAGAGGATTGAATTTTAAAATTTTTCAAATTTTCGACATTAAGACAAAAGGTAATCAATTATACGGGTTGACTCTCTTATTAGTCCCCAGTGGAGTCACCAAGCTGTTGAGACCATTTTTAAATCGTGTTTTGGAAAATAGGAATCAACTTTAAGAAAAACGAAAACGGGAGTCGCCACCAATCTTTTTAGGTGTGATTGAATCACCTTATAAAATGTTTTGTTTTAAAACATTAATTTTGGTCTCACGAAAAGTCGAGTTAACGGATTCGAGTTTACGTGCGAGGAAGGGTTAGCACCCTCATGCGCCCAAAAATTGGTACCTAATTGATTATCAAGTGTCTTTAATGTCGGAAATTTGAAAGTTTTAAGATGCAAACCTCTTTTAATTATAATGTCTCAATTTTGAAAATTAAGGCTCACTTATTTCAAACGAGTCAAAACATCACATCCAAATGAAGTTAGGGCGCAACATTTTAAAACCTTCAAACTAAGCTCGTCTTTTCGAAAATTTCTATCTCGAAACAACAAAACGCCATATCCAGTAAGTTAGGACACTATGTTTTGAAATCTCGAAATAATTGTTTAAGTTTTGAAAACTCAAAATCACTTAGAAGGGTGCTTGACTATTCGAATTGAACGAGAAAAGTCGCAACCCAGTAAGTTAGGGCACTACATTTCTCGAAGTTTCCAAACATCAAGCATTGCCTTTTATTTTTTAAAAAAAAAAACCTTGGAATATTATTTTAAATGACGTTTTAGGATGACATATTAATGCATCATGAAGCATAGATGTACAAAATATTCTAACATTTCCATACAAACATAAATAATACCATTAAGACAAAACTAAATAACATGAACATACGTTTAATGAAAAAAAAATCATACTAAGGTAAATATAAGATAATAAACAAATAAAAACATGAGTAAACTAAAAGAAAAATATAATACATGCAAAAATTATACAACAATATATATCATAAAATAGCACATAAAAGAAATAATTAAACATAACATATATAAAAAAAAATGAAACTATGCACAAATAAGATAAATGACATACACTAAAAAAATGAATAAATAGAACATTTACAAATTATAAAAATATAATGCAATAGTTCAAAATACATGAAATGATAATATAATATATATACATGTATAGAAAATAGATAAATAGAATCTACATAAAATATAAAATATACAATCCAGTAATTTAATGTACACATGAATGGATTAATAAATGAAATGGTGCATATAATACAATATATCAATGTATCATTTGAAAATAAATTATAAAAGTCTAAGATATTACATAATATATAAAATACATAACATAACAATAATACATTAATTCTAAAGTAAAAACAAATATTGTATAATAATAAAAAACATAAGTCTTAAAAATATATGTATAATATAAATAATTGCTAAATAGAATGAGCATATAATAGAAAAATGTGATGTTTAATAATAAATTTAAAATATAATATATAATAAAAAATATATTTATAAGAATAATAATTATAAAATATATAAAGTATATTGGTTTAGAAAAGTAATGTATAAAATATAAAATATGTAAGAAAAATAATTATATAATATATAAAAATAACAGTTTAAAATGAAATAACACATAATAAATAAATAATTAATTAATAATGAAATATGTATATAATATGAGTTAAAAATATAATTTAATAATAATATTTTACAAATTTTAAAATTATAAATAATATAATGAATAATATAAAACATAAATAATATAATAGATAATATACAATATACATAATATATAATAAAAATAATATAATAAGCAATATATAATAAAAATAAAAATAATATAAATGTTATATAATAAAATATAATATAAATATATATGGGAAAATAATATATGTTAAATTTTATAAAAATATATAAATAGTATTTTTAATAATAATATATGTATAGTTTTTTTTTAAATAAATAAATTATATATAAAAATTAACAAAATTTAAAACAATAAAGAAAAGGGCTAAAATTAGATTTAAATAGAATTATAAGGCTAATTTAAAAAAATGAAATAAGTTTAATTAAAAAAATGATAATGGAGAAGGACTAAATGGATAAATATCCCTTTTGTCAAAAAACGCGGATCTCTAAATGGACCGAGTCGGGTAATCGGGTTGGCCCCAAAACGACATCGTTTAGGGGCCCTTCTGCACACTACGAAACGGTGCCGTGTAGGGGCACTTTAAAAACAATTTTCTTTCCAAAAGAAACTTTCATTTTCACCTCTTCCTAAAAAAAACTCAAAAAAATGCTCTCAAAAGCCTGCCTGCCCTTTGAGCTTCGATCGAACTCCGATCATCGAGCCTCACCATCCTCTGCCGTCTCCACCACTGTTCACGGTGGTCGGAGTTTCCAAAAGCGAGTTTTACACTCTTCAAAGTTTCCCAAAGCCCAATCCGACGGTAATATCCCTTTTTCTTTCTATTTTAAAAATGCTTTTGCCTTAAAAACGATTCAAATCTTCAAAAATAAAAAAATGAAAAAAATAGAAAAGGGAACGAAAAGTAATCTCTGAAAATCACCTTAGATATGATTTTTATTCCTTATATATGTGTAATACCCGTGTCTGTTTTACACCATTTATCTCTGGTACATGCGATTTTTGAGTCCCCTTAAAAAAAAAAACCTCCCTCTACAATGTTCTGATTTAGGCTTTTATAGCCACTATTTACAACATAGATTTTTGGTATGTTCCTATTTGCTCGATTTCTTGCCATATGCTGTTGGTACTGTCCCCTTTTGTTTCCTTTTGTAGGTGAGTGAAGAAATCTCGACGGAAGATGCACCGATGATGGCGCGATATGGTGCTGGAGTTACGGCGCTGATGGAAGGCCACTGGAATGTCACGAGTTGAAGGGTCACGTTGCTTGGAATGCTTGCGGCGTAAACCCTAACTAGGGTTCCCTGAAGCTGAAGACAGATTGGGCCAATTGGGCCGAATAAATCTTGGGTTTAGAGTGTTAGGGGTAGGGTGTAAATGGGTCACAGGTTAAGGACCTTTGGGTCCAATGTAATTGGGCTGTAAATTAATTTTAGGCTTGTTAATGTAAATGGACTATAATAAATAAACTCTTATTTATTTATTTATGTTTCTGTTTTTATTTCATGGGCCCGGGTAAATTTGGGTCTTGTAAGGGTTATTGGGTTTGGGTCTGCTGTAGGTTTAAGTATTGGGTTAAGTTTGGCTAATAGTTTAGGTTAAGTTGGGCTACAGGTGTATTTGGGTCTGCTGGGTAGGGGTAGTGCTTTTCAACCAAAAACACTTGGGCTTTGTAATTGGACTTTTAAATGGACATTTTAAATAACTAAATACTTATTTATTTAATTTTATTCTGTTTTTAGCCTGGTCAAATTTGGGCTATTACACATCCCATTTATTCGAGCCGTCTTCTACCCGAACCCAGACTCAAGGCCCAATACTTTTAGGCCCAAAAATCGAGGCGTTACAGATTTGGTTAAATTTATTATATCCTTATTGTGCCGAATAGAGTTTTGTTAAAAATGATATGTACTTAAATATGTTTACTTTTTATAATTCATGTTTGTAATAATTGATTGAATTATTTAATATCTTTTATATGCGCATATGCTATGTGGTAAAATGATATATTTGGCACTATTTGCTTATGAATTATATAACTGGATATATGTTTGAAAATTGTTATGGTATGATCCGTAAAGAAATTAAATTAGTTATATATGTTAATATTTAATTGTTTTAATAGTTTGAGCAAGTGTACGCATACGATTGTTCGGAATTTGTGTCTTGTCCGGTAATACCTCGTAACCCTATTTTGGCAACAGATACGGGTTAGAGGTGTTACATTTGACCCTTTTAGATAATAGAAATAAACTTTTGTAACTTTTACAATTTAGTCCTTTTTACTTAATTAACTACTTAAACAACAAAATTTCTTAATGGAATTTTAATACGACCTTAATATAATCTCATAGACATTAAATAAATACTAAAAAAATAAATCACTCATCAGAATTATGGTCTCGAAATGACTATTTCAGCAGTACTAAAAACAGGATGTTACAATTGGATATAGTTAGCATGCCATAAGATTGTGAGTACTCACTTATATGTATAGTGATTTTGAGCGTTGAGGCCCTGGGACATTGTTTGGAAGGATAAGGGAATGTGAGCTAAGGTTCATTCAGCGGGACATGTGAGGGGAAATAAGGAGAGTGTCAGCTATATGCTTCACTTTTGGGACATGTCTGACTCTACAAGTCATTTGGCATGATCGGAGATCCTTGTATTCAATCTATGATGATAGAGCTCATTATATTTTTCATAACTCAAGTGTAAATCTATCATATTATGTGTAATTGTGTGGAACATGTTTTATGCTTAATGGAGTGTGTTATATTTCCAACTTTTCGTTATATGTGACTTGTGTGAATTGTGAAATATGCTTGACTAAATATCTGTGTTACATGATATATGTTGCATGAGTATATAAATACTGTGTAGATGAACCGGTAGATAATGCATGGATAGGTACTCTACGACACTAGATATAGGACTATTGTAATTGTACTTATATATGGTTGTCTTGAAGATGCGTGATGATATGTTTGCGATGTGGTTATTCTAGTCATTCATTGAGCTTGTTAAGCTCACCCACTCCTTTCTTCACCCATTGCAGATTAGTTGTGTGCTAGTGTGAGTAGTATGGTTTTGAAGAGGTAATCCAAGCTAGTTTTGTGTTATTTTGTAGGTGTTCTTTATTTAATTACGTTTCGGGGAAAAGGCAATGTGGTAGTCTTGGTTATTGACATGTTAATTTCTAGACATTTTGTTGGTTATTGCTTTTGTTTATAAGGTTTAAGAGTTATGATTATGCTTAGGTTTATAAACATCGATGATGGCATGGTACTTCTAGCTAGGACACATTTTTGACATTTTGAACTATCAAATTTAGTTGTTGGATAATTATTTGTCTATGTTTTTTATGCATGATGTTTAGAAACTAAATTGAAATAGATTATTCCCAAACCTAACCTAGACGTTATGGCTAGATTGAGAAGGCTACATTAGCCACCGAAATGGCTAAGCTAACTTACGTTACTTTTGAAGACCTAAAATAAACGCATTTTAAAGAAAACTGTAGTTTTACTTTGAGTTAGCTTAAAAGCATTCATTCATTAGGTCGTGTATACTTAGGGTTCATTTTATTGTTGATAGTGTTGTTTTAGAAAAACCGTTTGCTTGTCGCTCTTCTTTAAGAAAAAAAAAACTCAATGTTAAACTAATGCAGCCAAAAAACCATTTTTCAAGTCATTTTGGAAACTTAGTTGCCTTATCAATTTGTTTTCAAAAACAGTTCCTTTGCAGTGCAGTGGAAACTAGGAAACAATATTAAATTTTACTTAAGCCTGATATCATGCATTATCCGGTTATTCTGCTTGAGTAATCCATGCATGCAAGAATCCCCCAAAATAAAAGTTACCAAGCCAAAGACCAGAAATAATTAAAAATTATAAGCTAAAACCAATAAAAACTTAATAATACTTATTAAGAAAAATAATTCGATGTCCAAGGTGATTCTCCGAATGCCAAGTCCGGTCCTAATTTCAAGGTTTACCTGAAATGTTAAACACTATTGGGGTTGAGCTTATGAAAAGCTCAGTGTGAGTCGAACAATTATTTTAAAAAACATAAATATTGAGTACAATGAAACAGATTAGCTTTAACAGAAGAAAACAGAACCATCATAGGACTTTCATATCATTACATAGCCATTATCAAATTGATGTCAAACAGTGTATGACCATAGGTCATCATTCATTCAAGTAACAATCATTAATTTGATATCATTTAATACAACAAAATATAATACGTACCATAAATCAATAATACTCAAATATTTTGTGCACATGATGCAATGCAAAAAGGTTCCTACCGATACCATTCACTATACACCACGAGTTCCTCAGAACTCATCATCTGAACGCCAAACCATTATGGGCTTAAGCCCATTATGGTTAAAACCACCAATAACAATATGCAGAAAATTCTACCAGTAAAAATGCATACAAGCTGCTAGTAAAAATATGATAAATTGCCATTCCCCTCGATACTCCAGGTGCAGTGCACTGACTATAAATAATGCAAACTTAATATGCTACCGGTACTCTATGGAACTCCTCCATCAACCACAAAATCCCAACCCAGTGCATATACAATATGTCACACAATTGCATACATAATCATATCTCAATACTTTTCACATTCATTTGACATGCTCAACATGTCCTCAATAATCACATACTTTTAGTAAATGGAAACAGTGTTCCAATATTTCAAATTACCATTGTGTTGGTATCAATCAATATCGTTCAATTTCACATACTTTACGGATTTTCATTGTGCATGAATAACACCCATTTCAGTACATAATATAACAAATATCTCATGCGTTTAAATCATACATAAGCTTAATATCTCAACACGTATCATTCAGTCAAACATTCTCATATCTCATAACTCAAATATGCAATTACAAACTCAATCAAACATTCATATTCTCAAACTAACAATTTTGCCAACATGTCAATATTTTAAGGCTCAAAACATACCTGGTTCGACCACTCACAAAATCAATAATTTGGCTATTAAGCCAATCCAATCAGCAAGCTAATTTATCAAATATAACATGATATTTAACATTTTCAAACAATTTTATGAGTTTAGGACCCACACTTTATTTTTCACTTCCTCGCAGCATACTAGCAAATCTTCCAATTTTTCTTAAACGAACCTAAACTGAAATTCAGCATAAATTCAATCAATTTACCACTAAACCATCCTCGACACACCCACTTATGAGTTCAAATAAATCTTTGAAATTATAACTATTTTATGAATCCAAACTAGTTAGATTCCTTACATTATATCGATGCAAACCGTACGTACAATCGTTCTTCGGCTTTTCGGATGATTTGAGGTGTTTGGGTCAGCACCTAATTCAATAATATACTGGAAAATAAGTAGCTGATTAATGATTAAATTTCTTCATTTAATCAATTCATAACCTTTACCCAACAACTATGTCGAAATAACAAACTAGTTATCCTTAATTGCACTTACGCTTCACGATTTATAGAATCCAATTGGCTAATTGATCAAGAAAGTCTCTCCTTAATTTGTATGTGATTAAAGGCTAATTAGGAGGGTTCAAGAAAACAATTTAATGCTGGAAAAATATGGGCAAGACCCAAGAAACAGAACAGCCCCCTTTCTTGCACATAGGCGCACGCACTACCACCCATGGTGGCCAAAATTGGGGCTGAATTTTAAAACGGCTTGAAATCTCATTAAAATATGGAAAAATAGCTTTAAAAAATTTTAAAATCTCCTAAATTCAAGATTTGGAAATTTTGGTATCAAGAAATTGAAGAGAAAAGAGATCTTACCCAAGCTAGTTGAGAGAAACAACAATGACACTTTCTTGGCAATGCTCGGGATCGATCTTGGGGTTCATGATTTTAGATTTGCGGCTAATTTAGATGAGGATAAATGGAAGCAATATAATAAAGAAGATGCTGCCCAATCTTGACGCAAAAAGAGAAAGAGATTATAAAATGGGAGGTGTAGGTGACGACATTAATGGAGGAAAGGAAAAAAAAATCAAAGAGAGGGAGAGGAGAGATGAACAGCTAAGGTAATGAGGAGGATGATTAAAGGCTGATTATATATGAAAAATTAACATTTATTGTAACGCATCAAATTATTTGTTTTTTGTTTCTGTAAATATCTAACACAAATGTGTATCTGCTTCAGTGGTTAAGTGTTCTAGGTGTGTGTATGGGGTCTTAAGTTCAAGTCTCACCTTTAACAAATTTTGTTATTTTTTGGAATTATGCCTTATCTCTGTTCAGTGGGCTCATTTTTAATTCTCTGTAAATCCATATTAAAATGAGCCTACTGGTTCAAGTGATAAGGGAGTTGGTGTGTTGGAGGTCCTGTGTTCAAATCCTTACGCAAGCGAGAGGGTATTATTTTGCTCGGTTGTCAGATAGAATTTTGGCTGGACTGAAATTTTGAGTAAGTTGAGATCATGTGGGTAGTGGGAAAAAATCAAGGGGATTGTGTCATATCTTGATTTTTATTTTTCATTTTTTCTTTTTTTTCCAACTCTCTCTTTTCCTAAAATTTCCCTTTGACCTTTTTTTTTCAATTTTTCTTAGTGGTTGCTGCCATTTTTCCTCTCTTCGGTTAAGCCATCAATCCGTGCTCTTTCTTCATTGCTATTGGTGGTCCTATCATATAATCATCCTTTTGTTGATGGAGTTTTCTAATCATTGGGTAAGTGGGCGTTGTGTGTGTTTAACTTTCATTTGGTATTTTGGCGATGTTGATTTGTAGTATTTGATAGTGGTAATTCGTGTTTAGGAGCAGACTGTGAAGCAAGTAATTGTACTTCAACAGTTTAGTTCGCGTTGGAAGCGATTTACCGTTGGCGGTAAGTCGGGTTTTTGGTCAAATCTTGTGTCGATTTGGTTAGTCAATTTGCTAAGTCATTGTTGGATACTCTGATTTTACGTTTTAGAAGGCTTGGAATAGTTTTCGCATCGAAATGATACCAAGTGTGTACCCAAAATGCAGAAAAAAGGGATTCGACGAAAGCTAAAATTGTAATCTATCGACGCCACACGGCCGTATGGTAGGTCGTGTGGTAGGCCGTGTGTAACAACATGACCGTGTGGTCGAAGAAAGCATGTTCACGTGCAAGCCATAGCCGTGTGGTGGCTCGAGTGTGGCCGTGTGGGCCATACGAGCTAGGCCAAGTTGGGCGTGTGGGCTACACAGGGTCCACACGCATATTTCACACGAGCATGTGGATTCTGGGCTAGGCCGTGTGATCCACACGGGCAAGGCCAATCTGGGCATGTGGGCTTATTTATCTGAATTTTTCCCTAGGGTTGCACGAGTCATTCCAAATGACTGTGGCCTACTGTGGGGTAGGTAAGGACTAACTAAACCCTAAATTTCATGATCTAATTGGTTGATATTCTATACTGTGCATGTCTGATTACTGATCTTTATGACTATCTATGGTCTGATTAATAACATGTTGAGCATGTTAAATTACATATATGTTTCTGTCTCTGATACTGTTGTTGGGGTGGGATGATGTATATTGGAGGAAGTGTTCTAAAAGGCAGTTTATACCTATTATCTGGCAACATGGCTGCATTATATATGTTATGTGCCGCATCGGTACAACTTGGTGTGTAGGGCTGGGTGGGTGTTTTAAACCCACATGGTGTGTAGGGATGGTCAGAGATGGTGTGTAGAGGATGAGGTTGGATATTTGATTTCTGATTCCGATTTGTAATCTGTATATGTATCTGTATCTGAGAAGGGCTTAAGCCTGAACCTGCTTCTGTATCTGTAATGGGCTTAAGCACAAATCTGTATCTGTATCTGACTAAATATATGATTCTGCTTTTATTGCATGCTTATTTATATTTGGTTACACACTGAGTTTACGTAAACTCACATTTTTTTGTCTGTTCTGTGAGGTAATCCATAGACTTAGGCGGATCGGTGCAGCGGAGGACTCGACAGTGACCACTCACCATAAACTGTTTTATTTTGTTTATGGTTTTATTTAAGTTGGCGTTAAGTTATGAGAGTTTGTATTTTCTGGGACTATATGGACTTTTAACTGTTAGTTTTGGTTTGGTTGCACGATTTATGTATGTTTTATAAAAAAGGTTTCTTTTAAAACAACGGTTTACAAAATCATGGTTTTCTAAATCATGAACTATAATGCTAAAACATCACGATTTTTGGTAAGCTTCTTCTCTAAATGATTTTTAGACAAATGGATTAATGTTTTGACAATGAATGCAGAAACTTAAGAGTTGAATCAACGTTTTTGAATTTGTTAAAAACAAATAAGAGCTAATAAACTAAAATGGTTTTATGGTGACGACTTAGTTAACAAAACCCATTCCATGTGACATTCTCAAATTCGGCCATAACGTCTAGGCCGAGTTTGGGGTGTTACATTTATACCTAGGGTTACAAGACTTGGGTGGCGCACACATTAAAAACAAGGGATTTTTGCCAAAAATTAATTTATTTCGTAAGGGAAATGATTTGAACTTGGGATCTCATTTAATTTCCATGCTTTCTCATATTTCTTTTAACCATTAGGCTTCTTCCTTGTCGAAACCATTTTTTAAAGGAATGTTTGAAAAACGGGGATCGACTTTTGAAAAACGAAAATGGGAGTCGCCACTAACCTTTTTTAGGTGTGATTGGATCACCTTATAAAACGTTTTGGTCTACGAAAATTAAGAAAATAGGTTAGGGAGTCGGTTACGTATGAGGAAGGATTAGCACCCTCGCAACGCCCAAAATTGGTACCAAATTGAATAGTTTTCTGTCTTAATGTCAAAAAATTTGAAAGGATTTAAAAATAGGATCCCTTTTTTAAAACCGAAATAATTTGAGTTTAAAACCAAGATTCCTTCGTTCCAAAAGAATACGAATATCACATCCAGCATGATAGGACACGATATTCTAAAACTCTTGTAACTGAAATCAGACACGATATTCTAAAACTCTTGTAACTGAAATCACCTCGTAATTTTTAAAATTGTTTAGAAGGGTATTTTAGGCATTTAGACGAACAAGAAATCGCATCCAGCATGTTAGGGCACTATTTTTCGAATTTCTAAATACGAAAAACATTGCCTTTTTTAAAAAAACATTTCTTTGATTATATATTTTTTAAAATCATGATGCAATCAAGATACAATATTAACATATATCAATATCAAACTATGTAACTTCATTAATATTTTAGGAAAATATGACATAAATAATATAATACATATTATATACATTTATGTATTATGCAAGCAACCATAAAAATAATAAGTATAAAACATACATTATATGGCATATACAACATCATTTCATACAAATATAATCTAAGATAATAGCCTAAATAATCCACAATTCATGCAATTAAGTATAAAAGTATCAAATATTTTAAGAGATAAATTGATGTACTATGATAATGCTAAGTAAATGCATGATAAACTATCAAGTTTAAAAAAATAAATAAAGATAAAGATAGAAACAATTAACAATGAATGGGGTATTAAGCAATATTTAAATGACACATGAAATATCAAGGAGAAATAGTGATAAAAATATAAAAAAAACTTACTAATAAAATATACTATATAATAACCTAAAATATATATACATACATAATAATATTAAATAGGAACAAAACTTCACAAAAAAAATTTAAATATAATGCATATTAATAAAATATAATATTTAACTATCGATCTACAAATTTACAAATTATACATAATAATAAATATATATAATATAAAATAATAGAATATATAATATAAAGAATAAAGTAATAATATAGATTATAAAATGAAGTTTAAATATTTAAATAAAAATATAATATTTAATAATAATTTATAAATTCCAAAATTACATATAATAATATATAATAAAATATAAATATATGATAAAATATAAAATAAAATAATATATAATATATATATTAAAACATAAAATAATATAATATATAACATTTAATAAAGTATAAAATAATATAAAATAATATATGTTAATATAATATAAAAATAATATAAATATACTTGGAAGTAATAAAAATAATATAGAATAAATTTTTATACATGTAAATAAATAATATATAGTATTTAAAATAAATAAATTTAAAAATATATAAAAGGATTAAAATTAAAAATGATTAAAAACTTTGGGGCTAATTAGAAAAATAAAAAAGGAATTTGGATCAATCTAGAACACGCATTAGAACCGAGGGACTCACTGGGCAATTAGCCCTAATCCCAAAATGACATCGTTCTCCAGAGTACTATTTTAAAATCACTGTTTGGACTAAATTGAAACAAAGGTAAATTGTTAGGGCCAAATTAGAATATAAATAAAATTAAATTGTACAGATTAAAGATGCGGAAGGACCAATTGGGAAATTATCCCAATTTACAAAAACACGTGGATCCTCCCTGGGTAATCGGGTCAACACGCGGATCTAAGCCTTGAAACGACGCCGTTTTAGAGCTTATTGTTTTAAGTTAAACGACGTCGTTCTAATAAGACTATATAAGCCAAATTTTAACTTAAAAATCATTTTGAAACCCGATTTTTAAAAAAAAAAAATGAAAGAAATCCTCTGAAAGAGGATTCCGTTCTCTGGCACTCACGTGCCCACGCGCCACCACGAACGCCGCCACGTACGGCGGTTGAAAACTGGAAAACTTCCCGTTACAACGTAGATTAGCAACGGTTCGTCTCCTCTTTTCTCCCTTTTATATTACCAGCATGTATTTTGTAAAAAAATAAAATCAAATAAAAATATTCACCTCTGTATTCTTTTATAATCTGCCAAGGTTTCTCTTGTTTTTATACATATCAACTGTTTGTATCCGTGTATATCAAAAAAAATAATAACTCCCCTATTACAACCATTGTGCTCGGGCTTTATAGCCACTGTTTACAATATATTTACATCTTTATTTTATTTCCTTGCCATATTTGTTTCGTCTCTGTCGTTTCTTTCTCTTTTTGCAGGTGATTGAGGAAAATCCGGCGACGATCGTGACGATGATGTTGGCGCTGATTTGTGCGTTGACTGCGGCGCGATTCGGGGCCAGAGTTACGGCGCCTAGCTTCTGGAACCTTCCGTTTGCGGCGCATAGGGTTCCAGAAACCCTAAGTCTTCCGTCCTTTGTTTAACAAAATGGGCCATTTGGGCCGTACTTATTTGTGGGTTGGGTGTAAACGGGTTAGTGGGTAGTTTTAGGTTAATTGGGTTCTAAGTATTTGGGCCTACGGGTTAGTGGGCTATGGTATTGTAAATGGACTGTAATAAATAAACATTCATTTATTTATTATTTTTTTGCTTTTGGTTTTAAAGCCCGGGTAGATTTGGGCTACTACATTCCTCATTCTTGAAATAAGTTTTCAATATTTATTTTAAAAAAAAAAAAGCATGTCACATACTAGGGTTTAAGGCAAAATTTGCAAAATAATAAAAATGGTGAGAGAGAAGGGATTTGAAATTGGGTTTCAAGGAAGGTTTCACTAACACTTATCCAACAAACCAATACCTTATTTATTTCCTAAACAAATACATAGATAATCTCAAAAATTAAGGCATGACCACTCTCTCTCGATTCACAAACCTGATTCTACTAACCCTCGATTTTTGGGATGTTACATTATTTTCTTATGTATGCTACATTTTTAAGGTCTAAAGCAGGGGTATTGATATTCGAGCTTAAAAATTGATACCTACATGTTTCAAAACGTGCAAGAACTCAAGTTAAAGATTTGGTATCGATACCTTTGCTCAAGTATTGATACTCAGGATCAAAATATCGATATTTCATGACAAGTATCGATAATTTTTTAGATTTTGGGATTTTAGTCTAGAAATAGAATGCAAGTTTGGTATCATTTTTCCAAGTGGTATCAATACCACCTAAAGAAAATATCGATACCCAAGTGTTAGTATGGATACCTACAACAAGTTTTGGAAATTTTGTTAAATGGACCTTATGCATGTTTAATTATTATTATAAGACTATTTGGTGTATGGTTAGCATGTAACATTGATAACTAACAAGTATAATTGACTTAAAACCTATACAAATACTAAAACGGAAGATGCTTCGTTTAGAATGAACTTTTACTTATTGTATATGACATGAGATGTTGGTGTGACATCCCGTATTTGGGCCTGGTGACTAGGCCAGGTATAAGGTGTTACAAAAATGCATACTTGTGGTAAATTTTGATACATTCGTTGAGCTTGTTTAAGCTCACACCTTCACTAAATCCTTGTAGATTAGTAGTGTTTTTGGTGTGAGCGGTGCAACCAAGGAAGTGATCCAAGCTAGGCAATACTAACTTGAGTAGGTGATTATATTATTCTTATGGACTTTTGGAATAAAGGCGATATAGGTAGAATTTTGGCTAGTTATTATTATTGTTTTGTTGGTTTATTATGATTTATGACTTCTAGAGCTTTGGTTGTTTACTATTATAGTTTTATTCATTCTTTTACGGTTTTGGACTTCATTTATGGGTATTTGGATGAATGAGATTATGGTGGGCAATGCATGTGAGGAAGATATTTTGTTTTAGCATGAATACTTCTCTATTGTGGTTGTGATTTTGTTGATTTGCATAGGGGTATCGATACTCGGGGCATAAATATCAATACATCGATCTTAAAATGTATGTGAAACAAAATAGTAACTGAATTTGGTATCAATACTTTTTTACTAGTATCGATACTCGAGGTAAAAATACTGATACCTTTGTTTATGTATAGATAAAATATTTTGATTCAAAATTGAGTTGAAAAAAACAGAATGTTGGAATGGTATCGATATTCTTATTAGTATCAATACCTAACTTCCCAAAATATTGATACCTGCTACTGTGTATCGATACCTACATTATTTTTTTAGAAATTTGCTATATGGTCCCTAAGCATGTATTTAAACTGCTTTGAATGTCGTATAATGTTTGTCTAGTCACAATGACCTCGAAAAATGCTTAAACTAATAAAAATTGTTCTTGCTTGAAGTTGTGTGCGCATGTGGTAAAGTTACAATAACGTTGTAGTGTCATGTAACTCGGGTCTGGCGGCCGGGCTGGGTGAGGGATGTTACAATGTATGAGTGTGAATTTAATGGTATCTAGTTTTGCATAAGTATTCATATGTGAAAAATGTCTGTGAACAAATGTTTTGAGTTAAGTGTATGTGTTAAGGCACGGATTGTTAAAAGTGAACTCTGAGGATATGTTCTGTTGAGAATTATATGTGTGCTTTAGAGGCTTAAGAAATGTTTGGAAGGATCGTCAGTTAATTAAATAAGGAAGATATGAATATAATAAGAGCATGATAGTTGGAATATAAAGGTATGTTGAAACTAAAGTGATATCTGCCCAAAATATTGGTTTAGAAGAATGGTTGGCATGCTATAATTCATACAAGAATGCAAAGTACCCATCATGGTGTTTCTGTAACAAAGCTCACTAAGTACTCTTGTACTTACAAGGTTTGTTATTGTTTTCAGGTTTGGAACAAGTTTACGCCAGGAGGGACGATCTAAGAGTACGCCAAGGTGGCAGTATGGGCTATTATGTATGTAATAGGCCCATTTCGCCTGGGCCCGTTAGAATCCAAAAAAACAAAAATTAAAAAAACCTGAAATAAAACAAAAATAATAAAATCCAATAATAAGTCCATAGTCTATCATTACAAACCGGGCCCAATACCTAAATGAAATAAACCAAGCCTAAAGGGCCCAAAACCAAAACACCCTCAGGAACCCTAGGGTTCCCATGAGCCGCAAACACCATCAGCAACGACTTCCACGCACGCCACGCTCCACGCCCACGAACGACTTCTCCACGCCATGCACACCTGCAACGGACTAACAAACAAATGAGCAATGGACAGCAAATGATAGCAAATGACAACAATGAAATTTGTATTTTCTTTTTATTTATTTATTTTATTTTTTCGACTATAAAACCGAATGAAATCAAGTGTAAAGGGGATCTCTCTTTGACAAAAATATACACGCATATTGAAAAAAACAGCAACAAAAATTGAAGGTGATTTCAGATTTCATTGGCTCGTGTTTTGAATCATTTTTTTCGTTTTGCACAAAATCCTTTCACATGAGAATAAAAAGAGAGAGGAGAGAGAGGTTTACCTTCGTGAATGCACTGTCGGGGTCCTTGTCTCCTCTATTGAAATCGGAGTTTGAGATGGGGATTTTCTTCATGGCTTGCGAAAATGGCAGATTGCCATTCATTTTTCTTTGATTTTGAGTTCAAAACAAAACGGCGCCGTTAAGGGGAAGGGGATCCGCGCGTCTACCCATTTGAAGGCCCGGATCTACGCCTCTTTACCTTAAATGGTCAATTTGCGCGATTGGTCCCTTCCTTTCTCATTAGCGTTGGATTAGGCCTACTTCAGACTTCTTTGTTTTTTTAAATTTTCCCCATAATTTGTGTGCCAATTCAATTAGATCCGCTCCTAAACGTTGCATTTTGGAATTTGAAATATTTCTAGTTTCGATCCCCTCACATTCGTGCGCACTGCACTTTAGTCCCTATTTCGGTTTCAAAAGGTTATTTTATTTATTAATTAACCCTTTTAGTTCGATTTTTTTTAATTAAGATCTTTTTCTCATTTTAATTTGTATAATTCGTTTTTTAAAATTCATTTAGCATTCATTTTTTTAATATTTTTTAATACATTTTAAATTACTTTGATAATTTACTTTTTTTTTGTTTAAATTATAAAATTATTATTTTACAATTTCTTTTTTTAAATCATGTTGTTTTAAAATTTTGTATGATAGTACATTTAAATACTCTTATATGTTATTATATATGTATAGTTTATGATCAAATTAGCTCAAATCTATATACATTATTGTTTTCATATTATCTTATGTAAATATTTTCTTTTAAATCTATTATATATATATACATTTTCTTTTAAATTTATTTATATATAATTTGTCTCCTTAAAGGATCCTATTTAAAATTGTATATTTTATTTATTTTGAATACTTTCATATGTTAGTATCTTTATATATATGTTATTTATATGTATCATTAATTAAATCAATTTGTTTCATTTGAAATTATTTTATATATTACTTATTTCGAATTTCTTTTTATACACACGAAAATTATCTCAACTTTTAGAATGCATTATTCTTTTTTTCATATAATTTTTAATTTGTTTTGAATTGGTTCCTAGTTTATATTTTGTCTTGTACATTTAGTATTAATTGGTTTATATTATTCCATATATTATTGTTGCATGTTATTTATTCATTTTGTATTATTATATCAATTGTTCTTTGCCCATGCTTGAAAATTCGGTTATATTCTTCTTAGATTAGTTATAGGAAATTGTTTGTTTTGTTAACTGGTTAAATAAGGTATATTATCTTCGTTCATCAAGTATTGCACTTTATTTGTACATATTATTCCATGTTTATAACTTCATTTTTTTTTTTTTTTTTTTTTGCAAATGTTGCTTTGTAATCTTCAATTTTTTTCTGTTTTAAAGTTAATTACTCCCTCTTATTTTAAGGCAACCTAATGCGTTTTATAGCTAGTTTTGCGATTATTCATTTGAAAATTCTTTAAAACAAGGCAATGTTCAATGTTTAGAAATTCGAGGAACCGTGCCCTACCGTGCTGGTTATTGGTTTTTCATTGAATTAAATAATTGGGCATCCTTTTATAATTTTCAACGCATAAGTTTTTGAAGTAAAAAATTAATCGAGGTTTCGAAGGTATATAATATCGTGTCCAATCGTGCTGAATGTGATGCTATATTCCTTTGAAACAAGAGAATTGTGACGACCAACTTGTGCTATTCAAAATGATTTAAAAGGAACCATATTTCAAAATATTTTTAAAGTTTTAGATACAAGGACATTACTTAATCAATTTGGTACCAATTTTGGGCGTAGTGAGGGTGCTAATCCTTCCTTATATGTAACCGACTCTCGAACCCGTTCTTTAAATTTTACATAGGCCAAAATGGATTTAAATGGAATAAAGTGTTTTATAGGTGATCCAATCATACCTAAACAAAAGGATTGGTGGCGACTCCACACTTTGTTTTAAAAGTCGATCCCCGTTTTTTTCCAAAATAAAAAAATGGTTTCGACAATGTATACAACGGAAAAGTGGCATAGTCTAGGATTACGTCATCTGTATATGTCTTTAATAAAATTTTATTTTGTAATGTTTCATGTCAAGTCTGTTGTATCTAGTTATTTGGAAACATTTCTCTTGTATTAGAACGTTAATTATTTAGTTAAAATAATAAATAAAATACTTAAGGAAATTAGAAATATTATATTGTTTTGTAAAATTTGTTAATAATTGGTGTAGTAACACGTGATATTCAGAACTGACGAATTGAGTCAGGTTGAGAGTGTTACAACCATGACCAGAGTAGCCACCACCTCGACCACCCAAACCATTTCTAACCCTAACCATGGTAGAAGTTAATAGAAATAGCAGTTGAAAGTCCAAAGATATTTACCTATAAATGATAACTCCTCTTCTCGCTAGTGGTATCTCGTGAACTTTCTGAGTAGAAATAACTAGTGAATAGTTTAGGGTTAAGTGAGCATCATTTTAAAGAAAAAATTCAAGAAAATGGTTCATTTTTCAAAACAATAAGCCCAATAAGCCACATACAACTGTACTCTACTATCGTTAACAAAGCGTATGTGTAACACTCTAAACCCGACCTAGAAGTTTAAACCGAATCCCAAATGTTACATTGATCACCGAAGTGATCGTAGGTAAATTTTTTCAAAACAAATTGTCACATCAAACTGAAACATTTAATCGATCAAAATCCAGTAAGTTGAATTACAGTTAAGTTAAATATATATAACCATAATTAAAAAAACGAATAAAAATTAAAATTGGAACTTGTACCACAACTTAATAAAACCTTACAGTTTAAAAACCAATAACCAAATAGAAACTGAAAATACAAACTGATAATATATTTTTCACCGAAACTGTCCGAGACCTCCACATATCGAGTCTAGCGTCAAAATTCAAAAAGTACCTGAAAGGGGAAACACTAAGGGGGTGAGCTACACGAGCTTAGTGTGAGTTCAAAACATGAAAAGAGACAGAGTTATAGAATTCAAATCTGTAGCGCAAAAGATTTACAAATACTCACAGAATCAGAATGCATACTTGGAACTAACGTCCCAACAGAACATATCAAGCAGAGCACACCAAGTTCACATAGGAAACTCAACACAATTGCTGTTTAGATAAAAAAATAAGACAATTAATCTTACAGTCAGATCTCATAGACAGATGCGGATGAAATGCAGTCAAGTGATTAAAACCACCCATCCAGCCAACACACCTCTCTGTCCCCCGATCACACCCTATAAGAGCTGATTAAGCTCATCCAACCAAAACACACCGCATAGGACCTCGAAAGGCCCATCCATCCCTACACACCATGTATGTGGACTAAGCCACTCAGATATTAATACGTAGCCGAGCTGGCATATGTGCAGTATAGTGCAATGCAGTAATCCACTATACAGACACGTTGCAGTTTTAACTGCTAAACCAGATAATAGTACGTAGCAAAGATGATGCACATGCAGTACAGTGTGATAAATCACTGTACGAGTAAATTGCACCAGATTAGATCAGAATTAGACTTCCTTCTCTTCATAAACCCACCCAAAACTTTACTTTATGCAAGTGCATGTACGTGTACAATATCACAAAAAAACAATGAGCTCATCCACAGACAGTCAAACAAAAATAGATATGCACACACACACCCAGCTAATCGGGTTCAGAGTCAGACATCTCACACAACAAATTCAAATGTCATATAAGCCGCATCCCAAATCAAAGTCTTACCTACCCTTACTAAGGCTTAGCCAAGGGTTGAAGCACATAGACACATTTTGAGATCAGAAACACACACAGAACCAAAATAAGTGCCTTAGGACCACATGCCCGTGTGCTCTGGCTGTATGGAAATGCCTAGGCCCTATGGGAGGTCAAAAGTCCGTGTGAAGAGGGGCACACATCCGTGTGGACCAGGGACATGGTCGTGGGAGCAGGCCGTGTAACTCTCTGCCCAATTGAGCTAAAATAGAGTACAGGGTAGACACAATCGTGTGAAGGTCTCACATGCCCGTGTGCCTACCAGACACAACTGTGTGTCCACCAGACACGGCCATGTGTCCAAAACACATGCCCGTGTGGGATCTTTAAATCCCTAAATTAGCCACACGGTCGTGTGGCCAGGCCGTGTAGCACCAAATCACTCAAACCCTATTTCCCAAACACACACGCTCGTGTGCCCAGGGGACATGGCTATGTGAAAATCGACTAATTTCACCAAATTGACCACACGGCCTTGTGACACAAAATTTCCCTCAGAAACCCTAATTCCCAAAAGTACATAGCCGTGTGTATTGGCACACGCTTGTGTGGCAACCTGTGTGGTCACAAAACCACCTTAAAACAGCCCCAAAAAACATGCTTTCAGCCACGAAGCACTCCCTAGCCCTTAATAGTTTTAAAATATACCAAATCATACAAACTCTAAGCATAAGACAACGATACAACATCAGAATTAACAGGTTTACGAGCACTCACACACACGTTGTCGAGTTTTCATAAAGTCGAAATAAAATTCACAAATAAAATAAAGGAAGGTACGAAACCTATACCTGATTCACGATCAACGACGTCCAGATGCTGACTCGACGACCAAGAAACGAAGCCCTTTCCCAAAATCACAACACCACCGATTTCAAACAGAAAAGAAAAACAAGGAAGAAGAATAAAAAGAACCCCCAAAAGACAGAGAACAATATAACATGAAAGAATAAAAATAAAAGAATAAACATTAAAAAATAATAATAATTTACAAATAAGAAATAATAGTTATTATTAACCATAAAGCAAATTTACCATCTGATATACAAAAACATATCATTCAACACACACACACAAGGGCTCGAACCCAAAACCATGAGGAATGCTAACACTCAATCTACCACTAGACCAACAAACCCACTCTATCATTTAAACACACAACCAAACACAATAGCGCAACCTTCTCACTAACCCTAACCACAAAAGTTAAAACTTCTATCCCTAAAATTCGGGGTGTTACAGTATGTGATAAGCTTTAAAAAAACTAAAAAGACTAAAAAATATACTCATTTGAAAAAAAAACTAAAAAAATCTCAAAATTATACAAATAAACCATATACTCATTTTAAAAAACAAACTTCAAAATAAATATAAAATAATTTTATAAATTTATAATTGCATTAAAATTTATAAACTAAAATCTTTAAAAAAAAAACTTATAGTTTAAGTTTACATGTGTCAAGCATTCATCCTACCCTATAGGGGATTTTTTTTAAATATATGTTATAGATTCACTACTCCCACGTATGATAGTCGGGTAAAATTATCATGAAAATTATTGTATTAAAATTTAGATGGCATGTTATCTTTTCTACTTAAAAGAAAAGGGAAAATTGATCTTTATATGTTAGATCAAATAGTAAATTGGTCTTTCTATTAAAAATTAGTCGACATATATCAATATAAGGTACACATGGTACATCATATGCCACTATTCGGTTATTCTATCAACCACTAATTTTTGACCGTATAAATGGATGAAATTTTTAACAGAAAAGATCAAATTGCTCTTTTTATAGGTGATAATGATGATGTAATCATCTGACAATTTATACAATTACACATTAAACCATAGATCACGTATAGTTTTAAGATTTTATTGCTAAAATATATATATAAATATATATAATTCAAAAATATTTAAAAAATTACAAAGCATAAATAAATGGAAATTTCAATTTAATCTCCTGCCCCCTTCGCCATATCGTCTATCTAATCTTGGACCAAAAGCCACGGTTGGTACACGGCTGGGCTTGGTGGGTGGCTTTTGGTAGTGGATGGTCAAAAATGAAAAATATTAACAATAAAAAAATCTCAACATCAACCATAACACCAGCATAAAATACTGTTCGAAAATTGTACAAGAAAATTTTTTTTAAATGGAGGGAAAATTCCTCTCCTCATGGTTTTTTTTTTTTAATAAATTTATTAATATCCAATATGCTACAAACTCATACCTAAAGAAATAAACTCAAATTCAAACTCAGACCGAAACAACCAAGACCAATAAAGGCTAATTGCCCATACACATAATAGGATAGGCCTTAAACAAAGCACAAATGGTCTTCCACAAAGCACCCTTTCCATCTCTTGTATTTTTGAAGTTTCTACTGGCTTCCTCTTCAACTCAAGTAGTTAGCACAAAATGAAGAAGGGATTTTGAAGCCTTGAATTGCATAGCAAAGCCTATGCTCAAAAACTATTAGATCTAGGCGCCTGCCCGAGCAACCTCAAGTAAGGAGCACAAAGCTTATAATGCTTATGGATATCACTAGTAAGGTACGTTGACCCTTTGACTCAATATCATACTTTACACTTTTTGTCATTCCAAAATTTGCTGACTTTTTTTTTACCAATGATGAAGTCAAGAGCTTTATTATTTACTTATTTTTTCAAATGTTTCAAAATCTATAACTATAAAGAATATTGTGTTTTCTCTCATCATCTTCTTTATTTTTCTTATTTCTTTTAAACCACTCTAAAAAATATGTAGAAAGCTTCTGGCTGTTCAGTTTATCTACTTCACACCGTGCTTATAATAGGTTTTAGTAATACAATAATTAGATTAGGGGTTCTTTTTTAAAAAAATTTATATTGATTTTGAGGCTGGGTGTTAATTTTTTTAGGGGTAGGGGGTAGTTGGTTTTCTTTTTGTTCAATTTGGGATAGATGAAATTTGGTCTGAAAACCATAAAAATCGGTTGGATGAATTTTTTTTATCAGTTTATCTGGTTTGTAGTTACCGGTCTAATAATCAATTTTTGGATCGATGTATTAGTTGATTCTTAGTGTAATTAGTTCATCTAATTTGATTTAAACAATCATGGTTTTTGATATCAAAAAACAAAAGAAAAAAAATGAAAGTATGGATTAATGATTATGTTATTTGCTTTTGATTTAAATATGAAAAAGGTTCATATAGTCTTTTCAAATTTAAAATTTAATCCTATAATTTTTTTTTATTTGCAACAAATGTCTTGACAAGTGGCAATGACAATTGGATCTTTTGATTTACATTTTGCAATGGCAAGTGAGATATATTTCTTTCGTAGCTACTTTGGCAAACATATTTGTAACATTTCAAAATAGGGTTTTGATGTGGCGCCTCAAACCTGGTTGGAATGGTCCGACTCGAATTTTGGACGTCACATTAGTTACTAAAGTGACTATCCATTTAAAACCACCACAAAACACAGTAACCGGTCGACCTCACCACACAATTAATCATGGAATATTTAATAAAAATCTAATATCATGCTTCCGTTGCGCTGCTTTGTTCAACAATCAACAATAAGACTAATTCACAATTTAATACTGAATAGACAATTACCTCGAAAACTTTAGTTAAACATACGTGCATGCAGTAAAGTATTTTTAAAATACTATATTTGTAAGGTCTTGGAAAAAACTGCTTAGTTTAAAAACATATAATTAGATTTAAAACGTAATATATAGTAATATGTTGGGAAAAAATCCATTTCACAAATTTTAATAATAGTATTGTAGGATTTAATGTATAAGTCTTATTTTTGAAAAATTTATTAAAGCATCTCGCACAACCTCATAACATTATAAATTAATTAGTTAGTAGACATTTAACAATTTACATGACTTGACCAAATTCTATGTTACATCTCATGCATACCAAGCACATGTTTGTATCCAAATCACACATAAAACATATAAAGCTTACCTCGTTAACCAGCGACTCTTCAACATGTACTTACAAGTTAGTCGAACAATTATCCAGACCAATTATCAAACAATCATAATCTGTCATTCAATAATTTATCTAACGCAATGATAAAAGTTTTAAACCAAACAATTAAATAGTCCACAGTGTCCCATTAGAACCCGAAAATTAGAAGTCTAATACTGAATCCCATAACCTGGTCCCACATTGCCTTCCTCATTGGGTTTGGGAACATAATGACGTACCCAGATATAGCCTTGATTTGGATCACTTGGATGACTCACTCCCACACCTGTCTGTATGGTTGTGGAGTTAATTGCATAATAATTTGATCAGTCTGACCTGTCTTAGGTATCTGGTGTGTTTGGAATAATAACTCTTTGTTATGTTTGTTAATGAACTACTCGTAAGACTGACTATTGGTATAAGTTGATCGTTCACTGTCTACATATGCATATTGGAAATATCTGTTTTGACACTTTGTCAATTGCCTTTTATTTTTTTTTTTTTTATATTTTGGACTCACGCGGAGCTCGCATAGCTCACTTTCCCTTAGTGTTTCTTTCATTCAGGTACTTTTCATGTTCAAAAGCTAGACTCGGCATGCTAGAGGTCTCGGACTGATAAGTGTTTGGTTTGGTTTAAACGATGTTACTTTAACATTCAGTTATTACTTTCAGTTTTTTTGTAAAGAGAATTATAAATTGTGGTGTGAATTTTTATTTTTCGATTATTCAGTACGTTTTGGTTTATGATTTTTTAACTTAAAATTTGTAAAGTCAAGCATGAGTTTGAAACTAATTATGAATCTTTTAAAAAGGGGAAAACATTCAATTTGCTTAAATTCATTAAGGACTTGTTAAATTAAGATCCAATATCTTTTAATTAGATCAAAATGAGTTAGAAATCACTTTAAAACCAAAGTTTATCAGAGAAATATGAGATCTACCATTTTTAATCCAAAAATCAACTTAAAATCAAGTGATATATTGAGATCTTAGTTAAATAATTTAAATCTTGAATTTAAATAACAGCTCACTTACTTTAATCATAAAAAGTTAGAATCTCACCTCAATTTTGCAAAACCAATGAGTTATGGAGCTAATTTGAGCTTTGAATATGTAAATAACTTTAGAGAAACTGAGGTTGAAAACATGAGTATTCTTCAAAACTGAAAAGATATTTTATGTTTAGAGAGCTTAGGAATAAAAAAGGATGAACTAATTTCGAGAGAAAAGCTTTGAATTTTTTGAAGAAGATGAAGAATGGGAGGGAAGGAGACGTGGGGGTTGTTAAATAGGCAACCCATTTTTAAAAATTAGGCCATTGCCCATCTAACCACCTCTAGTTTTTTCCCTTTTTCAAATAGGTCCTTACTTTTCAATTAAAACCAATTTCAAAATTATTTTCAAATCAAACCTCATTTTAAAATAAAAAAATCCTTCATCAAATTAATTCCTAGACACCTAATTTTAATTTCCTAACCTAAAATTTTTAATTCTAATTATTCTAATATTTTATTTAATTAACTCCTAAGTATTAAATTATATAATTTAATTACGGTTTTTGGTTCACTAACCCCCGATTTCCTTACCTGATTCTTCTAACCCGATTTTCGGGATGTGACACTTAAAGTTTCAGCCAAGCGAGTTGGGGTCACCAATGGGACTAGCGAGCTGTGGACGCCAGTGGGCCTGGCGAGCTGTGGTTACTAATGGGTCAGGCGAGCTACAATCAATGTTTTGGATCTAGGATTAAATTTAAGAGTAGCCAACTGATAGTTATATCAAAATTAGGAAGTCAACTTATTTTTCTCTTCACAACATGATTCATGCATGTAACTATTTTCTAGTTCTACTACTGTAACACCCTAAAACCGGCCTAGACGTTATGGCTAAATCTGGCGATCTCACATGGAATGGAAATTGAAATCGCATTTATCAAGTTAAAACATAACCGTTAATTAGCTACTAAATATCGCGTCCATTTCCAACTTATTTCCTTGTTACTGAACCATTTAAAAATATTTTCTGTAGCAGAAGCTTTTAAAATCGTGGCATTTGAGGAAAACTATTTGTGTTTAGCAGAATTGTTATTTTTAATAAAACTGAATTTATGTTGAGTGTGGCAGTTAAAAAAAACCCATGAAAACGGTCTAAATCCGAAATAAAAGCAAACAGTCTGAAAGTCCTAACTTTACAGCCAAATACCTCAACAGAAATAGAAAATAAACCATAAAGGAATGTAAAACAGTTTCAAAATAACCCATGTGGTCACCGTTGAGTCCTCCACCCCACCGATCCGTCTAAGTCTAGGGATTACTTGTACACATTAAACAGAAGGGGTGAGTTTACATAAACTCAGTGTGTAATCCCCACAGAAAACATGTATACAGTTAATTAGCAGTAAACAGTCAAATATAGTCTAGGGCCTAAGCCCATTACAGTTTCAGTAGCAGTTCGGGCCTTGCCCATTTTAGTTTCAGTATCAGGTATGCATTAGGGCCTAAACCCATCACAGTCTCAGTATCAGATATATAGTCCTACCCAACTAGCCTCTACACACCATCTTCATCCATCCCTACACTCCATGTGGGGTTTAAAACACCCATCCATCCTTACACTCCAAGTAGTACCAAATGCGGCACATAATCAGTATATTACAGCTGAGCTGCCAGATAATAGGCTTAAAACCTTTTAGTACACTTCTTCCAATATATCATCATCCCAACCCAATGCAATGCAAATTACAATATGTCATGTTGTTATGCAACCAGCAGCCATACTTAAACATATATATATATATATTAGTAATCATGCATAATTTATCATACATCACATACACTCAGATCATACATTCAGAGGTCTACGTAATGCTTACTAACCCTATAGTAGGTTTACAATCGACTTGGGCGACTGTGCAACTCTAGGAATCATTTTAGATAAATGGGCTCACACGCTCATGTAGCTTACCCTTGTGGGCCCACACGCTTGTATGTACTACCCGTCTGGGCTGACACGCCCGTGTGGCCTACACAGCCCAAATCAGTCTAGCCCATGTGTCGCACATGGCCTACCTAGCTATCACACAGTAGTGTGTTACGCGCTAGGCCTGGCCTCGTCGACCACACGCCCATGTTATGACACACAGCCTACCACACGGGCGACCACACGCCCGTGTGGCATCGACAGTGAGGTTTTTGGCTTTCACTGAAACTTCATTTTCTGCGTTTTCAGGTACACACCTGGTACGATTTCAATGTAGAAACACTTTTGAGCACTCCAAAACCTATAATTGACCAATAAAGCACTGAATTAAACACTTCGAAATCGAACAAAAATTGAACCTAAATCGAGATACTCATCCTTAAAGCGACGAAACTTACCCCAACCACCTCGAATCAATTGATCACGAAACAACACAAGAAGAACCTTGATCCTCGCAATATGCTGCTACAAAAGTGACAATAACCCCAATAAAAAACTTAATATTCACAACTTACAAACCACGAGAACCCACTTACTAAAATGTGTGACCAAAATCGAACTAGCGAAAGTGACGGTGGAAGTCAACAAAAAGAAACGAAATCAAAGAGAAGATAGAAGAAAGAAGAGTAAAAGTCAAACATGGGAGAAGGGAGGAAAGGAAGAAAACGTCAGGACTTTTCCCCAAGAGTCACTGAAATTTTGAAAAAGAAAGAAAGAACGATTATCAGGAACTAACATTCTGATCACAAATCCCTAAATTCTCTCCTACTTTCACTCCCACAATCCCCATTACTCACAACCACCCTAGTATTTTGGCTAAACTGAAACTCCTACAGTCCACCGAGTAAAAATTAACCCCCTCGCTCATGCAGGGATCCGAACACAAGTCCTCCAACATCCCAACACTCAACTTAACCACCAGACCGGCAGGCCCATTCTGTTATATACTTACAAACAATTAATTAAAAGCCTACTGACCAGAGGTAGGGCTTGATTCAGAAA